>OY723392.1:15474698-15616358 GCA_963210295.1 Ophion ellenae
TATACACAACTATAAAAATGTCATGTTATTGTTGTTGTTTATCGTATCTGTTCTTGTTATTAATATTGTTATTGTCGCTGCTAATGTTGGTTAGATGTTACTATTATTATTATTAATGTGGTAATTACCATTGGGTACATTATTGTAATTGGACATTAGTCATCACTAGTGAGAAATTCCCCGACCCCCGTAACGATATACGGGCGAAGCGTGTCATTCGCGCGATGCTCCGTTTTTTTTGTTGTCATTTTCGGAAGGGGAACAGGTGTTTTTCATGGTCATTCCCGAACACACACACACACACACAAGAGCTCGTCCCCCCACTGCGTCGAAACGCGAATATAACGACATATCGCAGTGATTTGCGGGAAGGGGGGGGGGGTAAGTCACGAAAATTGGCTGGAGCTCGATCGAGTGCCGAATTTGCCGGGTGTGGAAAATTTGTTCCCGCGCTTAATCCTGCGTTTGTTTGGGTTAGACGATGAGTATGTCCCTATGACGATACAGAAGAGCCTCGATTTTTTTTACACCGCTTTCAATCTCTAAGGCAGGAGATGCTTTTAGGCGAGAAAAAAATTTGCTCATTTCCATGTTGTTTTTTTTTAAGGAAATATTTCTTCACCTTTCGAGATTTAGGGTGTGTTTTATTACTACTTTTGGCTGTTACATATCATTTTTTCTGATTAATCTTTAAAAATGGCGGAAATATGGCACGATCTTCTAAACTGCATTTTCAAAACTGGCGTGACGTATAGCTAAAAAAAACTAACGATGTTCAAGTTTGCATTGTTGGAACGCAACGAAAATGTAATATTTTTTATTTCCTTTGGCATACTTTCCTTACTAAAATCCTCCAACCGTTTTTCAAGATATTTATTTACTAATCTACAATATAAATCTAGAAAAACAAAGATCTACAATGATAAAGATATGGAAAATAAAATTTAAAAATCAACTTTCGTTGCGTTCCGACGATGCAAGCTTCAACATAATAAAAACGAATCAACCGATTCTGATGAAATTTGGTATAAATCTTTCTAACCTTATTTTCTAAAACCTGACCCTAAATGTTTTTGAAAATCAAAAAAATGGAATTTTTTCATTGCGGAATGTAGCCATTTTTTTGGAAAATTCAATCTTATTGTTTGAAAGCGTACCATTTCATCGAATCTCAACATTTTTCATTTTTTCTTGGTCCATATTCTACGTATGAGTGATAACGAAAGAAAAAGCTTCGTTGGTTACTTGATCAGGTTAATTCCGCCATCGCAACTCGTCACGCCGTCTGACAACATACGCCGCGACCCGTTTAGAAAACCGTGCGATACCTCCGCCATTTTTAAAGATAAATGAAAAAATACTATGTACCAGCCAAAAGTAGTAATAAAACATACCCGAAGTCTCAAAAATGGTGAAGAAATATTTGCTTTTAAAAAAAGATCGTGAAAATCAGCTATTTTTTCCTCGCCTAAAGGTATATCCCCCCCGCAAGACCAATATCTGCACATGAATACATCGCATTGCGGAAGAAAGCTTAATAGTAGAAAATCTGAGTGTTGCAACGACATAACCTCACTCCTTGTTTCTCAATCAATACGAAATGATGGCAAAATGAACATTTTGGCGGTTTTTCAAGCGGAAGCTGTTGTTAGAACAAATTTCCGATCTGTTTATGCAATCGCAAACTCTCATCTGCGTTGTTTTTAATTGCGATTGACCCCCCCCCCCCCCCCCCGTCGAGTCTTAGGAAAAAAACGTCTTTCGCAGTTTCCTAAAAAACGAAAGGTCAGTTTACGAAAGTAGAGAAATCGCAAAAATGAGCTCGTTTTTTTCATTATCCCCCGAAAGAGACCCTCGAACGTCTATGGCGTGTTTTCTGATGTTGAAATTTGCATATGTGTGTATGATTGCCTGTATGTATATCTAAGTTTGCCAATTATGCCAGCACTTTCTCACTCGTTCTATTCTCTTATCGCCTCACAGGCTTCTTCGCCTAGCCGTTAATCACAGTCTTGCTTTTCATTCAACGTCGCGAATAAATTTGTATTGTTCTCCTCGTAAATCTTTCGTCCCCAAATCAACGGCTTAATAAATTTGTAATCGTTTTCATGTAGCAAGTTTCCATGTGTTCAACACACACTCGTATATACGAAATTCGTGATTTTTAAATTTGCATCGTTGGAACGCAACGTAAGTTTTTTTTACATTTTATTTTCCATATTTTTATTATAATAGAAGACCGCTTTATATAGGTTTATATTGTACAGGTATCTTCAAGAATGGTTAAAGGATTTTTGTGCGCAAAATTTACCAAACGAAATAGCCAATTTACCAAACGAAATAAACGAAAAGGAATTCAGAAATAACAATTTTCGTTGCGTTTCAACGATGCAAACTTCAACCTCATGCTACGACTCAATTGCTACTAGGGGGATATAGGGGCTACAATTAACAGGGGGTAAGAATTAACAAGCGAGTTGCCGCCAAACTATAAACATTGTAGCTACATATGAACAGTATTTCAGCTCTTTGAACAGTGGCGGACGTGCACATACCGGCTAGTCCTCGCTCAAGAGCCGCACAGAGAGGTCACGTCACTGCAGCCCATTTCACCAGGTAAACGAACTTTTCTTTACTATCGAATTTTTTTTATTTGTCGTTTAATTAAGGTTGTAAAGTAATGTTGATATTTTTTATTCGATGCTTTGTTTAATTAGCTGCGATATCCGCTTGAGTTTTGTTTGCCGTAAAACTAATACATAATTAAATAAAATACAAATGTGATAAATGGATGCACGGGGCTAAAAGTAACGAACTGGCGGGGTTACAATGAATTTGTTGATACATGCCCTGCAGCGGTTTCAGCCAGGTTTCTTGGTTTTAGCTTTAAATCTATAACGCATTGAAAGATAGTTTCATATATAGTAGTAGAGATAGTGCCATACCGAGCCATTGTAGTTTGGTTTTGATTGCCTCACTTTTCATGCGCAAACCTACTCTATTTCTATGCATTATTGTACTCAGGTTTTAGTGTTTTGCAAGCCAAAATATAGTCCATGTTGTATGATTCCTCAAGATGTTTACCGTACGAGCATCAGTTACTTTACTACCTTATAAACAACTTCCATGTTGCAGTATGAGCACTTATAAAAGACGTACTGAAAGCGGCACTACTTCGAAAGAGGTATATGAAATCGAAAGGAAGTTTTGGAAAAAACCGAAAATACAGAGCATTCGCTCGTGAATGCGATATTTGACACGTCACTTTTTTTCAAATTCGTGAAGAAACTGAAAAAGGTGATTGATGTAGGTGAAAGAAACTGAAAAATGTGATTAACGTGCTTTAATAATTTATATTTAACTTAAATAGAGAATTTACGCAAATATTTATTAGTTTGATTTAATTGAAAACTAGATTTATTTAATGCTGTTAAAACATGCCCCTTCAACAATTAGCCTCGAAACCGGGGTTGAAATGAACACTGGATTTCAAAAAAGCAGCGCTGTTAACTATTTATTTATATTATTTTTATTTTTTAACTGTAGCCACATACATTTCCTTTAACCCGGGATAATAAACATTTTTATACAATTATCCGTTTCAAAAATACGAGCTCTTAACTAAATTTGTTACGTTGGACGCCGGTCTCTTCTATTCGCTCACACATCGTTTACGATCCTCATCAGAACTCTACATTCCAGATTAGCCGGATAAGATCTTGGATGGAAAAGAAAATAAATACCCCAACACCAATAATTGAAAAAACAAATAAAGTTGGCAATTTTTTTTACATCCACCCCCGGGTGAGGGTACGTTCCGGCAAATGAAAATCGTTCAATGTTTTTTTGCAGCCTCATTGAGGAATCGTCTATCCGTAACGCTAAGAAAAAGGTTGGCAATCTCCATGCATCGGGAGATACGATTTTTTTCAACTTTCACCCCCTGATAGGGGTGGGTTCCCGCGAATGAAAATCGTTCAAATTGTTTTTGGTGGCTTCTTTAGGGTTAATCTTTGCACACCACCAATAAAAAAAGTTGACAATCTCAATACCGTGAGTGATACGATTTTTAGAAATTTTTATCCCCCGATAAGAGTGACTTCCGGCAAATGAAAATCGCTAATTTTTTTTCGGAGCTTCTTTATGGTTGGTTTACTCGTAACGCCAATAAAGAAAATGGCTATCGCCATATCGTGGGAGATACGATTTTTTACAACTTTCAACCCCCCCCCCCCGATAAGGGTGGGTTTCCTTTGCAGAAATCTCTCAAAATGTTTTATTTGGTCTTTTACAAGTACCCAGAAGCGGACGGAGCAACAAATTGATTGAAAGTAAAAATAAAAAAAAATCGTTGCCTAGCAACGTTGCAAACTTGAGACCCATAGGATTAGTCCACCTATAACGCAAATAAAAAAGTTGGCAATCTCCATACGGTGGAAGATACGATTTTTTTCAACTTTCACACGCCGATAAGGATGGGTTCCGGTCAATGAAAAACGTTCATATTATTTTTGGTGATTCGTTTAATATTAGTCCACCCATACCGCCAATAAAAAACTTGGCAATCTCCAGACTGTGAAAGATACGATTTTGTAAAACTTTCATCCCCCGATAAGGGTGGATTTCGGCAAATGAAAATCGTTCGGTTTTTTCGGAGGTTCATTTTGGACTAATCTCCTTATAACGCCAACAACAAAGGTGGCAATCTCCATACCTTGGGAGAAACGATTTTTTCAACTTTCATCCCCCGATAAGGGTAAGTTCTGTCCATCGAAACCCCGTAAAATGTTTTGCACAATCTTTTATCGGCACCTAGAAGCGGAATGTGCAATAACTTATGCGAAATTAAAACAAACCACATTCGTTGGCCCACAACATTATTATTCAACATTATCAACATTCAAGTAGATTGTGCAAGGGTTTCACAATAATCCATAAATATAACCCGATCTACGAGCCAATTCGACTCGATTCCATGTATACGATTTTTTTTACCTTTCTTGTGTAAAACCTGCGAAATCTTGAGAATTCTCGAGTCGCCCGCGTAATCCAGATTTCTCGAATCACAACTTTCAACTCAAGATTTATATATATATATATTTATATCGAAGCTTATTTTTCCTTCACTGTCACCACATCCGAAACTTAACTATCGCTGAAATTTCTTTTTTTTTCTCGGCACTTTCACGACTGCTGATCACAACGTTGAGGCACACACCGGGGTACACTTATCTCGACGCATTCCGACGTTAACGTTGAACATATACACTGCACACAGACGTAAAACAATAGATTTTTGTATACCACCAATTGGCGTAAGTGCAAGCGTGGAAAGGTCACTCGACAAAAGAAGAAGAACGAAAACAAATCAAACATTTATTCCCAATTGCGCCATTTTTTTTTACAACTTGTTTACGTACACGTCGTTGTCACGTGACGTCGGGAGGCGCTTCTCCGTGAGTCCGATGCTACGAGTGCGTAAACGGTCTCGGCGTACCGCCTAATGACGTTGCTGCGAGCGACGAGAAGATCGCAAACTGCGTTTTCACAACTAAACGACTCGTTATTCAGTCGGAGACGGAGGGTTTGTACTGTAACAGCCTGTGCAAGAAGAAACAACACAACAAAAGGAGAGCACAATATGGCGTGAAAAACTATCAGCGCGCAAGAACAACAAAAAGTGCACGCGCACGCGCACGGGGACACTGTGCGAACGCGGGCTTAGCCGAGATTCGAGCGCGATCTACGCGCACGCGCATTGATCAGCGCCGCGGACCAGGCTAAGAAACAAACGTGAGAAGACTGATCGGAGCGCGCAACGAAAATATAGTTTCACCGGTCGAAACTTTCTCGACACTCTTGTATACGACGATTTGTGAGGGATCCCTCGTATCCTTGGACAATCGAGAATTCCTCGGCGTGGCCCGTGAAATGTGTAATCTATGTATCCACGTATATACAGTTTGCGAGTTACAGGTACGTTCACTAGCAACGAGCGGACGGTGAATGCAAGATATTCGTGTGGCCCCGCGGGCACGAAAAAAAAGAACGGTTGGCAAGAGTGGGGATGCGGCGAGAGGAGAACGACGGTAAGAGAGACGGAGGGAGATAATATCGACACGGCGTTCGACCTAAACTCACATAACCAAAATATGCCAATTTTCTTTTCGTATTTTATTATTCTTCTGCAACGGACAAAAACACACGCGGAAGCATGCACGTACAAAAGAAACAAACACACACGGCGTTTACGCATAAGTTGCACAAAATGTCTGCCGGCGACCGTTAACGCTCGTAGCTCGCTCGGCTGCGGCACACAGTGCCTTCCCGTTCTCGAGGTAAGTCAGGCCGAGCCCTCTCCACGCTCACCCCCCCCCCCCCCCCTCTTCGCGTCTTCGCGGATAGCCGAGTGAGAATCGTCGTGCCTGTACGGTAAAAACAAGATTAAAGTCTTGTCGTGCTCCGCTCGATGTTCGGTGACCAATGACGAGCTCAGGTACGCCGGCAACGACGAATCGCACGAAATGATTTTCCGCTCGTTCCACGTTGCGTGTTATAATTTAACCTGGCGAACCGCGATAGCCCGTCCGTATACCAGGTGAAGGAAGCAGCGAAATAAAGGCGCCATTGCCCACCGGTTGGCACACGTTACCTGCGAGAGCTCAAACATCTTGCGGGGACGCGCTCGGCCGTTGGCGCGCGGAGTGGGGGCACCCTGGGACAGCGGTGGGGGCCGCATAGAGGGAGACAGAGCGATGGCAATATGCGGAGAGGGAATTACAGACGCGTTACAGCGTTGTCGGCGCCCAGTACGGAGCAAGAAAGGACGTGGATCCACGCGCTTTTTACGGCACAACGGACCGGCGAAACGAAGCTTTGAGTGCAAAAAAATCGACCTTACATTCCTTCGTCAATTAAGGGGCTATACCAGTGTGAACGCTGAAAATTTGGGTGATTTTCGGGATTTTTTTTTGGAAGAAAAGCACCGAATTAAATGTTTCGGAAAATTAAGAATATATTTGGCTATATTTGACCTATATTACATATTTTTTTCATAGAAGAATATTGAGATCCAAGCGACTTGTGCGCTGCCTTCGGAGGCGCAAAAAAAAGTTCCTTCACTGCTGACATGATTCCGGCCAATTGAGTAGCTAAAACCGAAAGAGTAAAAAATGTCGCTAAACTGGAAGGTATTTTCTGTAGAATGACGTAGGATTTTCGAAAATATCAAAATCTAACAAAATGGCGTAGTTATGAAAAACAAGTTTTCTTGCCTATAAAATGGTCGTTTTTTTAAATGCCAAATCGTCAATTTTCATCCAATCAATAATATCCTACGTCATTGTAGAGTAAATTCTATATCGATTTTTGCAAGATAAAATTATATCGATATAAATTATATAAATGATAATGATATTCTTGAAAGTATAAACTGTCGAAAAAGGCAAAAAAATCGATTTTTTTACGTGTCACACTGGTAAAGCCTCTTAAGGCAGTATATACAACGATAAAAAAGCGATATATATATTTTTCTTCAAACGATAGAACTATATATGTAGAATATTTTCCCGAAGTTTCGAAGCGAAATTCGAAGAATTTCAATCGTTATCGCCCGTCAACGCTGTGCCTCACCACTCGGATTCGGAGCGGGCATAAGCTTCAACCGTGTTTAAGGGGTTACCCCCACTTGCGATTTTGAAAAAATCGATTTTTTTTATTGCATTTTTTTGAAGTATAAGTATCTGAGAATATGTCCTGAAAATTTCAAGTCGATCCGAACAAAATTGACTGAGATATGAGCGTTGAAAGAGAAGAAGAAGAGAAACTTTAAACGCGTTTTTCTCAAAATGGCATTTCTCAAGTCGGTGACCAAGATTACTCGAACACCAATGAACCGATCTTCTTGAAATTTTGCAGGCTTTTTTTTATTTATTTTTATTGTTTTTTTCCTTAGGTACACGCTTTTCGCGTTTGTTACCTATTCTTTCTCTTCATTGTGCCCATTTCTTTCCTCTACTGTTTACTCCTTTTTTCTCCATCTTTCTATCCCCCCCCCCCCTCTTGCGGCCGCAGCCGACTTCCCCCTCTGTATTACATTCATCATGACATTTCTGTCATGGGTATAGGGAAACTGCGGAAAACCTATACCAATACAGCCGGTCATCAAGTTCGCCCCCCAGTCGTGGAACTAGTCTTATTTCGCCGCGAAATGCCGAAGAAAAATATTTCACAACGAAATGTACGCGACTGGGATTCGAACCCGGGACCTCCCGGTCCGCTGGTTTCATGGCGAGCACGCTAACCACTAGACCATCGCACCGGTAAATTTTGCAGGCTTATTTAATACATAAAAATGTAGTCTTTAATCGTTCGATTTTTTTTGCGAAAAAAATGGCCGTTTTATAGCCAAGAAACGGCCGTTTTTTTTCGTTAAAATCGAACCATTAACTTTGACTGTCCGCCATTTTGTGAAAAATGAATATTTTTTAAAATCCTTCGATTAAAGACTAGTTTGTCTAAAAGACATTTGACTAAATCCATCCGCATTTTTTTCTTCAGATGATCCACTTCGCCGCAATGTTGGTCACCGCAAACCGTGTATATAAAAACATTATTTCATTGACGGCCATTTGCCACTAAGCAATGTTTTTTTTTTTCAATAAAAAAATTACTGAAAGTTCTTCAAGATGTGTTCTTTAAGATGGTATATTGATCGATTAAAAAGGTTTTGTAGTTTTCTTTAAAAAAATTCATGAAAAAGGCCTTTTTTTTGCGCTACAAGTGGGGGTAACGCCTTAAGTATCTCGAAACGGCATTTTCGAAATTGGCAGGTTTACTCAGACTATTGAGCCGATTGAGTTGAAACTGGGTAAAAATGTTGATAATATTGCTACTTTGTACTTGACGAGAATTGTTCTAAAAATTTGGCACAAAAACAATAATTTTTTCAATTCAAATTTTACTGAAATTATGCGTGAAATATTCTTTTTTTTATGAATGCGTGCCATTCCCTTAAATTTTCATTTTTTTCATTCAATTACTGTGAAATAGAAACTATACATGTTCTAACTGAAAACATTTTTGATTTTTTTGCAAATCGAAGTCTACCGGAAGCGAGACTGCACGCCGATTTGCAACTCCCGCGGCAACCTTGCTGTAACACTCTGCGACAGATCCGCCATTTTTATGATAAATGAATTCCAAAAAATTACTTTGTATACTTCAGGTAATTCTATCGCCAGGCTTCAACCCATGGGATTTTCATTTTTTTTTTGAGCTTCACTAAATGCATTTATAATCGTCTCTGTAAAATTTCAGGTTTGGTTATGAATCTAATTACAGGGAAAAAATTAAAATTGCGTATTTTTGTGAAGGAATTCCGACACGACATGCGAAAACCCAATTTCCGGTCGTTACAAAAGTGCATATAATAGTGGGAATCCGTCAGATTCTTGAAAATAATCAGATTTACATACTTAACACTTGTAGTAATCCACTGCTCTTAGGAAAAAATACGCTTATTAACCTAATTTTTATGTAATATCGAGTTTAATCCGAACTTCCGGTATTGAATTTATTACCACTTGTTACGATAAAGAGACGTGACCGCAAGGGAACAGCTGACTGTAGTGCTAACCTCATCTCACTTATTCGAATTTCCACACATATTTAACTTTTAATTGACATATCTCGCAGATACAAATTTTCCACGCTTTTTACCAGTCGATGCCCGAATGCAATGCTTTATATTTCCCGCGTCTGACAATTTTAAAGATCGACGTTGAAAATCATGGAGGTTAAACTCGCCTGGTTGAGTAAAAAAAGACGGGGATAGAACCAATGTTGCCAAATATCAAACCTAGAAATACTGCGCGAATCGTTGGAATAACTATTTTTTCATTTTTCTAATTAAATGTAAACATTCATTGAACAGTTTACACATGGAAAATTTCAGTTATTACAAATGATTTTTCTTGCATATGTCAAAAATATGAATTGCACAAGTCTCAAGTATGATAATTGGTATGACTAGTGTGAGTCGATAGGATTACCCTAAGGGAAGACGCCGACGTAAAATAAATAAAAAAAAACGTTTTTTTGGAAACACTCTTTTAAAAAATCCTTTGAACCTTCAAAAGTATGATGCATATTCGTTTATAGTCGAAAAAAACAGTTTTGAAGTGGTTTTCGAGCTATTGTCGAGTCTTCGAGCGCTGAACAGCGCCTTCGGCGATGCCACACCGGTAGGCACAGTTCCCGACTCTTGTAAGCCTATTATCCTTGGGGAAAAAGTTACCGACTAAAAATAGTTTTATCTTCTGCCAATAGGTAACATTAGATTGTGGAAAAAAAAATCATCAGCTGTAGCGTCTATCAAACGTCTACAAATACGAAAACTACGAGTTACGTGATAATAAAATACGAATACATTCCTCTCAAAACCTAGTTTTTGAAATCGGCACGCAGCAGAACTCAAACAATTTTCGTCCAATCGACATGAAATTTTAACTGTAGCTTCTCAAATTGTTTAATCAGTCAAGTGAGAGCGCTTTTTTTTCGATTAATTGAAAATTGTAAAAAATATATCACTTTTTATATGAAAATGTTGGTAGAAAAAACGACCTTTTTTTCTAAATCGATTCTATTTTTTTTTATAATTTTTTTATCCCCCCCGTACTTGATTGCTAAAACTACTATAATTAACGAACATTTTTCATTCTTAGTTACAGAATTTAATTTTCGACAGTTCTACTGCGTCCCGCAGAGAGGGTTGGCTGAAAACTAGTAGTGCTATAGGGACCCCTGCGCCGCTATTTTGTATTCATTAGCCAAATAATTTTGTTTTCACATACTTCAATATATACCTAATATAGCCTAAAAGTTATTTTGGCCATGTATCCTATTGCATTTTTTAAAAAACTTCCAAAGAAAACGGTCGAAAATGGGCAGTTACAGCGGCGTCCTCCCTCAAATATACTATTCAAGTATACCTACAGTTTGGTAAATGTAGAATCATTATTTATTCGTTTAAAAAATCCCTCAATATTGCTCAAAATTTTCTCCATTTTTTCCCCGTCTTATGCATATCCCCCGTTAAGGCGGCTCGGGCACTTCAACTGTGAATGTTAAAGGATACGCGTGTTAGGTCCAATAAACGTTCAACTCCGAAGTTTCAATGAGTTCGGCTACATCGTTTTTCATAATAACGAAAAACAAGATTTAAGAAACTTACAGTTTGTGGTGAAAATGCAGCTAATGCTCCTCGCTGACACGGCAGGAGCTTTTTTCCCCGATCCCTTGGTAGGGTAAATGGTGCGAATGGCGGGGAACTGTGAATGAACGAGAGCTGGTTTATATTTAAAGTACAGTGAGTCGAAAGAGTATTCGTACACTTAGTTTTTTCGCAACAACTTCATAGGCATAAGTGGCCCAAAAACATAAGCTATTTTGTTTAAGGGGGGAACCTCCTCCAGACAACAGGTTTTTCAATATCTTTTTACAAAAAAATTGGAGCATTTATTGCAATGAATCAAATTATATAATAATATTGACGTTCAAATGAATACAAAAAAAATGTCATGAGTGAATAAAAACAAAATGGCGGCGCTAGAGGTGCTCGAAGGTGGCTCCTAGAGTTTGCGCCGTGGAGTGCCGAGGTCCTTGTTGTTAACTAAAATAAACGGAACAATTTTTTTTCATTAAAATAAATCATTCCGCTTTGCACGAACCTAATTTTAGCAAAAAAATTAAGAATTGAACATTTGAGGACAATAAGAAAAAAAACACTATTTTTTAAATAATCAAATCGTTAAAAACAATATACAGGGTGTCCTAGAAGTAACGTAGGCCCTTCTAGCATCTGGCAAGAAAAAAAATTCTGAGACGAAAAGTCCTCAGTCATTTTTTGATCAGACGCATAGATAATTAATTATGAATTAAAGTAAATAGCCAATCCGGTGCGCGCGACAGCGGAAAGGTAGCGTAGAGGTGAGGGATAGGGGAATGCGTTGTAATTGCGTGCGCCTGAAAATGTGTGCGGAGGGAAAATTCCAAAAGCATGCGTGCATGTGTGTGTGTGTGTGTGTGTGTGTGTGTGTGTGTGTGTGTGTGTGTGTGTGTGTGTGTGTGTGTGTGTGTGTGTGTGCGTGCGTGCGTGCGTGCATGCGTGTGTGTGTGTGTGTGTGTGTCGGAATTTTCCCTCCGCACACATTTTCAGGCGCACGCAATTACAACGCATTCCCCTATCCCTCCCCTCTGCGCTGCCTGTAGCGCTGTAGCGCGCACCTGATTGGCTATTTATTTTAATTCATAATTAATTATCTATGCGTTTGATTAAAAAATGACTGAGGACTTTTCGTCTCAGAATTTTTTTCCCTACCAGATGCTAGAAGGGCGTACGTTACTTCTGGGACACCCTGTATATTAAAACAATTTATACGAAAATTGAGGTTTGTGCAAAAGCCGATAAGTTGAAATTTTGTACAGATCAACTTGAAATTTTGTACAGATATCTGTACAAAATTTCAAGTTGATTGGTTCATTACTTTTAGAGTTACATTCCACGGCACGGAAGAAAACACGTTTCGAGAAAAACTCGATTAAAGTTTTCGTTCTTAAAAAGGAGAGGTTCGAGTGATTTATAATTTCCCAAGCGTAATCTGCGATGCCAGGGCCATAAAGCAAGCCTTCTCCTAGGAAATCACTAATCTGGAGTGCATTCTTCTTTTTTTGTGTGAACTGTTTGTGTGAAAACGAACAACGACGGTTACACAGGCCGAATTTTTCTTTACAATCGTCGGAAGTGCCCCCTATTATTCAAAAAGTAAACTAGCAAACTTGTTTGGCTAAGAAATTAAAAGGTAGATACCGCAAAGGGCGCGCGCTCGTTTACCTACTCTCGGTACTTTTGGAGGGCATCACTTCGGTGACTTCCTAGGGACCTTTCCCGTGTGGAAAATAGTCCGGGAAACCCGAAGAATATACAGGTCCCGTTACGGCTTCGAAGTGGAATCCCTGACAGGGATTTCCAGAATACTGCCACAAACGGTCCTAGAAAGGTACTCATTAGTTTCCATGATACAAAATAACAGGGGTACGATGGATGCACCAATGAAGGCCCCGACCAGGTGCTGTCAGGGCACTGGCTAATTTTTACAATGAGTTTAATCGGGTCTTGACCAGGCAGACTAATGTGGGCCCAGTGTGGTTCAGTCACAATTTCCATCATAAAATAAATTACGGTTTCATTTGGTTCACCAGTAAAAAGCCTGGTCAGATATAGTCAGGGATCATCACAAAGATCAATTAAAGTTATAATATTAATAAGCGACAAAAATTAATAGCAATTTATCAGTGTTTTATAACTGCCTCATGCAAATATCTCACTCACTTAACAATTCGCTTATCATTTTCAATGAATTTGAAAGAAAAGAAGAAAACGTTACAACTTAAAAATATATACATTTTTATTTAAGTAATCACTTATACATGAAGCAATGTCACGGCATAAGTATTGAGTTTTCCGTTTGGTTCTAGGGACAATCGCAATGTTACCAATTTTCTCTTGATGCTGGCCAATGTGTAAACTGCATCGTTTAAAGTTTGTTCTGGGATTCTCCATGCTCCAATACTGGATGATTTACGTGGATAATTGTACATGTCAACTTTTTTTTTCGAAATTTTCCCCTCGATGTAGAGAGATTCTTGGGATTCATTTTCGCCATAAATTTTTTTTATCTCCATTATACAACCATCGCTCAAAAGTACAACATTGTTCGGCGTACATATTGTGATGAAAAAAGAGGAATTAAATATCATTGATTTTACAAATATTGTCCCGTCTTTGAGAGTACGGCTAATGATTTTAAATTGAATGGGGATCTCTGTTGGATTAGATGGAATGAGATTTCTTTCATGCTGTTGGCGACAATATTGCTCTAATGGATGATTGAGTGTTCTTATTGCATTTTTCATCCTCCCCAAAGATTGGTCTTAAAAAGTATTTTTAGCCATTGAAGTATTCTGAATCGTTATCTACATGATTAACATATAACGTTTTATATTGTTCACATTATCCTTAAAATGTCAGCATATTGTTTTCTATTATAAGAATGTTTGTAAACTTGCTGGCATATATATAAATAAATAAATAAATAAATAAATATATATTTATAAATCTTCTCGGAAAATATGCATCTTCTTTATTACAGGGAAATACAGGGGAATCATAGGGATCTGACGGGGTGAACGTGGGGACTTAACAGGGCTAATTGCAGGGGTATAGTAGGGACGAAATTGGATAATTCAGGCGCAATCAGGGAATCTAGTATGGCCCCGAATAGATGTCTACTAAAGGGCCCGATTTCAAAAGCGGGACAATCCTATAAAGGTACCAGTCGGAATCCAAACCAGGCCCTGGATAAAATTGGGGACAATTAGTTGGGTCCTTTAGACATCCCGGAAAATATTTCCACACGGGTTAGGACTTTCTGTTGGGCCTCAAACTTTGGGAATATATTCTTCAGATACTAAATGCATTTTGAAAGCCATAAAAAATTGATATCTGGAGGAAGTTCTCCCCTTAATAGTCCACCAGGAACAGAGATCGTCTGCAAATGATTTTTTTTGTGAGGCGTAATAAAAGAGTGATGCAACAAATACAAGAATTTGAGAATAAAAAAAAAGTATTCGTACACTTATAATTTGACTGCTAAACCTTGATACACACTCTCGCATGGTCTGAACTATGTCTAAAATGTAAACAAGTCTTTGTTTACACAGTGGCCTTGGCCTCTTACATGTCGTTAGTAAAAATCTTCGAACACTTTACGGAGAGGACAGGACGAAAAAGCGAAATATCCGTATCAGTGCCAATAAAAATTGTTCCGTTGATTTTAGTTAACAACAAGGACCTGGGAACTCCACGGCGCAAACTCTAGGAACCACCTTCGAGCACCTCTAGCGCCGCCATTTTGTTTTTATTCAGTCATGAAATTTTTTTTTGTATTCATTTGAACGTCAATATTATTATATAATTTGATTCATTGCAATAAATGCAACAATTTTTTTGTAAAAAATTATTGAAAAACCTGTTGACTGGAGGAGGATCCCCCCTTAAACAAAATAGCTTATGTTTTTGGGCCACTTATGCCTATGAAGTTGTTGCGAAAAAACTAAGTGTACGAATACTCTTTCGACTCACTGTATTTTAAATATAAACCAGCTTTCGTTCATTCACTGTTCCCCGCCATTCGCTTTATTTACCCTACCAAGGGATCGGGGGAAAAAGCTCCTGCCGTGTCAGCGAGGAGCATTAGCTGCATTTTCACCAGAAACTGTAAGTTTCTTAAATCTTGTTTTTCGTTATTATGAAAAACGATGTAGCCGAAGTCATTGAAACTCCGGAGTTGAACGTTTATTGGACCTAACACGCGTATCCTTAATATTCACAGTTGAAGTAACTGAGCCGCCTTAACGCGGGATATGCATCGAAACGGGGAAAAATAAAGAAAATTTTGAGCAATATTGAGGGATTTTTTAAACGAAGAAATAGTTATTCTACATTTACCAAACTGTAGGTATACTTGAATAGAATATTTGAGGAAGGACGCCGCTGCAACTGCCCATTTCCGACCGTTTTCTTTGGAAGTTTTTTAAAAAATGGAATAAGATACATGGCCTAAATAACTTTTAGGCTTTATTAGGTATATATTGAAGTATGTGAAAACAACATTATTTGGCTAATGAATACAAAATAGCGGCGCAGGAGTCGCTATAGCACTACTGGTTTTCAGCCAACCCTCTCTGCGGCAGGCAGTAGAACTGTCGAAAATTTAAGCCTTTAACTAAGAATGAAAAATGTTCGTTAATTATAGTAGTTTTAGCAATTAAATACGGGGGGAATTTAAAAAATATTTAAAAAAATGGAATCGATTTAGAAAAAAAGGTCGTTTTTTCTACCATAATTTTCATATAAAAAGTGATATATTTTTTACAATTTTCAATTAATCGAAAAGAAAAGCGCTCTCACTTGACTGATAAAGCGATTTGTGAAGCTACAGTTAAAATTTCAAGTCGATTGGACGAAAATTGTTTGAGTTCTGCTGCGTGCCGATTTCAAAAACTAGGTTTTGAGAGAAACGTATTCGTATTTTATTATTACGTAACTCGTAGTTTTCGTATTTGTAGACGTTCGATAGACGCTACAGCTGATGCTTTTTTTTCCACAATCTAATGTTACCTATTGGTAGACGATAAAACTATTTTTAGTCGGTAACTTTGTTTGATTTAGTCATTCAGCTACTTATTTATCAATTCCTCCAATATTGTTTGTTGCAATTACTTCAAATATTTTTGTTTACTATCAGAAGAATTTCTTCTCTTAGCTTTAGCGATTGAAAAACTGTTTCGATAATATTTTCCGTTTACAGTTCATCTGAATCCTACAGTGTCATTATTCGTTCATTCATCAGCCCCGGATCTAAGGGGGGGCAAACCGGGGTACCGCCCCGGGCGGCAATTCAAGGGAGCGCCAAATTCTCTGTGTTTGAAAAAACTTGTTTCACTAAAGCGCCTAACATCCAGGGCGCTTTGGTGGGTTTCAATGGCGTCGTGATCCTAGCTATCGAAAATAAAACTGCCTAGGAGACGAACTTTGATGAGGTATTCCTTTAGGCGTCTGTTGAAAAACTGCTCGTTTTATAGCTCAACAAGTTATCGATCGATCTGGCTGATATTTTGCCAGATTTCTCACTATAAGACTATTGAAAGGATATACCTAATGTTTCAAGGTTATCGCGTAAATAAATTACTTTTTCGGGATAAAAATTGTCAAGAAAATGGTAAAAAATATAAACATTTGATTACAAAGCCTACTTAGATTTCAATTTTATTCCTTTTAATATTTTTATAGGTATATCCTTCCGATAATATTATAGTGAGAAACCGACCAAAATTTCAGCCAGATCGATCAATAACTTTTTGAGCCATACCATGAGCAGTTTTTCAAAAGACCCCTAAATAAAGACCCCCTTATAACGCCGCTATTTTGTTGTGTTTGAAAAAGAAAAAAAAGTTTTACCACGTGAAAGTTGTGATAAGATAATATCAACATTTTAAAATGATGCGATTATCTTATATTTTTTTAAAAATCATGAAAAATGACTTATTTTCGGGCGTCTAAAGAGATCTCCCCCCTTAATCTCAAATGCTGGAGGGGTGGGGCGCCAATGTCAAGTTTTTGCCCCAGCTCGGAAAAATCGTAAATCCGGGGCTGCCATTCATCGTTCGGTTGATCCTACGTTAAAATAAACGCCTCCAGAATTTCCCGGCTCCTTGATTGTGCACGTTCTCCATCAGTTGGAACTGACATTCCTCCGAAACGAACAAAAAATACGAGAAAAAAACGAATCATCATCGGCACGGTGTATATAATCTTGCGCACCTTCCGCTTATATTCCGAAGGATAATGACCAGGATTTAGAGGCGAGATTCGATGCATACGAGGGAGTAGAGGGTCTTTATCTAAATTACTCTATTTTATCGTTTATGACTGTAGCAGCTCCACGGCTCATCCCGCGTGCGCAAACAAACGAGCGCACAATCCTTATATTATTTCGGAGCGGCACCGTGAAATTTCCTCGATCGTCACTGTATATACATACGGGGCGCGCACGCCTTGAGCCTCACCCTCGACACAGCGTGGATTTCCTGTGGTGATCGAATCGTGGTGGGTGTCCCATGTAGAGGAAGAGAGAGAGAGAGAGAGAGAGAGAGAGAGAGAGAGAGAGAGAGAGAGAGAGAATTCTCTTGATCTCTTTTCACTCTGCGGCGTTGTTGGCTTTCACCCGCTATCTCACTCTCTCTCACATTCTTTCACCCGCTCTCTCACTCTCTCTCCCTCTCTTTCCCTCTCTGTTTGTTTATGTTTTGTTTGTTAATTTTGTTTTTTTTTAGTTTTTGAAGTTTCAATTTTTAATTTTAATTTTCTATGTTTGTGTTATATGGAATCTTTTCTTCTTATGCGTTTATTATTTTTTATATGATTTACTATTATATCGAATCCTTATTTACTGTTTATTTTTGGATTGTTTATGGTTTATATCGAGTTCTCATTTCGTAAAATCCGCGCACATTTGTACTTATCTGCGTGTATATTTATGTTTTGATTTTGAACCGGAACTGCTGTCTCGGATATTATTATAATATTCTTCTTTTGTTTTTGGTTTTTAGTTTTTTGCACACGTCATTTAAGGCGGTTAGGCCACAGTAATGGATATAAAATGATATGCGAATTTAACCATTTTTTTCGTATGAAAAAGTGATTGACTCATAAAATTAATTACACATCTATTTAGTATGAATATCAAGGTGTTAGAAAATATATTAGGTGTACAACTTAGTTCGGTCCGTTTTCAAAAGATGGCTCTAGGTGCTATAAATGGTTGACGGCAACAGCTAATTTTTGCTGTATCGCAAAGTATCAACATCTCTTAACCAAATATCGTTTACAGACCTTTGAGTTTTGCGTATCAAGTCTAATTTTTACTGCAGTGAAAATGTCGAATTTCGTCCCAAATAGGCACCATTCGCGGGAAGTGTTGGTTTTCTGTTTCAATTGGAAGAAAAGTGCAGCTGAAGCGCACGGAATGTTCGTCAAACCATCACGGGAGACTTCTACAGGCAACAATCGATCCGTTTAAAGCGAGCTATAGCCGAAAAACGTCCAGAATATGCGACCCGACACAAGTCCATAATCTTTCAACATGACAACGCTCGGCCTCACGTTGCTATTGTTGTTAAAAACTATTTGGAAAATAGCGGGTGGGAAATTTTGGCTCACCCGCCTTATAGCCCAAATCTTGCCACTTCGGACTACCATTTGTTTCGATCGATGCAGAACACTTTGACTGGAATACACTTTACGTCACAACAGGATATCAAAAATTGGCTCGATTCATTCTTGGCTTCAAAAGATGAACGCTTCTTCCGCGACGGAATTCATAAATTACCAGAAAGATGGGGAAGAGCAGTGGCTAGCGATGGGCAATATTTTGATTAATGTATCAATTCATTTTATCATTCAAATAAGTGCGCATTTAAAGCAAAAAAACGGACCGAATTAAGTTGTACACCCAATATATTTTTTTTCGATGTACAAAATGGCCGACTACAAATATTTTCGTTTGTTATTTTTTTTAGGCGCCCCGCGGCGTGACATTTAGCATCCACAATTTTTTACCTAGAACAAGCAACAAAAATTCTCGCCAATCTACATTAGAATACCTAGAGACGTACCTACGAGATTTGAAAAAATATTGTTTTATTTAAAAGTTGTAGATATTTGAACTTGAATTTGAATTGAACTTGAATTTTCAGTTAAAAATTTCGTATAAAACTGCTCATAAAATGAAAAGTTTTCGATTAATCAGAAATTCCGTAGGTACTTCTCTGCGAAATGCAATTAGGATCATAACCTTCAAATTTGAAGTAAATCGAGTGAAAATTGTTGAAGTTATTTGTCACTCCAATTGGAAAAAAGCTGTTTCGAGAAAAACGCTTTCAAAGTTTTACATATGCCTCTGACCGTGCCAGAGGTGGGCGTACGTTATACGCTCAAAGACGGTAAAAAAAATTCTTGCTATAAATCGAATTTTTATGATGATAAAGCACCGTTTTAGCGAAAAAAAATCGATTTTTCAAAAATTCTACTGTGTCCTTACCCCTTCAAATTTGGCCGAAAGTTGAACTAGGGCATAATAAATATCATCAATCATCAATATTTTCCTCTATGTTTCTCTCTCTCTCTGTCTCTGTCTCTTCTCTCCCTCGACTACGGTAAGGATAGGAAAAATCGTAAGAGTATATCTGTTACGAAGAGAAAGGGCAACGAGGGAAAGAAAGAGAGAGAGGGGGGGGGAGAGGGAGAGAGAGAGAGATGTAGGCGCGGTTTCGTATTTAATTTCACGATGTCACTGATCACTCTCGAGCGATCTGATGACACATTCGTTCCAGATATTCGTGTCTCTCGCGTACAGAAAAAGAATACCCAGGTATTCTTTTTCTGTCACCGGAATTGCTCTTTATTTTTTTAATTTTCTCCACCCTCGAAGATTGTACCGATGGAACTCATCAATCGACACGTTTTTTATGCACATGTTGTCAGCGATATGTTAGGCTCACGAACGTTCTCCTTTGCTGCATATATTTATATGGGTAACGATGTTTTTAATGCGTTATGGTTTTATGTAATGCTGTGGCTGTCAGCACATCTGGCTGGCTTCCTTCGACTGCACATTGAGTCATTTCAACCCCATTTTTTTTTCCAAATGCCTGTATCGCAAAACGTGGCAATCTATTCGGCCGCAGTGCGGCGCTCGAATGTTCCCCCACTCCTATTATATAGGTGGACACTCGGCCCCCATCCTACACACTGCCCGTGTACTGAGGACAGCTGACGATAAAGGACCTGGGGTCGAATCGACCCCGGTTGTGCAGGAGTGCGGTGATTTGTTGCAAAATTTGGTTTTTTATTACTACATGTAAGTGACTTACCATAGAAAATGCTTATAGATATTTTTTATTTTACGCTACTAGAGTAAATGATGTATTTAGAATGCCGATCATAAAACTAAAATCAAGTTTCCGTTATGCAGGAGAGCTATGTGCAACGAGCACCGAGTGTACTTATGCGTCGATTGCGGTAAATCCGAATGATAATTAGTCATTGAAGTGAAAAAATACGGAAAATATACGTTTTCAGCAATTAATCTGCCGAAAGAGTCGATTTTTTCCATTCTTCACAATCCCGAAAATGCTCGAAGTCAAACCTCTGAATGAATGTACTTTTTGGAAAAGACGATCGACACTGTCTTTTTTTCGTATAGACAAACCTTTCTCTTTAAAAACCTCAAAGGACTTTTTTTCATATTAAAAAGAAACAATTATGATCTTTTTCGTGCAAGTGTGTATTTTTCAACGCATCTCCCACTCTGAATCAATATTTGGGAACTTAATGTTTGTTTCTGAAAAAAAAAATTGGTCTATAAATTAAGGATCATTGACTACAAGAAACGTCTCAACAAAAACATGCACATGTAGCGCAATACAAAGATCTGAAAAACTTCTGGGGTCAGATTGGCCCCTTATGCAGTCAGAGGTGCATGGCGGAGGTATGCAGTCGAAGGGTAAGGTTCTAGTTTGAGCACCCATTTTAAGGTGATTTTTTGAAAATTAAATATAGTGGAACGGTTAAATATAGTGTTAATATTTCACAGTTATATTTATACATGTTTAAAGTAACATGTCAACATTTTCGAAGAATTTTATTCGAAATTATACGCGCTTTTCTCAAAACAAGATTTTTCAAATCGGGCGTGTATTTTGCTCAGACACTACTGGGTCGATCAACTTGCAATTTTGCACACATGTGAAGTGCATATGGGGCTCTCGTTCGACTCTTTAGCTTTTTAATTGCTTTATAATTATTATTTTTCCAGGCCGCGAGAAGTGAAAATTTGATTGTAAAGTTAGAGTACTCTTTTTCAAACCCCGCCATTTCGTTAATTTTCCTAAAACTTTTTAGAAGGCCGAACGATAGCCCGACATGTACTCTACATGCGTGCGAAATTGCAAATCGATCGGCCCAGTAGTGTCGGCGAAAAATTCACGCCCGAAGATAAAAAATTCGTGACATGACCCGTGCAGATATTTCTGAGGGTTAGCCTGATCCTGATCAGGCCCCGATCAGGGTGTGATACGGGTAACCCCTATTACAGACATCCTGATGCGGCCCCGACAGGGCCGGAAGTATTGAGGCCCTAGATCAGGCAATACTAAAATGTCCCTACTAAGGCCGTCCCCGATAAGATCCTACTAAGGCTTTCCACGATAGGGCCTTACTAAGGCTTTCCCCAATGAGGCCCTACTAATGCTTTCCCTGATTAGGCCATAAATAGACTTCCCCTATGACTGCCTCAGCAGTTGATAAATGCACATAACCTCTTATTTTCCACAAGGAAACTTCGATTTGACAGCATCGTAGCTTCGGAGTTTTTATGTATTCCTGAATTCTATGAGAAAAGATTGGTCACATGGACTGTCATGACAAAAAACGTTGTGCAACTCAGATGCGTGTTAGAAGATTTGGACAGGTTTGTAAGGCGGAGAGAGAGGAATTATATATATATATATATATATATATATATATATATATATATATATATATATATATATATATATGTCCCATTTTGTGTCCCATTTTAATCTTACACCTGAATTTTCTCGAAAAATATTGCTCGGACGAACTATTGTGTGGAACAAAACTTCTAGGGATTGAAGGGGGACGTTTGAAAAAAATTTATTTGAGGAGCCAAAATTCAAAATGGCGGCGTTACAAAGGCTGGCATGTTTTTTTCAAACGGAAACATAACTTTTTTATTGCCAAAAAATTTGTCAGCTGAAAACTAAAAACTTTTGTTGAAAAATTTTTTTGATAAAGTTCATAATTTTCAAGTGAGAACATCATTTTCAATTATTTCAGATGTATCCAGGATTGTGTGTGTGTGTGTGTGTGTGTGTGTGTGTGTGTGTGTGTGTGTGTGTGTGTGTGTGTGTGTGTGTGTGTGCGTGCGTGTGGAACACTCACAAGGATTAGGTCTCTGCGGTTCGTAACCACCGTAGTATTTTTTTACTCCAAACCCTCCTTGTAAGTGTATTGTGATCCCTTTCTAGAGATGTTCAAATATCCCTCCATTCATGTTTAAACATGCCCGAACTCTTCTCGCGATTACGTTTTGTAATATCAAGATCTGAAAGGTAAGGGGGCATCCATTAATTACGTGAGGTGATTTTGGCGATTTTTCGACCCCCCCTCTCCCCCTGGTGAGATGTCGTGAGATTTTGCTCGACCCCCTCCCCTCTCCCCTAATCTCACGTGAGATTTTTCAAAATGCATACGTTTACGGAAAATAAATTGTAGTAGAAGTAACTGCGGTTGTAGTACCATTTACTCCACCATGTAAAGTAGTAGGGAGACTCTCCCTACGTGATAAAAATTATGTGATTACTAAAATTACTAAAATTACTAAAATTACGTGAGATTTGCCGAAGCCCCCCTCTCCCCCACGTGAGATTAGGTGAGATTTCGCTCGACCCCCTCCCCCCCCCTAAACGCCTCACGTAATTAATGGACGCCCCCTAAGCGAAATTGAAGAAAACATGATTGGTACTACTGACATAGTCTGACTTTGCGGAGCTCTCTTACGCACTTTTGTACTTTTGAGACATAACGTAGAAGGAAAATCAACATTTTTTTAAATTCAACCGTTCTTGAATCAGAGAAAAATTCTGAGATTGAGCAACAATGGCGGATTTCAGACCCAACGAAATTGTTGATATGCTCCTCATTTTAGGGTTCTACCCATCACGATGGGTAGAAAAACACACACACACACACACACACACACACACACACGCACGCACGCACGCACGCACGCACGCACGCACGCACGCACGCACGCACGCACGCACGCACGCACGCACGCACGCACGCACGCACGCACGCACGCACGCACGCACGCACACACACACACACACACACACACACACACACACACACACACAAATCCTGGATACATCTGAAATAATTGAATATAACGTTCTCACTTGAAAACTATGAACTTTATGAAAAAAAATTTTCAACAAAAGTT
Source organism: Ophion ellenae (assembly GCA_963210295.1). Classification (NCBI taxonomy): domain Eukaryota; kingdom Metazoa; phylum Arthropoda; class Insecta; order Hymenoptera; family Ichneumonidae; genus Ophion; species Ophion ellenae. Next base: position 15,498,407 of record OY723392.1, read on the forward strand.
TTTCGTTTTCAGCTGATACAGTTTTTGGCAATAAAAAAAAGTTATTTTTCCGTTTGAAAAAAACATGTCAGCCTTTGTAACGCCGCCATTTTGAATTTTGGCTCCTCAAATGAATTTTTTTCAAACGTCCCCCTTTAATCCCTAGAAGTTTTGTTCCACACAATATTTCGTCCGAGCAATATTTTTCGAGAAAATTCAGGTGTAAGATTAAAATGGGACACCCTGTATATATATATATATATATATATATATATATATATATATATATAAGGTTGAGTTTGAAAAATCAATAGCATGTCATTCGATAAAACTCTTCAATTATCACAATGATATCAACTAATTGATATACTTAATGTGGTACAACAAATAATTATAGGAATTCATTTGGTCTCTTATGCCATATCTACGACCAAGATGTTACAAGCACTCGGCAGCATAGGGGCAGCGTGCGTGGCTATAGGTAGGAAGGTACTCGGTTCGATTCCCATATCGGCGAAATATTTTCTTCGAACAAAAATATTTCAGCAGGCCAGGGTATGACGAATTATAATACGAAACCATTGTTGTAGAACCCTACATTAAGAGGTTAATTTCATCTTGGATTTTTGAAATATTTTACTGCATGTAGGATACTTGGATTTGCAGTGTATATTGTAAGCAAATAAAGATTTATTTGAATCGAATCTTTATTTATCCAATTTCAATATATTTAATATTCAAAAGGACTAGCTAAAACAAATACGATCATTGTAGGCCGTGAGACATGGAAAAAACATATTGGATTAAAAAAGGTACCATTTAATTTAAATATTTCTTTCTGATCAGGCAACCTGATAGGGACCTAATTAGGCAACCAGGTCAGGCCCATATGTGACACAACGTTACGTTTCCTAGTAGAGCCCTTTCAGGCTGCCTTATTAGTGCCCTACCAGGGCACTCAGGCAATCCGAACGGGCCTTGATTTGGGCCCCACCAAAATTTCTACGCGGGAACCTGCGCAACATCAAATATCATGAAGAAATTCAACGAAAGGCTTTGAAAACATTTATGATTTTACTTGAAACATGTACAAATATAACTGTGAAGTACTAACACTGTAGATTTAACCACTGCTCTAAATTTAATTCCCAAAAAATCACCTTTAAAATAGGTGTTTGCACTAGAACACGGCATTCACATTTTGTTCAACCCATCGTTGGTTTTGTTGGGCAGAACGGTCTGGGAAATGACGTTTTTATTAATATGCTCATATATTTATCTGGCATTAACATTGCGACTAGGTATGGTTAAATTGTAGTATCCGATGATATAAAATTTCAGTAGATATCTGTCGGCTCATCCGCGTTTTCGGGCTGCAATTAACGGGTATGTATCAGCTTGAGGCCCAAAAAACACATTGATTTTCAAGTCTTCTTCTAATGGGAATATTCGGACGACGAATTCGACATTTTACACAATTAATACATAGATTTGCCATGTTTGGGTTTTTTATTTGAAAAATATTGAAAAATAATGAGGTTATTGTCGCTTAAACAAAGTGCTACATGCTGTTGCTACATGGCCAGTCGGTGTAGCTGGTTCTGGTAACTAGGCTGATCTGGATGGAGAGATAAAAAAAATCCTTTTAGTGTAATGAAGCAAATTTTGTAGGACCAGCCATTTATGTGTAATTTTGCCAATTAGAAATAAGCATCCGGTCATTCGATAGAAATTATTATAAACTATGCTCCGCCAAAATTTGAAGTAAATCGGACGAACATATCATGAGACATAAGTAACACGGTTCATCGTTTTTTCGAAAATTCGAAAAACGTATTTAGACATTTTGTGCTTATGCAGACGCCTCGATGTCGTATAAATGTAGTTTTTATTTCTGCTTGACTACATAAGTCTACTCAGTGCCCACGCATGTGCAGTCATTAGACGTATATGAGGTATTCCACGTCACTTCACCCAGTAAAAAAAAATCCACAAATTACTTTGAAAAATCGAGTTACTTTATTGAAAAATATTTACTGGGTGTCGACATTTTTTAAAAATTTCTGACGTTTTTTTCTCGTTGATTACCATTTTTTAATATTTTTCCATTCAAATAGCTTTATCTTTGGCAGGATTTGACTTATTTACATTCGTGAAAAACGAAAATGTGCGTCTTTTTCTAGCCTTCCAGAAAAAAATTAATTTCGATTTTATTGAGCAAGTCGAACGTCCGTTTCAGGGCAAAATATGCAAAAATATTTTTTTTCTCAAGGAAAGACACTCGTTATTTTATTTTTAATAATTTCCCCGAATTGTGAATACGAAAAACGGATTTTTGGTATTTTTTATATTATGGGATTCCTAAACACCGAGAAGTAAAAGCTATTTTTATTTTCAATTTTTTAAAATTATTATTCGATTGAAGAGTGTGGAGCGCTCGCTGTATGTTTACCAGGTTTTTGAAATACATATGACATATATGTCATATGTATTGGAGCCTTGGAGTGCTCCACACTCTTCAATCGAATATTAATTTTTAAAAATTTGAATAAAAATAGCTGTTACTTCACGGTGTTTAGGAATCCCATAACACAAAAAATATCAAAAATCCGTTTTTCGTATTCACATTTCGGGGAAATTTATAAAAATTAAATAACGAGTGCCTTTCCTTGGGAAAAAAATATTTTTGCATATTTTGCCCTGAAACGGACGTTCGACTTGCTCAATAAAATCTAAATTAATTTTTTTCTGGAAGGCTAGAAAAAGACGCACATTTTCGTTTTTCACGAATGTAAATAAGTCAAATTCTGCCAAAGACACAGCCATTTGAATGGAAAAATGTTACAAAATGGTAATCAACGATACCGATGTGTTGGTCTATTGGTTAGCGTGCTTGCCTCTGAAATCAACACATCGGGAGGTCGCGGGTTCGAATCACCGTCTCGTAGTTTCGGAGAGAAATAAAAACACAGGCGTGACGTAACTCTAGTTCTACACAGGTGTCGCGCACACGGATCGGTACGTGTGTGTGTCGGGTGTGTATGGCTGTAGCCTGTGAGCTATTTCTCGACGAAACGCGACTAGCTCCGAGGCTGGGAAGCGAACTCGTGACCGGCTGTATTGGTATAGGTTTTCCGCAGTTTTCCTATACCCATGACAGAAAAATGTCATGATGAATGCGATACAGAGGGGGAAGTCGGCTGCGGCCGCATGGTGGGGATCGATTAGGCATGTGGATTGGAGAAAATGGTGGGAAATGTAAAAAGGGGTAATCCCTGTACATGGAAGGGGGATATTACGATATCTGTGGCCCCAAGTTTTGGCCATGCAGTCTTTATATTTGGCCCAAAATAAGACTTTTTTCAAGAATACAAAAAATCGAAATTCGGCTTTTAAGGGGGTGAAACAGAGGTTTTAAATTTTTAATGAGGCGGAGTATTTGGGGATATTACGGTATCTGTGGCCCTCAATTCTGACCACGCAGCCATCATATGTGACCCAAAATAATACTTTTTTGAGGAGTGGTAAAAATCGAAATTCGATCCTTAAGGGGTTGATACAGGGGTTTTAAAGTTTGTATGGGACATCATATTTTTTTGACAGATTTGCTTGAAACTTGGTGTAAATACTCTACAGTACAAATAATTGAACACGTATTTCTGCATTTCCTAAAAGTGGACCCTTAAGAGAGTTAAACGGGAGGGTAAAAGTTTGTATGAGACAACATATTTTTTTGTCAGATTTACATGAAACTTGGCATAAATACACTAAAATACAAATAATGAAACACGTATTTCAACAATTTATTAAGTTTAACCTTTAAGGGGGTTAAACGGGAGTGTTAACGTTGATAAGAGAAAACATATTTTTTTACCAGATTTACTTGAAACTTACTAAATTGATTTGATATAGAACACTAGATGTTTTCCTCTGTGTTTGGTGCGTGTAGACAGTCAAGTAGTACTTTTTTAGCCCCTTAACTGTGTTTGTTGCAGTTGACATAAATATACCAAACAAATACATGTGTAATTATTTGTATTGGAGTGTATTTATACCGAGTTTTGAGCAAATCTGACCAAAAAATATGTTGTCTCATATAAACTTTGAAACCTCCGTTTCACCCCCTTAAGGGTCGAATTTCGATTTTTACCACTCTTGAAAAAAGTCTTATTTTGGGGTCAAATATGAAGACTGCGTGGTCAGAATTAGGGGCCACAGATATCGTAATACTGCCCATGGAAGCTACAATTAGCGAAGCGTTCGTTGTAGCAAATACAATTGAAAAAAAATGGTAATCAACGAGAAAAAAAGTCAGAATAAAAAAAAAAATTTCGACACGGTGAATTTTTTTCAATGAAGTAACTTTATTTTTCACAATTATTTGTGGATTTTTTTTACTGGCTAAAGTGACGTAGAATGCCTCATATGCACTTATACCTACGTATGCTATATATATATATATATATATATATATGTTGAACTTTGTGTTTTCAATTGCCTTAAATTGTTTGCTCGCACAAGACGCGGTCATCGATCACGGCTGGTCTATAACGAATGACTGATTTCCCGAAACAGGAGTATACAGGGTGATTCGCTATAAGTTAGTCACTCGAAAACACCTATAAAAATTGATTTGGGACGAAAAAGTCAGAGTCGAAATTTGAATGGTTTCTCCACTTCTGTATTCAGGTAGCCTTAGATTTTTTTCAAGTGGATCTATCAACCTGATTTCAAGGTCATTTCCACTTTTTTCACTGGGAAATCCCTTTGTTTATTGGCTTCCAATGTGGAGCATGATCAAAAAAGGCCTTTTTCATGAATTTTTTAAAAGAAAACTACAAAACTTTTTTAATCGATCAATATACGATCTTAAAGAACACATCTTGAAGAACTTTCAGTAATTTTTTTATTGAAAAATATTACATTGTTTAGTGGCAAATGGCCGTCAATGAAATAATGTTTTTATATACACGGTTTGCGATGACCAACATTGCGGCGAAGTGGATCATCTGAAAAAAAATGCGGATGGATTTAGTCAAATATAAGTATAAACTAGTCTTTAATCGAAGGATTTTAAAAAATATTCATTTTTCACAAAATGGCGGACAGTCAAAGTTAATGGTTCGATTTTAACGAAAAAAAAATCGAACGATTAAAGACTACATTTTCATGTATTAAATAAGCCTGCAAAATTTCAAGCAGATCGGTTCATTAATGTTCGAGTAATCTTGGTCACCGACTTCAGAAATGCCATTTTGAGAAAAACGCGTTTAAAGTTTCTCTTTCAACGCTCTTTCAACGCGGATTCTTCTCTTTCAACGCTCATATCTCAGTCAATTTAGTTCGGATCGACTTGGAATTTTCAGGACATATTCTCAGATACTCATACTCCAAAAAAATGCAATAAAAAAAATCGATTTTTTCAAAATCGCAAGTGGGGTTAACCCCTTAAAGCACGGCAAGTAACAAAGGCGGTGGTATCAGACACAAGTGAAGTTTTTATTGTATAACATGTTTAAAAATTTGTCCATCAACTGCGATGCATTGTACGACATCAGTTCTGAATGATGCGTGAACTCTTTGCAACGTCTCGTTAGAAACCGCTCGACAAGCGTGGCTTGTCGGTTTCTTCGTACCTTCTACCAATCCACCGATCCGCACATTCTTAATTAATTTCAAGGTCATGGTATTTTAGGTCGTCGGTTATGTTTTTACGCTCTGCATTAGTGGCCAATGAAAAAAGGGGTTCCCTTTAAAAACTTGAAGGTGACCTTGCAATCAGGTTCATATCTCCACTTGAAAAGAAATCTAAGGCTACCCAAATATAAACATTGACAAACCATTTAAAATTTGTCTCGGCCTTTTTCGTCCAAAGTCAATATTTACAGGTGTTTTCGAGTGATCAAGGATCTCCCCCTTGATCACACATGTTTAGGCGAGAAAAAAAATATGCTGATTTTCATAATTTTTTTTTAAATGAAAGATTACTTCCCCATTTTTGGGACTTGTGATATCTTTTATTACTACTTTTGGCTGTCACGCGGCATTTTTTAAAAATTAATCTTTAAGTATGGCAGAGGTATGGCACGGTCTTCTGAACTGCATTTTGAAAACTGGCGTGACGTATAGCTAATAAACCCATCGACCGATTTTCATGAAATTTGGTTTGAATCTTTCTAACTTTATTGTCTAAAACATGACTATAGATATTTGTGAAAATAAAAGAAGTATTTTTTATTGCAAAATGTAGGCATTTTTTTCAGAAAGTTCAATCTTTTTGTTTCCAAGCGTGCCATTTAATCGATTTTCAACATTTTTCACTTTTTCTTGGTTCATGTTATGCGTATGAGTGTTAACGAAAGAAAAATCTTCGTTGGGTTTTTCTCCGATCAATCCTGCCGGCGCTACGTGTCACGCCGTCTGACAACATCCGCCGCAACTCATTTAGATGACCATGCCATACCTCCGCCATTTTAAAGATCAATACGAAAATGTCATGCAACAGCCAAAAGTGGTAATAAAACATACCCTAAGTCTCAAAAATGGTGAACAAATCTTTTCTTTTAAAAAAATCATGAAAATCCGCATTTTTTTCTTCGCCTAAATGTAATTCCCCCCTTAACTTCTAGTGAACCACCCTGTATACATATAGTGAGGACTCGTTCCATCTTGAGAGGTCTAATTGTAATAAGCCGAGCACGAAGATCAAAGCGTCCAAGGGTCGGACACTGATTGATTTCGCTGCGGAAAACTCCATTCGCGTTTGACATCGTGCACGCGAATATACTTCGTCGACAAACTCGAAAAAAAACACGCAACCCTGCAACAATCTAGTAATTATTTTGCGAGCACGTTTCCAATGGCTAAGTAAATATGAACGTTTGAAAAGAGGTCAAAAAGAAAAAGAATATAACAACAAATAATACGAACAAATATTGCCCGTGTGCCCCTTTGTTCAAAATGGCTATGTATTAAAAAAAAAAAAAAGAAATAGCATAGTCGACGATCTTTATATTTTCCTCAGACGCGCCCGCGTCTTTTTCTCGCGACTGTTGGACTTTCGTTTATACGCGAAGTACAAAAACGTAAAAAGAGGCAAAAACGGTGAAATGAGTGAATGAACAAATACACGCGGCACTACGCAACGTAGAATGTCGGGAGATTCTGCCATGGTGTGTACGCATGTGAAGACCCCCCCCACCCCCTCGCCTGGCTGTTCGGTTGCTCTGACTCTCTTTCTCTCTCTCGTTGACTTCCAGAGTCCCATTGAGGTGAGAGACTCGTACCACTTCTCGCTTCACCTAAAGAGCTGCCATGTGTGCTTTATACACACGCACACACACACAAGCACACGCACACATATAGCGCTGTAATCTATACATGAGAGAGAGAGAGAGAGAGAGAGAGAGAGAGAGAGAGAGAGAGAACATGCTCATCTCTTACACCCAGCTGTTTCTTTGTATATATTAACATTCCTGTGAGTTCTGTACAGGCGCGGGTATATCCTCGTCTAGCTAATCGAGTATAATACCGAAGGTCGTTACGACCAAGTTGGCCAGTTTCGCCTATAATTCGTGTTACGGAGATTCATGGTCAGGTACCCGGATGTTTCGTCCCTTTGACATATACGAGCTTTGCGGCGCACATGGTCGAATGTCTGATCGAAATGGGATTATTGATCGTATCGTGTTTAATGTCGCCGTTATAAGTTTACCGAAGATAAGGTTCTCCGTACTCTTTTGGAATGTCTATTCATTCACTTTGCGACTGAGAAAAAAAATAATTTCATTGTTTATCAATATTTTGAAATAAAAATTCCAAACTTGACAAAAATATGTATTGTGTGTGAAATAGGGACGTCGTTAGCCAATACGCTCATCCGATAAAAATATTGAACATCAACCTGTTTTGTGGGGCCGAGGTCGATGCTACCTCGTTAATAATAATATTGATACATTGTTATTAGTAATTTGTGGTTATCCTCATTCCGGCTGTTCTTGTTATTACTACTGCTAATAGTACTATTATTATTATTGCGTTGTTTTTATTATAACTATTATTGAATACGAGTTTCATCCGTATTACTATTATTATCATTATTCGTGATAACGGTACTCGATAATAACTATTCGTTAACAATTATAGTATATATTAATATTTTCACTAATATTGCTCTGACTGCCTGGATTATTATTGTACTTGTTACAAGCTTTTATTTTTATTATAATTATCGGTGTTGTTGTGGTTATTATTTGTGGTAATATTAGTATTCTTATCAGTATCGCTACTAATTTGCCGTTACAAAAATAACAAAAAAAATTGTTGTTGCTTGTAGTATTTGTTCTTTGGAATGGTTTTATATATGTGCACTTTGAGACTGAAAAAAATAATCTCTTCAGAGTCCAGGCATCTGCGATTTGACGGAGAAAAAACAATAGAAAATAATTATAGAATCTATCTGAATTATAGAAATATATCTGCCTTCTGGCAGACGTAAAAATGGATTGTAATATTGGGCACTCGAACGACATTATTTTATTTTTAGAATTTCGTTTTTTTCATTTTCTCCACGGATAAATTAAGATTGCATATCTTTATATATTTGATAGATAACGTTATTCTATAGATATATATTCTTTTTATTTCCGGGCTGAAGATAGGGCGCAGTGTCACACCAGCCGAGCGGCCATGAGTGCGAGAGAGATAGCTGACAAATTCTACGGCCAAGTTTTCTCCTTGGAGAAAACTTGACTAGACGGATCATATTTCAGGCAAACAAAGAAAGAGGCGTTGTTCGTCGTGCAACAGAGCGGAAGGTGGTTCTTTTTCTTTTTTCCGAAGTATCAGCCGGCTCGGGAGACACTAGGAATCTACAAATCAGCTATCCCTCTCGCACTTAGGGCCACTCAGTCGGTGTGACCATGCCCTTCAGGTCATGTATTACAGGCTCCGATCGCTTCCAAATTTTGGACCCTCATTTTGACCCAGGGATACAATCAATTAAGATAAAATTTACTGTGTACATGCGATATTGTTACAGAAAGAGCCAAACGGTCGACATTTTTCTAAATTTTGAAAAAAACTTTACAGGTTGTAGTTAACATAGGATGAATTGTTAATTACTAACTGATGCGGCGAATTCATGCAAATTTCAAGACCTCTAGGCTCTTAAAAAACACAAATAAAATAAATCTGAAAAAAAACACAAATTTTGAGCGCAGCGTCAACTGATTTTATGGAAAAATGACGGAGAAATCTGGGTTTAAGGTTTTTTAAAAATAAAACTAGCAAAATTGTACCAATGAAGCTCAAAATATTATCGTCAATCCTGAAAATGTAGTGCAGGAGTTTTCCGGCTGGCGGCGATTCTGCATGGGTACGTGTACACACATAAATGTGTAATTCCTCCGAAATGATAATTTTGCATGTAATCTGACTTTTTTAATAGATGCTATTCGATTGCTTTGTGAGTTTTTGTTTGGGAATGCAAAAGTTTGAAATATTTTGAAATCTTTTTGCAAAACCGATTTGGCAGAAAAATCGTCGTTATCCTTTTTGTCCTCTGTATTTCGAGTGTGAAAATCATTCCTCTGGAGTGTACCTATCCAGACATCATGTACCCTAGCAAGTTAAAAATGTACTAAAAAATCGAAAATATCAGAATTAATCATGCCTTGAAACCATTGGACATTTATTTAATTCCTCCCTAAAAAATAAACAAAAATAATGAGCACAGGTATCTCACAATCAATCACGAAGTTTGTAACCGTTTTTCACAATCATTCCTCTGGAGAATTGTAAATCAGTTCATATATTGTGTGCGAGGTGGCGCTAGCTGATCATGCTTGCCAAAGCAGTGCCTTCTACATCTACTTTTCCGACGAGATTGATTGTGTCCTATCATTTTTGTAGCTTACGCTTTTTTTTTCTACGGACCTTGTGTGTTATGAGGTGGTGTCGCAGTCGAGGGAGTTATTCCTCTAGTCATTCTTAAGGGGTTACGTGGGCTTGAAAATTTGAAAAATCATTTTTTTCAAATTTTATTATCTAATAGTATTAGGTGCGCAACTAAATTCACGCTGTTTTTTTAAATGAAAATGCCACTTTATTGTGAAAAAAGGGTTACAAATGAATCAATCAAAATATTGCCCATCGCTAGCGACAACTTTTTACCATCTTTCTGGCAGAGCTCGAATACCGTCACGGTAGAAGTGTTCGTCTTTTGAGGCTATCCACGAATCAAGCCATTTTGAGATGTCTTCATATGAGCGGAACTGCTGATTAGCCAGACCATGTGCCATCGAACGGAACAAGTAAAAATCGGACGGCGCAATATCTGGGAAATATGGCGGGTGGGGTAGGACTTCCCACTTGAGCGTTTCTAAGTAGGTTTTAACGGGTTTGGCAACGTGAGGCCGAGCATTGTCATGCTGTAAAATCACTTTTTCGTGCCTCTGCTCGTATTGTGGCCGCTTTTCGCGCAGTGCTCGGCTCAATCGCATCAATTGAGTTCGATACCGTTCCCCAGTGATGGTTTCGTTCGGTTTCAACAGCTCATAATAAGTAACACCGCCCTGGTCCCACCAACTGCACAGCAAAACCTTCGCAGCGTGAATATTCGGCCGAGCCGACGACGTAGAAGCATGACCGGGCAGTCCCCATTATTTTGTTCTCCTTGGGTTGCTGTAATGAATCCATTTTTCATCACCCGTAACGATGCGATGAAGAAAACCCTTCCTTTTTGCCGCTGGAGCAGTTCTTCACAGGCGAAAAAACTACGCTCAACGTCTCTCAGCTTCAAATCATACGGAACCCAAGTTCCTTGTTTTTGAATCATTCCCAACGCATGCAATCGCTTGAAAATGGCTTGGCGGGTAACTCCTAATGCTGAAGCAAGCTCTTTTTGCGTTTGGCACGGATCCTCATCGAGCAATGCCTCCAATTTAGCGTCTTCGAAGGTTTTTGGCCTTCCTTCACGTGAACGGTCGTCAACATCGAAATCACCGTCTTTGAAGCGATGGAACCAATCACGGCACGTTATTTCACTTACGGTTCACTTCACGCTTGAGCCGCCGTTTTCTTCGAATGAAAGAAGAAAAGCAACACTTCCCGCAAATGACGATTATTTGGCACAAAATTAGACATTTTCACACAACCAAAAGTATACGATGCAAAAACAAAATCACTAATGTGTCAAAGCGGTTTGTTTACCATATGCCTAAGCTTGGTTCATGACGTTTTGGTTACGACACAATTGCCCAGCACTTACGAGTGGAGCCATCTCTTGAAAAACAGCGGGAAATTTGTTGCGCACCTAATACAATATGTCTAGAATATTCTCCCAAAGTTTTAAGTCAATCGGAGTAAAAATCTAGGAGGGAGAAAGCCTTTGGGAATTCCCCTCGTTGGGAAAAACCGGCTGGGAGCGACGCCGGTAATCGCATTTTTGTCGAAACACTATTTTTTAAATTGGTGGACACGATTTCTCAAAAAAGAATGCACCAATCTTATTGGTATTTTGCACACTTCTTCAAAATAGCATTGACTAGTGATTAAACGAAGGTTTTTTTTCGATTACAACTAATTTTACAAGGCTGTACGTAGTGTAAAGTGTACCAAAAGTTAAACTATTTTGCATACAACTCTGCCAAAAATTCAAATTTCCATTTTTTAAAAAATCCTCCGTTCAATCACGAGCTATGCTTATCTAGCAACAGAAAAACTTTGGTTTTTTTAATTTCAGATAAAGCTATCATGAGTGACTCTGATCACCGCGAGGACATTTTTTTAGGGGTCTCCGAAAACCACGTCCCACCAGCTCAATTTCCCAAAATTTTGGAGGTTTTTTTTCGATATTGTTGAAATGTTGCTCTTTTATGTGCTTAACATTTTGAACAAAATAATTTATATATTATATTTTCAAAAAAGTATAGAAAATTCTTTTTCGTCTTCGAAACCCACGTAACCCCTTAACTGTATCATTTTTCAATAAAATAAGTCACTTTTTATCTGTTCAAGGAGAATTTTTAAACACCTTCTCACCGTCGGATTTTGAGGTTAGAAAAACGTAGCATGCCGCGCTGTGCATAAAAACCCGTTTGAATCATTCTCTGGGATCATTCTTCTGGGTTCCGCCCGAGATGTGAGATCTAGGGGCATGATAGATGCACCATAGTCCAGTCACCTTAGGCCATATTTTACGAAGTTCTATTCAAAAGGCCCACCCTCTGGCCAATTTTTCGATAGGTTGTTTGGAATTACAAGAATGTAGTCCTGACTTTTCGGACATTTCCGAGGTATATTTTAGCAATAAAAAATTATTGAAAATTAAAAAATGCATATTTTTTAGATAATTTTTTTGGAACGCGTCCTATCGAAAAAAGTTTTGAATAAAATTTGTTCATCATAACGTCCTCTGTAAAAAAGTACCTGAAAAAGTGCTAACATTGTTAATTAAGCGGTTAATGGCAAATGAAAATGAAAATTCTCCATTTCGTTTTTGCAACCGCAATCGTTTTTGCAACCGCAATCAACATATCGGTTTGAAACCCGTACACGATGTAAAGGAGCCAAACCCCAAGAGAATCGTGCAAGATTTATCGATCTGCGAGATATAGTTTAGCAACAATCTGCGATCATCGAAAAATCTTTGCCCTTCAATAGAATTTCCCGACGAAGGCCCACAGGGTGGAAAAAAATCGAGGAGCTTCGTGTCATCATGCACAAGCGATTTGGAAAAAAAAAATACGTTTTGTTGAAAATAGATACTGTTTTTTGGCGATTTTAGATTTTTGCTTATAAACAAATAACAATTCTGACCAAAGTTGCAAAGATATCTGAAAAATTCTTGGACCATCTAACGCGTTTTTGGAAAACGAACAATTGAAAACAAAAAAATTGGCAATATTTTGATTACCGCCCGAGATATGAATGTTTTTACGTTTGTTCAATTTTCTATTGTTGTAATAAAGATTTTTGCAAAATTCGAGTTCCTCAGCAATACTTTACTCAGCTATACTTTAATATACTATTAAAGTATACCTAAAGTTTGATAATTATAAAATAATTATTTCTGCGTTTAAAAAATCCCTTAATATTGCTTATTTTTTTCCTGTCTAAATGTATATTCCGTCTTAAACAGGATTCTGTAGGAAGAGAGAAGTTGAAACGAAAAGAACGAGATCTATATTCAAAGAAAAAGAAAAAGAAGATATTAATAAACCAATAAAAACACGATACTATTTCTTTCGATCGTGATAAATCTCTCAAAACTGAAAAATCGGTGTGATCTATAGGGAATTATACTATATCGATTAGAACTAAAGTCAATTGCAATTTTTTAATGAAGAAACATAACATTTTTGTTGATAAATTTCGTTATCCTGCAAAGTGATCATTTCGGGAGAATCACCCATATCCACGCATCGGACACAGCGGTTGTTGCGACATCTGGCGGTACTATGCGGTGGCTTGTAGCAAAAGACTACGAACTCTGCAATACCGTCGCGACCCGGTCGAAATTTCAGAGGTGTGTTACATGACCGTAAGCTGGTAAGGTTGAAACACGATGCTGCATCTATCTATCAATTTTGGAAATTCCCTTTGTCTGCCTGGATGACGGAGGTTGGCGGGAAATCGGCTGAAGCTTGTTTTCCCGAACTATGGCAGTTGAAATTAAACTCCTGCGAATACGGGATTCCCCTTTGAGGGATCGGCATAAGTTTGAAATTTCAAGAAGCCGATTTTTTATTGCAAGCTTTATAGCCGAGGTTCTTAGCTTCAATTTGCAACTAAGATTTTATGAACATAGCGAAAATTGACTACTTTTCGATGATTTTTGTTAAGGGTCAAATCGCCCTCTGCCGGTGTGAGTCGTATCTCAGAATCCATTCATCCGATTCGCTTTAAATTTGGACGAAGCATAGTTTATGACATTTTCTATCGAATGAATAGACAATTTAAAAAAAATGTATATCTACACTGAAAAAAAAAATCGTTCATCCATCCAGCCCTCAGTTGGTTTAACAAAATGTATCTTTAAATACGTTCAACTTGATTTTTGATTGGCATAACAAAACAGTATAGTTGGTAGTAAAATAGTATAGTGGTGTGAACTGTAGCTTATTTAGCATGTCTGAGCAACTGTTAAAACAACAAAATTTCGAGACAACAAAATGCATTTTGCACATTCAATGATTCTTTTTTCTCAGTGTATTTGTTAATAACTAATGATTGGAGTGTTTTTTAATCGAAAATCAAACGTGAAGCCATTTGCCATTTACGTAATGTTCAAAGTTTCCCAAAAAATATCTGTTCATACGAGAGTTTTATTACTATACTCAAAGCACATTTTTTTCATTTCAGATCCAGCAACGGCGGCTCTTTGTTTAAATAATAATAATTTTATTGTTTATCAATATTTTTCTATTAAAAAAAAAACAAATTCGACAAGCCTAGGTATGAATTGTGTTCGAAATCTCGGCCTCGTCATCCCGATACTCTCATCAGAAAAAAACATTGAGAATCGACCTACTTTTTTTAGCACCAAACTTAGGCGAACCTGTTTTTTTTAAAAAGTGGCCCGCGATACCTTCCAGCATTTGTAAAGAAGCTCTTCCGTAAAAACTCAATTTATTACAGTCTCATTAGTTTTAAGGGGGGACACCACTGTAAAATTTTCAAAAAATCGCTTTGTTAGAAACACTTTTAAAAAAACCTTTATACCTTCAAAATTATTATGCATATTCGTTTATAGCTGCGAAACAGTTCTAAAATTGTTGTTGGGCTATTTTTGAGGGGTCTCCGAGCATTGAAAAGCGCCTTTGGCGATGCCATGCCGGTAACCGTATTACCAGCTACACAAAATAGCGTCCAAAAACTTCATCCTGAAGTAAAAACCGTGTCCAACGAGGATCATGTAACCCACCGACTCAAGAAGCTCCCACGCTTCTCCAAATTCACTCGTGCATTTGTTTCCTAGCGGGTACCGACAAACTTCAAACACATTTTTCTCAAAACCATGTTTTTGAAATCGGCACGCAGCAGAACTCGAACAATTTTTGTCCAATCGACTTTAAATTTTAACTGTAGCTTCTTAGATTGCTCCAACAGTCGACTACAAGCGCTTCTTTCGATTAATTGAAAATTGTAAAAAATATATATCACTTTTATGTGAAAATTATGGTCGAAAAAATTAACTTCTTTTCAAACTCGTCTCTATTTTTGTATTTATCCCCCCCCCCCCCATACTTGACTGCTAAAACTAATATAATTAACGAAAATATTTTACTCCTATTCCAGGATTGAATTAACTTTTTTTACATACTTCAATATATACCTAATGAAGCCGAAAGTTCTTTTAACCATGTCTATTGTTCCGTGCCCCAAAAAAAAATTCCAATGAAAACGATCGAAAATGGACCGTTACAGTGGTGTCCTCCCTTAACGCCGGAGTCTGAATTAGAAGGTCCAAAAAAGCATTTTTCAGGATTTTTTTTAGAAGGGCAAAAACAAGTCAGCCCAGTAACCATTGAGGTATCTTTTCATATATATTTGAAATGTATCAAAAAAAGTTCAACATGAAACAACAAATGACTGCAGATTTATCAGCCTATTCCATATGCATCTTGCCACTGCAGTCCCCAATCGGCGGGAAAGATGCAGCTCGTAATTCTTGACTGAAACGAAAAAACCAATAAAATTTTCAAATGTCATATATTTTTCTTCTGGGTGAACTAAGAAAAAGCTGAAAAATCGTGAAATTATAACTTTTCTCAGGTTTGACAAAAAAATGTGTAAAAGAACCCTTCAACGTGCTATAAAAAGTATTTAAAAATACTTTTTCAACGACTTTTTTAGTTCACCGTTAGAAGAGATTTTCATACTGAAGAAAACAAATGTTGGTTTGATTCAATAGGTCGCTTAGTTTTTTTTCTATCGGGCCCGCCACACTAATAATCTGCTAATCAGCTATTCCCGGCCCATACAGAAGTCCTTCTGCTTTGTCAAAGTACTCGTTCAGATGCCTTTGGTTCCTCCCTCTCGATGCGATGCGCGTCAGCAAAATCAGCAAACATTTTGCACTGCTGGCCAATACTGAAATTGAGCAACTGCATGGTATTCAAAATCGCTGAATACCCTTCGTTGAACATACTTGCAGCCATCCAGGCGGCAATTTCAATGACTTTTTGGCCGGAATTCGGGTGCTTTGGAGCGATGCGCGAGACTGTTGAATTGAACGACTCATTGCAATTTTGCGTGTGACCGCCTAAGCATCGCGTTAAGCGCTTATAAACGCGAAAAATTTCCAAATTTTTCATTTTTTAAACTATTTTCGATTCCATTAGCCTGAACGGTTAGGAATATTTTAAGCTTTACAGAATTGAAAATTTCTGGAAAGCTATTAAATGAGGTAAGATTCCATTTAGAATAGATACCGCGCGGCGCGCCCGTCCGCCAACTTCAACGCTGTTTTTCCACGATTCACTTTTTTGAACCTTGTGAAAGTTCTAACTCTTGAACGAAGATTCCGATCGCTTTGAAAATTTTACAACAAATTCTTAGTATCATCACCTATCGTGTGAACCACAGAAACAAAAATTACTATGACACAAAAGAATATAAAAAGTAAAATACCAACAATAATTGAGTAAACAAATTTTAAGTTTCGAATTTTGATTATAATAAAAAAAATAATATTGTTGTTTCACACTGAAGATACATTCATTATGCAATTATAAATATGTTCATTTTTTTCAGACACCCACATCGATGCCGCGAACTTTCACCATCAACGCACGCGCAAAAAAATACATTGCCTTATTATGTTATATCTTCGCCATTTGTTAATATTTCTGATTTTTTAAAAATATACTTAACCATGTGCATAAATGATCTGGAAAAAAAATGTTGTCAATATATGCGTCACGTTTTTTCAACCGCGTCTAGAAGAGTACCTTCGAAATTCGGTGAAATAGCGTATATGAGGCCTTAAAAGGCCATCGTTTAAGAGTTGTTCATAAATTGGGTGACTGTGTTTCTCAATGTTTTCATCAATCAATCGAGCGAGATGCTTAAAAGATTGTAGTTGGTTCATGGATTCGGCTTTGCGCCATTCATACCAGCTGTCGACGCCTATTGGACAATTCTCGTGCTGAGGGGATTTGTCTGTTGAATAATAATGATCCAGCGTTGCTAATACAGCTTCGTTCATCTTTTGGACAGAACGAATATTTCTTCTAATTGCCAAAACCGTAATCAATTGTTAGTTTTTTTATGACACCTTCCGTCAGCCGGTTCCTACCACCGAGCTTCTCTTTCTTCTTTATAGTTCGAAGTCGTGTACCCATACGTTTTTGGACATGTCCCACGCACCATGTTCAACGTTTCTCTGCTTTTGGCCTTGTATCTTAGAAAATATTTACAATTGGCCTCAGTAACTTTGTAAATATATTCTTGGATAGTTTATCTATCGAGTTAAGCAATTTAAAAAAAAACGATTTTTCGGACTTTCTAACTCAGGCTCCGGTCTTAATCATTATCTGACTATTTTTTTCTATATAAAGTTACATGGAACCAAAGTTCCTTTTCAAGAAATTGAGGCTTACGTAATGTTGAGTATCGGGCCAACAAGACTCTACGAGAACAGCCCTCAAAGTGGAATGTCACCAAAATCGTTTTTTCACGTGTACACACATATAGTTGTATCATGCGGGAAGCCTTGCGGAGGGTTTCTATAGTACCAAACGATAGAGTATTCCCACAGGATTGCAGCTCGCCCTTGGGCCATATGTGACGGTACACGGTGAAGCAGGCAAAATCTAGGCCCCCATTATCATGATAATAATTCATTTTCCTTCTGACCCCGCTTCTTTGTCCTCCTCTCTCTTTTTTTCCGGGCGTTTAGCTGTCATCACTCCGGGCCGTCAGGCATTCCTAAATTACCAAATGCCACGGGCATTATTAGATTTGGGGTGTAAAAAACGACGTGTGATTTATTTTAGGGGCCTAAATGACAAAGACGGAAGCCAGAAAGAGAGAGAAACAGGAAGGGATAACGCCGCCGATAAATGCACGTCATTTGAGAAACGCGAAAATGCGACTGTTCCGATTTACCGAGAAACTTTGAGCCAGTTTTTGATAGGTAGATATTGCACCTTTCTGTCCAAGCCTAGAAAGTGAAAAAAGTGAACGTTCAGTAGGTGTTCGACCTTGAAATATCAGCTGTCCTGTTTATTCGCAACACTTAGCCCAGATAGAACACTGACGTATAATAAACATAAATACGACGTCGCCATCGACATCTGTAAGACGAATTTAGTACGTATATTAGGGAGTGACCCCCACTTGCGATTTTGAAAAATCGATTTTTTTATTGCATTTTTTTTAAGTATAAGTATCTGAGAATATGTCCTGAAAATTTCAAGTCGATCCGAACAAGCGTCGATTTATCAAGCAACTCGATTATTTTTATCGTTTGCTTGAAAATGATGATTTTTGTAGGAAATTTGATTTTCTACAACATTAATCATTGTCATTTTCGATCTACAAACAATGTTTTTTGTCTTATATCAGAGAAAGTAGAGTTAAATCAATGACTGCATTATCTCGTTTTTTTAAACCGTGGGGCGCACAAATGATGATATGAAATCGTATTACAGAGAATTGCATTCACTACAAGTATGTTTATCATCATTTGTGAGCTGAAATTTAAAATAAACCGGATAATCCAATAATTTAACTCCACTTTTTCAGGTTCAAGTCGAGAAATATCGATCGCAGACAAAAAAATGAAACTAACAGGTTACATGGGTTTCAAAGGTTAAAATAAAGCACATTTTTTTCTAATTTTTTAAGAATATAATAATTGAATTATTTTATTCAAACGTTCAAGCATATAAAAGTGCAACATTTAAGCAATACTTTATAAAATTTTCTTTAAAAAATTTCGAAAATTCAGCCGTTGGGACCTGGTTTTCAGAGGCCGATTTAAAAAAAGTATCCTCGCGATGGCCAGGATAACTCATCATAGCTTTATCTGAAATCAAGAAAATTAATTATTTTCTGTCAGTAGGAGAACATAGCTCAAAATTGAACGAAGGACTTTTAAAAAAATTGAAATTTGAATTTTTGGTCGAGTTGTATGCAAAAAAGTACAATTTTTGGTAAAATGTACAGCACGTTTTTTGCATACAACTCTGCCAAAACTTTAGATTTGATTTTTTTTTTGAAATCCTTCGTTTAATCACCAGCTATACTTCTTTACTAACAGAAAATAATTGGTTTTCTGATTTTGGATACAGCCATCATAAATTATCCTGGCCACCGCGAGAATACTTTTTTCTACTGGGGTCTCTGAATACCAGGTAGCAACGGCCGAATTTTCAAAAATTTTAAATGAAAATTGAATAAAATATTGTTTAAATGTTGCTGTTTTAGATGCTTGAAAATTAAAATAAAATAATTATTTTATTTAAAAAAATCCTTTTTCGAACCATTAACATAAGGCGAAAACTCAAATTGCGTTCGCGCGTTTACGTAAAATCTTTGATTCGATTACTATTCAATTTTTATTACTTTTTCACATAAAAGTCGACGGATTTTTCAAAATAGTTGAATAAAAAATTCGAAGTAAACCCACGAGCGCAGTTTGAGTTTTGCCTTGTCTTGAGGATGAGATACGATAAAGGGGAGAAAACTGAAAGTGAAATACGTACCATATCGATGTATTTTTCTGGGTCTTCTTTTAGAGACCGATCGATTGCCAGGAAATCTTCCAGTGTTTTCGCTGGTAATTTTGCTCGAACCTCGGATAGGGTTGGCCCGTGTGAAGCAGCTATTAACGATTAAACGAACTTACCTAAGTGAACTTAAATCGTGATTGTATGAAGCGCCTCTTCCGAAGAGATCATAGATGTAGTACCCCCCACGTCCGACAGGTGTCGCCACAAATTTGAAAGCTAAAGAAAATTTGTTCATACTATGCGGTCCCTCGTACGCGCCTGCGTACGTCATGCCCGACTCGCGTCCATCTTGAACCTTCATTCTTCAAAGACACTGCCGTAACTTAACAAACGGGCATCTCATTTGAGATGCAAGGGCGGGAAGGACTGACCTCTTCGGAAGAGGCGCTTCATACAATCACGATTGAACTTCACTTAGGTAAGTTCGTTTAATCGTTAATTGTATTTCGCGCCTCTTCCTCGAGATCATAGATGTAGTCGTTTAAAGATAGTTACTGCAGATATATTTATCTTTTTTGAACTCTTAACAATTAGTTTGAACTCAAGTTTCCAATACAGCTTCTGCAAATTCCCTGTTTTCCATGGGAACATAGCGATCATAAAAACGAGCAAAAGTCTCTGAGTCTTTGGACCAGCCGGCCGTCTTTCGGATTACGTCAATATTGACTCCCTGACGTTTTGCCGCTGACGTAGCCGCGTGACGAGTACTATACGCCGAGAACACGTTGGTATCAATACCACTTTTAGACAAAACTAATTTTATCCACCGACTCAGCGTTTGTGTTCCTACGACTTTATACGGTTTCTTTAAAGAAATAAACAATTTAACCTCTGAACCTAGCAAATCTTTGGTTTTTTCTAAATAAGCTAACAGTACTGAGGCCACGCAAATCTGTTTATCGTCAATGAAAAACGGTAATCGTAGAACTGGCTGTCTTCTCTTTGGCCCTGAAGTTTTAATCGAATCGGGAATTTTGATTTCCAACACACTTTCGGTTGCTCGGTAAATATTTCTCGTATCAATAAGAGACAGAGTCTGCATCCGATGCCCCGTAGATAATGCCAACAAGGTCACTAATTTCAAGGTTTAATTCTCTAAACTAATCTCTTCGTTTGGATAAAAAGTCGATAAATATTTTAAAACAACTTTAGGGTCCCAAGTCGAATCGTATCTGGGAGCCGCCAGTCTCAACTTTGCTACGCCCTTAGAGAAACGTTGAATTTTATCGTTTTTCCCCAACTCTGTTCCTTCAATTAGTGAAATCGCGGATCTATCGCAGTTTAGCGAACTGTATGAAGCTCCTCTTTTGAATTCCTCCGTGAGAAACAATAAAACCTCTTTTTCGGAACTGCTAAACGGATCGAGTTCTTTGCCAGAACAAAAGAGCCACCATTTTTTCAAACCGCAATCATATTGACAAAGCGATGATTTCGATAAAAATGCTATTGAGCTATCCACTGATTCCACCGGAATCTCCCTCCTGATGAACGCCTCCCGGATAACCTGGCGGCAACCAGCGTAAGGCAGTGCCACAAAGGGTGTGGCTCTCTGCTGGAAGATTGAATCAAATTAACATTTGGTTTGAAAATAATCGGTTCGCTATCGAGCAAAGATAAAAATAAGGGGAACCACGGTTGAGCTTCTCAGTAAGGCACGACTATTAACCCGCAAGATTTCTCACTCTCGATTTTTTTGAGCGTTCTCAAAATAACCGAGAAGGGGGGAAAAGCATAGAAGAACCAACGTTTCTACTCGATCGTGAAAGCATCGATTGCTATGGAGTCGGGGTCTCTACGCCACGAAACATAATCACTACATTTCTTATTCGCCCGCGACGCGAATAAATCAATTTCTGATCTACCAAAGGTCTTTACTATTGTTTGAAATTCTCTATCCGAAAGCTCAAATTCTGTCTCAGGCTGTAATCTTCGCGATTCTCGATCGGCCTCGACGTTTTCGCAGGATCGGATATACGATGCTGAGATCCAAATATCTCTCCTCTCACACCACTGCCAAATTTCTTTGGCCAGGGAGCTGAGCCTCTCGTACTGACTGTCTCTCATTCGGTTTATGTATGCAATCGCCGTCGTGTTATCTATGCGTAATAATACGTTACTATGTCGAATATCTCTTGCGAAGCATTTTAAGCCGAAGAAGGCCGCTTTTAACTTCAATTCGTTTATATGTAGCGCTAAATCTTTTTTGTTCCAAAAACCGTGATCTCTACGGTTTTTACAAAAAATACCCCAGCCGGTACGCGACGCGTCAGAGAAAATTTCAAGCTCGAAAACTGGCTCGCTCATCGGCGCCCCTGCAGAAACGATATGCTTTTTCCACCATGCAAAATCTGCAGCCAGGCTTTTTGGCAGGTACCTTATTGCATCGAAATTATTGCCGTTGGCTTCGAGCGCTAACGTTCTTTCTTTTTCAAACCCTCTCACATAAATCATCCCGTATTTTACAGCTGGACACCGAGAGACTAGGGTACCGACGAGGCCTGCAAATTCTCTTATCGTGCAACGGTTAAGTTTACCGAATTTTCTTAGTAATTTGAGGGTTTTATGAATTTTATCCCCCGGTAACTCTATACTCATTTTGTTGGAATCAAAAATCAATCCTAAATATTTGCGCCGTTGTGTAGGTACTGTGAGACTTTTTTCCTCATTTATAATAAAACCTAGCTCTTGCAACAGCGCGGTTTTCTCTGAACGTTACGAACGCAACTCTCATACGATTTACCGATAACAAGAATATCGTCGAGGTAGAAAACAGAAGCTAGGCCGCGCTTTCTTAAACATGCCGCTACCGGCTTCAATAGTTTCGTGAAAACATAAAGTGAAACGTTGAGACCGAACGGCAGACACGTGAACTCATACAACTCGCCCTTGTACAAAAATCTCAACCATTTTCTACTCTGTTTTTCTACGGAAACGAGATAATAGGCGTCCTTTAGATCTAGTGTAGCCATAAAAACCTGCGATGTAATCAATTTTTTTGCTACTTTCCAGTCTTCGATTTTAAAATGTTCCGCGGTAATAAACTCATTAAGTTTTTTAAGATTCAATATCAATCGATACGTCTTATCTGGCTTCGGAACTAAGAAGATATTTGACAAAAATTGACCTTTAGACCATAAACATTTTTCAATGGCGCCTTTAGAAATTAGCTTATTAATCTGACCGATAATTAGCGAGTGCTCCTGATCCGTCCACGTGGGTTCTACCGGGGGACGATTTTGAAATGGGTACGATAAAAATGGTATTTTGTAACCTCGCACCCATTTTAATATTACCGGATCATTGGTCACTTACGACCATGCGTCAACGAATAAAGTCAGTCGGCCTGCTGGTTTACCTACATTTTCTGTTTCGTTTATCGACGTTTCTTGTAAGGTCGAGACGATTCTCGGTGATCTCGTGCCTTCTTCGAATCCGAGTTGTTGTTCTGGGCGCTAATGTAATTTTCCTTGTTGTTGCGATTGTTGTTGTACTGCCGCCGCCCGCCCGACATCGTTGATAGATTTCTGTACGAAAATTGTCGAGACGGCCCCTTCGAGTTTTTTGTGTTCTTCTGGGCGGTCGACTGGTGTACAGGTTTCGTTGGAGGCTTCAGATCGTTCGATGTTTTTTCTAAATTTTTAGCGGTCTTCAATTTTTGGTCCAAATCTTCTCCGAATAACCATTCGTCGACCGACGTGTTCGACAATGTGGTCTTTAATGACGAGCTTAGATTGGCTAGAATAAGCCCTTTTTTCGCCAGTGACTCTTCCCGGTGAATTGAGGCGAGAAGTCTACTTCCGTCACTCAATTTTTCGAGTAATCCTATCTTCTCTGGATTATCGATCTTAAGCGCACTTGTAATCGCTTTACCCAATGCTGCAAGGCACGCCGCAATCCGTTCTTGCTTCTCAACGATACGCTTGTCCCTCTTTAATGCGGTTTCTTGAACTGCAGCTGTAATTTCCGCGTTCAATTTTGGAACTACGATAACCTTACAATTCTCTGGGGCGGGATATTTTTCCAGCAAGCCCTTCACTTCATCTGCAGGAAGCCCTTTTTTCACAATCTCCGACCAACGGAGAGCTATATCTTTATGAATCGCGGCACCGGCTATCGTCTCCGACTCGAGGCGCGATCCAAGGACTTCTAAAACCTCTTGTTGCAGCTCAATCTCGTGTTCCGGAATCTCCGGCGCCGGCTCGTCCGCCTTTTTAGTTACTGTTACGTCCTCGTGCGCAAGAATATCTGCGGGAGTGACTGCGGCCGTCTCGGTATTCTCGTTACCCTCTAAGCGGATGCCGCCCTCGACCTCAGAAGTCGGCACGGGGCTTGTCGAGTTTATTCGATGCGGTGAACCATGGCCCAGCGTGTCCTCTGAAAAGGCCTCGATTGAGCGGCTCCTAGACGGTGAGCGTCTCGATCTAGATCGAGTTGTTGAACGTCGAGCCTGCAAGCGTCTCCGAAACTGGGAGCGACATGACCGAGAACGTGCTCTCGAACTTCTTCGAGTCTGTGAGCGTCTTGATTGATGCCGAATCGGCACGGGAGACAGCGATCTTCTAGCCCAACTCTCTGACGTCGATGAACTCCCTGACGACGAGCGCTTACCTGTGAAAACGATTGTTCTTGTTCGATCTTGCAAGGTTAATCCCCCAAGGGGAGAATTCAGCAATGCCAGCAAAAAATGCTGTGGCCCGCGTTACCTGAGTCAAACTCAACGGTTGTCGTCCGATAATACCGTCTTCCTTCGTAAAACGAAAGGCGTACATTCTGGTAAGAGCCAAAAGTACGACGCACAACGATAAAATCGCTTGCGTGTAATCAACTGTGAGCTGGTTCGGTACATGGCCTCGTATATTTTCCAAAAAAAGTTAAATGAGCCGATGGCGTCCTCTTTTCTGTCAAACAAAAAAGAGAGGTTAAACCTCTACTTACGACGCTTCCTCTTTTTTCCGTCTAATTCCTTCTCCAAACGTTGAATCTTTCTTCTTATCCGTCGATTGTCCTCCTCTTCTTCACCATACGAACTCCTTTTCTTTCCTTTCTTACCCATAATCAAAAATTGTTGATAGCTTGGGCAATTATTAATGTGACGACACGTGCACAAAGCGAAAGAATGAAGGTTCAAGATGGCCGCGAGTCGGGCATGACGTACGCAGGCGCGTACGAGGGACCGCATCGTATGAAAAAATTTTCTTTAGCTTTCAAATTTGTGGCGACACCTGTCGGAAGTGGGGGGTACTACATCTATGATCTCGAGGAAGAGGCGCGAAATACAATTCCACGCGACGTTAACATCAGCTTCAAATCGTTTATTTTCTTTTCGCAGTCGTACAATAATGACCGCTTCATTAATTCCAGTTGACGACTTATGGCATTGAACTTTACGTCGATGTACGTCATCTAAACTGTAAACGTATTTTTCAACATATTAAACGTCATTTTTTTTAGAACATAGAATATGACAATATGAAAATGGTAAAAGAACATCGAAAAATAAAATAAATCTCCCTTGGAAATAAAACAATATCTACCTGGATTATTATTAATGTCATCGAGATAAGTCTCGCCGAGCACTGTCAAGACAGGAATATTGTTGTCTTCGACTATAGTAGTGGCTTCGTTGCTGTTGAAATCTGCTGGGCATGGTAAGGGAAAGTTATTTCATTTATTGCGATACTACTGTATCGCAACTATTCAGAATAAGTGAAATGACTTTCCGTTTCTGGGTTCTCGCTGGCTCATTCACTTACAATTAAATGGTCTACGACAACTTTTGAACGGTAAATTATATCCGCACATGGTTTTGATTTTTGAATTTGAACTATCTGCCGATATACTTTACTTTTCAAAAGTTGCCGGAGACAATTTTTGAAAAGTAAATTATATCCGCACATGGTTTCGATTTTTGTATATGAACTATCTGCCGATATAATTTACTTTTCAAAAGTTGCCGGAGACAATTTAATTGTAAGCGAATGACCCAGCGAGAACACACAATCGACAAGCTAATAATAATAAGATTCTGTGTTCCCGCTGGCTCATTCGCTTACAATTAACTTGTCTACGACAACTTTTGAAAAGTAAGTTATATCGATAGATGTTTTTGGTTTTTGAATATGAACAACTATCTGCCGATATAATTTACTTTTCAAAAGTTGCCGGAGACAATTCAAGTGTAAGAGAATGAGTCAGCGAGAACACAGAATCGACAACCTAACCCCCCATGGAGGGTGATCGGTAGTGGCCAACGATTGGTGGATGCTCGACGCCGAGCTTGCCAACATTGGCACTCGAGCTTGGCCCGATTATCGACCGAGCCTCGGATGATAAGAGCGGCCCGATATTCGCAATCAATATTGGTCCTAGAATTTCTTATGAGAATCGGCCGAGCATCGCGTAGGAGTTCATTCGAGAATCGGCCAACAATAAGTCCCCGTCAAGATTGCCATCATTGGCACTCGAGCTTGGCCCGATTATCGACCGAGTCTTGGCGGATAATTGTGACCCGATATAGATCACCAAAATTGGTCCTGCACTTAAAAAAAAAATTAATTATTTTTGTATTGTAATTCGTCATTACCTAGTCTTTTGAAACGATTAGTTCGAAGAAAATATTTTACCTACATGGGACTCGAACCTTAAACTTACCTACTCATAGCTGAGTACGCTGCCCCTATGCTACCGAGTGCTTGTAACATCTGAATCGCAGATATGGCATAAGGGACCAAATGGATTCTCATCACTATTTCTATCACATAAACTATATCAATTAGTTAATATCATTGTGATAATTAGAGAGTGTTATCGAATGACATGTTATAGAATTTCCAAACCTAGCCTATATATATATATATATAATTCCTCTCTCTCTCCACCCTCTCTACCCCCATAACCCTTTAATACGTGTGTTGCAATAAAGACAGGCCATTAGTTCATTAGTTCAAGTTTAATTTGAATAAATAAATATATTTAAAATGAATAATTCCAATAATGGAATGCAATAGGAAAAATTTGATTTCACGAAAAATCGAGTTACTTCAAATAAAAAATAAATAAATAGACGCGGTTAGTTAGTATTAATTAACATATAAATTTTTAAAAAATAATAAATATTATTTAATTTAATTATTAATTTAATAAAATTAGTTAACATACAAATGGTTCATAAAAATCGGCAGAGTATCGCGTATGAGCTCGTTCGAGAATCGGCCAACAATGAGTTCATTGATTTGGTAGTATATTTGTTAAGAATAATGTTCAATGGACTCGTAGAAAGTATTAATCTCGTCTCTCAATGACTTCGACGCGAAACAATGAATCGTCAATATACAAATTGTGGATCGATCATGCGTTACTCGGCCGAACATTGGCCTCGTATGGGCGAACCAACGTTGGCGAGTCTATACTTCACCAAACATCGGCCTCGTATGGGCGAACCAACGTTGACTAGTCTATACTTCACCAAACATCGCCCTCGTATCGACAAGCCCATCATTAGCGAGTCTATATTTTGCCGAACATTGGGCTCGTATCGGCAAACCAATGATTGGCGAGTCTATACTTCGCCAAACATCGGCCTCGTATCGACAAGCCAATGATTAGCGAGTCTATATATGGCCGAACATTGGTCTCGTATCGGCAAACCAATGTTGGCTAGTCAATACTCAGCCGAGCATTGGCGTACAATTGGGTAATCGATTATCGCCCCGCCAACATTGATCCAAGTATTGGGCGTTACGGTTCGATTGGCGAAACCTACATGGGAAGAACAATGAGATTCTGTGTTCCTGCTGGCTCATTCGCTTGCAATTAAATTGTCTACCGCAACTTTTCAAAAGTAAATTATATCGGCAGATAGTTGTTCATATTCAAAAATCAAAACCATCTGCCGATATAACTTACTTTTCAAAAGTTGTCGTACGGAATTTAATTGTAAGCGAATGAGCCAATGGGAACACAAAATCGAGAAGCTAACAATATGAAATTGATTCGTAATATAATCTAAAATCTAATATGTGAAAATAACTTACCATTCAAGTTCATTGATAACGTCATGTCCCTTATGTTAGGAAGCGGAGTTTGCGTCATCAATAGATTCTCCAATTCATTGCGCGTCATCTGCGGTGCACTCGACTGTCCCATATCACTCTTGGCATCAGTGCTCATCCTTGGCTCTAGCGTGACCATCGCCCTGTCAACCCGCCGTAAGCCTTGTGAATAATCTTGTACGTGACAAAAAAACACAAACATACATGTCACTTTTACAGCTATGTAACTTTTACTTCAGTGTGTCACCTTTACAGCTTACTTTTATTTTAATTTTTCACAGTGTTTTAGGAAAGACACTAAAAGAACATTGTCACGAACACTACTTTTATACTCACTGCATTCCGAGATAATTTTTTTACGTTAAATTTCGGCCAGGTTCCCTGATCCGGTGGTGAGCTCTGAGCGATTAATCGCGCGATTTTTTTCTCGTGCATACTTGAAGAGTAGTATGCCGCCAATCGGCCTTTTTAAAAAGTTTTTACACAGCCACGATCGCGGCAGGAATTCTATCACCACTTTTCCAGAGGCATTTCTTTCATCGAACTCGACTACTACGAAACTGGTAGAATCGTTTAGTTCGCACTTTTTTTTTACTCTATAGCATAAGAGAAAACAGAAAGGTTATGTGAGAATAACGAAATAAATAATATCTATTTTAGCTTTTGTAGAAAAAAACTCACGACTTTACTCCAGGATATTACTTACGCCGTTAACTGAAAAAAAGCACAATAAAATTATTTTCACGTATAAAAAATGCGCGTATGAAAATCCACGAGGCACCGATGAACCGCACGAGTCGTGAGCACGCGGGAGAGAAACGTTGGCTCGCCAAAATGCCAAGTCGCTGGCGTTGCATAGACGCTTGCGCACAAAAAACACGTATTATGTATGGATGGGCGCATGTATGATGTCACCATCTGCCAGTGAATCGCCGACGGTGGTAAATTCAATTAATCAACAGGTGTATGAAAAGTTTTTCCTTTTTCTTGATATATGAATGGACATGTTTATTTTATTTACTAATCACAATGTAA
Organism: Ophion ellenae; assembly: GCA_963210295.1. Lineage (NCBI taxonomy): Eukaryota > Metazoa > Arthropoda > Insecta > Hymenoptera > Ichneumonidae > Ophion > Ophion ellenae. The sequence continues at coordinate 15,527,214 of OY723392.1, forward strand.
GAGGGTCATGATGTACAATACATTGGCAATATTCAAACACAAGCACTTACATTCTACGGAATCCACGGGTACAGTAATCATTGTTTTTGAAAATTCAACAACCTCAAACATACCAAATTTAGTCAAAACGTCGGGCTCGGAAAAGAAGGACGTGATTCGGTAAGTATGAACCTAGTCATTACAATTTCACGTTTGTCGTCGTCCTTCGAATCCGTACAGACATTTGCCATCGATAAATTGTGTATATTGATAATCTTATTATTCTTCAGATTAAAAATATTATTGGGCGGCTTTGGGGAAATTATCATCCCTCTGACTCGAACTTTGATGACGTTCCTTCATCCATTTTCAGATCTACAAAAATCTCTCGCCGATGTATTTTTGTCGTTGGAAGACCATCGAGTTCTGACAATCTATTGACAACTTGAGCCAATGGATTTTTGGGAGTACGCATAACTTTTTTAGCCTCCCAATATAGCTTTCGGCCCAAAATGCGGAAATCTCTGTCACCGAGGAGCCAAAATTCTTTATATCATCAGTAACATGTATAAGATTATGAACGTTCATTACTTGTGAATCAGGTCCATACAAAAAAGGCATAAGTGTGACGAACTTTCGCAGTAGCTCATTCGCATAATCTGCAAATATCATCGCTATGCTTTCATGGCATATGATTCTGCATGCTACTGCGAACAACAGGAAATGGTTGTAATGTACATTCGAGAGAACTTGGGATAGTACGACCGGACCAGCATACACTAAGACAAAGCGATACTGCGTTGCCTTCCATCGAGAGATTTCAGCTACGTCATAAGTTTTCCGCTGGAATTCAGCAGGGATAATCGGTTCCAGCGATGCCATCAGTTGTGTAAAAAGTTGCAGTTTCTCTTTCTTGATGTGATGTGGATTACTTGGCAGAAAACATTTTTCTAACAGAAATTTCATCACTCCCAAATACAGGAGGTGCATTGAGTCTAGCGGGACTGATTTGATAGTATCAAATTTGGGTAGTTCCAAAAGTTGTGACATAGTATATGCCGAATGATGATTTTTGTCACTTTGTGAGCGAAAGGATTTTTTTGTTCGCTTCGTACAGTTGATGTCCGGATACACTCTTTTTTTTGTTCACGGTGATGCTTTTTACAATGCACCGTTCGCATGCATGAAAACCACCATGGTACTTGACACAGTTTACAAATGCCCGAGCTGGTGAGTCCCAAATTAATGCACGGATTTTAAACTTATATTTTATGCCACTTATGACCACTCCGTTCTTAATTAATTCTTTTGCTTCAGTGACAAAATCTTTTAGAAAATCAACAACGTTCCCTGGCTTCGAATCTCCACGGTATGGAGCGACAACAGCTGGTACACTTCGGAAACTATTGGCGTGTATTTTCATTATAATTGGCCAAAATTGTTTGTTTGAGCTCCGATACACCCGGACACCATCGATGGCAATGAGAACATCAATTTCGTTCTTATCGTGAACATGAGTTTCAATTTGCTTTGTCAACCGTGTCTCTATACCAATGTGAGTATATTTTCCCGATTTCCCTTCTTTACTTTTCATATCTGAAATTATTGTATTTTACAGGTACCCAAAAGACCTTGGGCAGTCTTCGGCAAATTCACAAATCCTTCAGAACGGAAAAGAAGCAAGAAATTGGTGAGGACGTTATGGTGCAAAGTAGCAGCATGTTTGACAGCTAAAATCCTCAATTTTCCTTTCAGAGACAATGCATCGTTCCTTATTCCCGCACATCGATCAGATTCACAAGTTTCTGTGCTCGATGATTGCTCATCGAAAGAATTATTAGATTCACTAACATCGTTATGCACAATAACTTGTTCGTGGAATGTTTCCAAATTTGTTTCACTATCTACTTGTCTTTTTGTTTCGTTACCTCTGATCCTAACCTGCTGTAAAGAGCCTTCTAATTTTTGTCGTCGTTTTAACACTCGACGTTTCTTAATACTATCATAATAACTCGGCGTTTTTTGGATACACCACAAAACTTTAGTATAAATCAATTTTATTTTTAATAAAGTGAGTTTTAAATAACAGCATGAGTTTTTATTATCACAGGACGTAGAGAATTGCATGCAGCGATAATAAAAAATATAGGGTGTACAACTTAATTCGGTTTGTTTTTTTTGCATAAAATACGCACTTATTTGAATGATAAAATGAATTAATACATGAATCAAAATATTGTCCATCGCTAGCCACTACTTTCCCCATCTTTCTGGTAATTTATGAATTCCGTCGCGGAAGAAGCGTTCATCTTTTGAGGCCAAGAATGAATCCAGCCAATTTTTGATACCCTGTTGTGACGTGAAGCGTATTCCAGTCAAAGCGTTCTGCATCGATCGAAACAAATGGTAGTCGGAAGTGCAAGGTCTGTGCTATAAGGCGGGTGAGCCAGAATTTCCCACCCGCTATTTTCCAAATAGTTTTTAACCACAATAGCAAAGTGAGGCCGAGCGTTGTCATGTTGAAAGATTATGGACTCGTGTCTGGTCGCATATTCTGGACGTTTTTCGGCTATAGCTTGCTTTAAACGGATCAATTGTTGCCTGTAGAAGTCTCCCGTGATGGTTTGACCAGCATTCGGTGGGCTTCAGCTGCACTTTTCTTCCAATTGAAACAGAAAATCAACACTTCCCGCAAATGGTGCTTATTTGGGACGAAATTCGACATTTTCACCACAGTAAAAATTAGACTTGATGCGCAAAACTCAAAGGTCTGTAAACGATGTTTGGTTAAGAGATGTTGATTGTATTTCGCGCCTCTTCCGATAGATCACACTGTAGTTTCCCCTTCCATGCCCGAATCTCCACACATTTTCAAAGCCATTACAGAAACTTTTTTGTTTCCTATACATGGCCACCCGGTCCTGAGAACCCATTCTTCTTCCGTGTGCCGGAAGCTCCACACGTTGTAACGGATAATCGTATTTTATAAAATTCAAGAATGAGTGCTCGGAGTTCTAGAAGTTCGTGTGGAGAAAGAAAAAATGCACTCGAAGAAAGAATAAAGAAACTTGAAGAATTGATCGAGAAAAAGCATCGGAAAAAACGCAAGCGTAAGTATCTCTTTTTTTAAATCAGCTTGTCACATGTTTGTTTAGATTATGCCCGCCAAGACCGTCGCTGGATTTTGAGAAATTGTCACGAGCCCCTCGTGTGGGCTCTAACCCACACGAGGCAGAGTTATTACTCGGGCGATAATCCCAAAAAGTTAAATCAGATTTAACCTCTTTAACACGTACGTTTGACGTCCGCGGACACAAACCTGGTTGCCATGGGCTACATTGTGTATCGTTTTCATCAGGACGTCACTATGGTTCGAGTTCTTCAGATGAAGGACGAAGGAAGCGAAGGAAGGAGGATCGCTGACGATCGAGATTTTCATCATCGGAAAAAGGCGAGAAAGAAAAGTCGGTAGATCTCATCTCGAATTTGGATGTTGCGAAAAATGGATCTGAACAGACTTCACAAATTGCTCCTATCGAGCCCATTCGAGCTGAGGCTAACCTTATCATAGAACCTCGTCAGGTTTTACCTAACCCAAATGCAGATCCTGTCCCCACAGTGTTAAAATCGACAAATGCGTCAAATATTGACCCTCAAATTGTAGAGGTTTTAGGGAAGAGGATTTTGGAGGAACCGATTCTGGATGATGATATCCTTTCGGAGTTGGCTATCCGTTGGGAGGCGATCCTTAAAAAAGGGTTGTCTACTGAGGACAGATCCCAACTAATCAAAAAGTATTCGCCTCCGAAAAATGCAACATACGACTCACCAGCAATAAACCCTGAAGTGAAGGCTGTTCTCCCGGAAACTGCCATTAAAAGAGATGAACGAATCGCGGCAAAGCAAATTAAGCTTGCAACCTGTATAGCTGCAGTCGGAAAAATGTTTCTCGGAGCCCTTAACAATACTCTACTTGAACGTTTGAGCGATACAGGAAGATTATTGGCGGATCTTTTGCACGACGAGTCTGCGGTAAGGAGAAGCCTCATTTTGGCAAACATGGGTCCGACATTCAAGGACGTCCTAAATTCGTCAACGGCTGACGATTTTTTGTTCGGAAAACATCTGGACGAAAAAGTAAAGGCGGCAAAAACACTCGAAAGTACCAGTCGAGACTTATGTGTGCTCCAGACGGACTCATCAGCTAAACACTCAAAAAACTTGAAGTTCCCGCCTCGTCGCTTCTCAGGCGGCTACCGACAAAGATCGACGGGTTCAGGCGGGAAAAAGACGACCATCGGTGAAAAATCGCAGCACCTTTCCGAGGCAGAGAAGTCCCCGACGCCGAGATTCATCGAGACAATAGTCGGGCCATCCTCCAACACGCAGGCGCTAGATTTGCCTGTGAGTACAATAGCCGGAAGATTGCGTTTATTCGTTGAGGAGTGGAAACGACATACCACCGATAAACGTATTCTAGCTTGGATAGCCGGATATGCGACCCCTTTTTCATCGATACCGAAACAACAATTTCCCCCTAAAGATAAATCAAATGCTAGTAAAGAAGCTGCCGTAATTAAAGACCTGGTGATAGCTCTGTTAGAGAAGGGAGCGATAGAATCGTGTCAGAATGTCCAAGGTCAGTTTCTCTCAGATGTCTTCGCGGTTCCAAAATCCGGAGGAGGTTTTCGATTAGTTTTGAACCTAAAGCAGCTGAACAAATTCGTTCCTACCTCGCATTTTAAGCTCGAAGATCGTAGAACTGCAGTGAGTCTCATCAATGAGGACTATTTCCTTGCAATAATCGACTTGAACGATGCATACTACGCGATCTCTATAGCAAAAAAGCACAGAAAGTTTTTAAGATTCAGATTCGATGGGACTCTACGAATTTTTTGGATTGGCGACAGCTCCGTTCGTGTTTACAAAAATTCTAAAACCAATTATGGGAAAATTGTGCAGTAGAGGCCTGCTCTCAGTTATCTATCTAGACGATGTCCTTATCATTGAAAAATTCTTCATAGAATGCAAAATTAATCTCTTGATAACCAAAAAATTCATCGAAACGCTTTATTATCAACGCAGAAAAATCCCAAACTACCCCGTCAAAGAGGTGTAAATACCTCGGCTTTTGGTTAGACTCAAGAATAATGCGACTAGAACTCCCGGAAGAGAAGAAAATCAAGATAAAAAACCTGATTCGCAAATTTCATCACACAAAACGCTATAAAATTCGCGATTTCGCTCGTTTTCTGGTTTCTCTAGTGGCAAGTTGTCCGGCGATTCCTTATAGGTTTGCTCATATGAAAATGTTCGAAAGAGCACGTTACTCAGCTCTTTTAGAGTCTGGGGGTTGCTTCGATGCGGACATGACGCTGGGCCGCGAGTTACAGCCCGAATTTATTTGGTGGCTCACAGCTAGTAAAACCCCGAGTAACTCCATAAGACCCCTAAAGTTTTCTATAGAAATCTTTAGTGATGAATCGTTATCTGGCTGGGGCGTAGTCTGCGGAAAAAAGCAATCACATGGTTTCTGGAATAAAGAAGAAAGTAAAAATCATATTAACATTTTAGAATTAAAAGCGGCCTTTTTCGGTTTGAAATGCTTTGCTAATGAGCTGAGAAACAACGATATTTTGTTACGGTTGGATAATACCACGGCAATTGCGTACATTAACCGAATGGGTGGTACACGCTTCAATAAGCTGAATAACGCAGCGAGATCAATATGGGATTGGTGTGAGGCGCGAAATATTAGAATCGCGGCTTCGTTCATCGGTGCAAAAGAAAATGCAGACGCTAATTTTGAGTTGCGGAGACTTTACAATGAAACGGAATATTCTCTGGCAGATTGGGCATTTCAGGATATTTTGAGATCTTTAGGAAAGTCTCAATTTGACTTATTTGCTTCGCGCATTAACTCAAAGTGTGAGCGCTTCGTGTCTTGGTTTCGCGATTCAGACAGTTCATCCATAGATGCATTCACAATTAAATGGGGAATGTTTTCTCTGGCCTATGCATTTCCCTCATTTTTGGTCATCCTGAGAGTCTTACAAAAAATTAAAGAAGATAAGGCAAAAGTTATCATGGTAGTACCTCAGTGGCCTACGCAGCCCTGGTATCCTTTCTTCCAAGCATTGATATGTAAAAGACCTATTATTTTTTCGCCCGACAAAAGTTTTTTGTTGTCTCCTAGCAACCAACCGCATCCACTGTGGAGGGACCTTACCCTGGAGGTGAGGTTGTTATCAGGAGGGCGTTCCAGCTGAGACATGTTCCAGAAGTAGCATTGGATTCGATGACGGCTTCTCTTCGCACTAGTTCGATAAAACAATATGATTGCGCGTTACGAAAATGGTGGAATTTTTGCAAGGAACACAATGTTAATTTCTACAAGTCTTCGATCGAGAATATTCTTACTCCCCTCGGTATGGAGTTCCAGCAAGGCACATTGCACGGATCCTTGAACTCTTTAAGATCAGCGATCTCGTTAATCTCAGATCCCCTTGTAGGTCAAGATTCAAGGATTAAGCGTTTCTTCAAAGGAGTTGTTGAATGTCAACGGTCGAGACCTAAATATGAATTTACATGGGATTCTGAGATAGTATTGGACTACTTCGAGAAGCTTGGCGAAAATAACGTGCTATCCTTGGAAATGTTGGCGGTAAAGCTTGTTACTTTACTCGCCCTTGTGACAGGCCAGCGTATGCCGATACTGTCACTAATTAAGCTCAGCAATATAGTCGAAAGAGGGGATACTATCCAAATCAAGATTTCGGATACTATAGAGACGTCGGGCCGCGATCGAACTCAACCTCTTCTGACTTTTTCAAAACACGAAGCTCGAAGAAATATTTGCGTAATTACAACTCTTAAATCATACAAAGAAAGAACTAGTTCGATACGAGGAAGTGAAGATTCACTGTTCCTCGCCCTGAAAAAACCATTCAAAAAAGTGCCTACTCAGACACTTTCCCGATGGATCAAAAGAGTTTCATCAGTGGGATCGATACTAATATCTTTTCGGCGTACAGTACACGCCACGCATCCTCATCAGCCGCAAAGCGAAAAGGTATCGATTCAGATATCATAAAAAAGTCGGCCGGATGGTCGAAGAACTCTCAAACATTCGCGCGTTTTTATGGTCTCCCTGTATCCACAAATACTTCGGAGTACGCGAAGGCGATCCTAGAATAATCAAAAATTAAAAAAAGAAAATGTCAACTTATATTGAATTTTGTGTTGGCTGATAGCCAGTTGTTATCTTCAAGTTACAACTATTACGTTGAAAATAAATTTTAATATCTTATATTTGCCGTATATTGCACTTTAAACATGTACAGTGTGATCTATCGGAAGGGGCGCGAAATACAATTATACGATTAAACGAACTTACCTTAAGTGAAGTTCGATCGTAATTGTATGTAGCGCCTCTTCCGATAGATCACTTCCCACCCTGGTAAAGTTAAATATTCTTATATTTATATTTACCTGTCTTCCAATACCTCAGTGAGGTATTACCCATATATACGGCAATACTTTGAAATAATGAATTCTCAGGACCGGGTGGCCATGCATAGGAAACAAAAAAGTTTCTGTAATGGTTTTGAAAATGTGTGGAGATTCATACAAACAATTACGATCGAACTTCACTTAAGGTAAGTTCGTTTAATCGTATAATACTTCATGATACAGCAAAAATCAGCTGTTGCCGTCAACCATTTTTAGCACCTAGAGCCATCTTTTTAAAACGGACCGAACTAAGTTGTACACCTAATATATAATAATAATATACGTAGAAAAAGCATTCTTGTATATATGTATGGGCTTTACCGTTCAAAGTCAGTGTTGGGCCAGGATTTGCAATTCGTCAGTTTGCCATGCTGAAACTAAGCATTGGCAAAACCACGGTCAAACGATTGGCTCAGACTCAGGGCCTGCGCTCGCCCCGACGATTAGCCGACGGTCATCAAATAGTACTGGCCCAGCGTTGGCTCTTCGATGGTGTGCCGAGCTTCAATTCGAGACTGGCAAACCCATGATCAACCGATTGGCCCATGTTCAGGGCTAACACTGGGATCCGATAGTTGGCTGACAGTTGGTAATCGATATTTGGCCCAAGGTTGGGCGTTCCTTGGTTTGCCATGCTTCAAATGAGCACTGGCAGAATCATGGCCAAATCATTGGCCCGTGTAAAGGACCAACGTTGGGTATTAGTGGTCAGTGCTGAATATCGTACCAAGCGTCGGCCGCATCTTAAGCGCCGGCAAATTTTTCACGGGGTGTCTCGAAAAATATAGTGTACACACGCAGGGTTAAGAATCTTCGTCAACACAAGTTCCATCTGTATCGTATGTCATTGGATCAGGATTTGTACGGCAATCCCGTGCGGAAAACTGATAGGGCATCCCTAATAAAAATAAGGGCCTTTCAGGGCTTCCCTAGTGCTTTCCCTAGTAGGGATTTCCACAATGGGCCCAGACTTGGCCATTATAGGGATAAACTTGGAGGGATTTCCACAATAGGCCCCGACTTGGCCATTATGAGGATAAACCTGTAGGGATTTCCACAATAGGACCCGACTTGGCCATTATAGGAATAAACCTGTAGGGATTTCTACAATAGGCCCAGACTTGGCTAGTATAGGTATAAACAAGTAGGGATTTCCACAAGAGGCCCAGATCTGACTATTATAGCGATAAACCAGTATAAATAGCTTAGGCTACATTGTTGATGGTATTTCAATTATTCAAATCGATTATATACATCGATCGAATAATATTATCTAACGCAAATTGGGAAAAAGCGTAAGGGCATTAGCAAATAAAAAATCAACGATGAACACAAATATGCAGACAAACATCAGACAGTATTTATTTATCAAATTAAAGAAACCTTTTACATAGATACAAACAATTACTCATGGTTTCACTCATACATGGAGTAATGCTAGCGCATAAGTGTGAACAGTCCCAACCGGTTTTCTCGACATTTTTATAGCAACTAATTTCCACTCAATACTCATCATAGGGAAAATTATTTCTTCTGAAGACTTCGCTGATATTTCCCATTCATAAACTTTATCTGACTGTGTAGGATAAGTAAATAAATTGGTCTTTGTTTTCCAGATCTTTCCCTCAATGGAAATAGATTCTAGTGATTCAGTAGACCCATATATTTTTTTTATTTCTACCACACATTCATTCCTTAGAATGGATTATTTTTTGTATTAATTTTGCCATGGCAGTTTGTCATAAAGGCTCACATGCAAATACGCAATCACATTTCTACGCGCGCACACATACATACACATGTACTCACGCCCACACCTATGCACATGAAGAATTACATAAAAACAAATACAGATATACGCTGACGCATTTAACATACACGTATATCCACTGATACGGATATTTTATGGCGCTGAAATGGTTATGATGAGGCGCCGTTGAGGCATTTTCAGGGCGCTCAAATGGTTTTGATGAGGCGCCATTGAGGCAACTTATAAGGCCCCGGTCGTTGCGCCTTTAATGGCCCTTGTTGACAAAGTGTGACTGGCCGCTAACGGCCCTCATGTCGCTTCCAGATTAGGGCCCGAATAAAGTTAGGGGAATATTATTGGGGCCCGATCACAGCCCCAACTCAATTTCCGCACGGGATGATTTCCTAAATTGCGTCAATTTCTGTAACTGGATTCGTAGAAAAATGCGCACAGATGTCTCATTTTTGAGTCATGTGCTTTTCTGACGAATCTAACTTCACAAATACGGGAAATGCGAGTAGGCATAACATGCATTATTGGGCAAATGAGAATCCTCGATGGATGAGAACTGTACTATTTCAACATCCGTGGTCTGTTAATTGTTGGTGCGGCATTGTCGGCGATCGCGTCATTGGACCATATTTTTTTGAAGGTCGCTTGACTGGGCAAGTTTACGAAAACTTTCTGCAAAACGTACTGCCTCATTTACTGGAAGACGTCCTCTTGCATGTTCGCATGAACATGTGGATGCAACACGACGGTGCACCACCCCATTATGCTTTGTATTCAAGACAATTGATGAATGAGATTTTTTATGAAAAGTGGATAGGACGAGGCGGCCCTGTAGCTTGGCCACCTCGTTCGCCAGATCTAACATCACCAGATTACTTTTTATGGGGTTTTGTCAAAGAACGCGTAATGGCGGTAGCACCTACCACGCCTGACGACATGAAAGAAAGAATACGCCGAGCATGTACCGAAATTACACCGCAAATGTTAGACGGTCTTTTCATCACCGAATTAACAAGTGCTTACATGTCGAGGATCATCACTTCGAGCATCGTCTGTAGGTAGAACCAAACCAGGGTTAGTGGATCCTTTGAAAGTGATTATCCCGATATTTTTCGGTTTTTCGACTATTTTCATACTTTGCGTGACTAGAATGACCTTGTGTTGTAGGTCGCTGAATTTGTCTTAAATTCGGTAATAATGCCATCGAAAAAAATACATGGTCCCATTCACAAAAGCGGAGTTGACCTTGACGTAGCTTCAGCGCCTCCACCGATAAAAAAATAGGGTGGTCCAGTATGACGGCCTTCTCGAACACTGAAACTTTCGTCTGAAACATTTTTGGATATGATCAATAGTTTGAGTGCTATATTGCTCTGTAACACTTTATGTGCCTCACCCTGTATACATGTAATATATGTTTATTATACGTCACTGTTCTATCTGGGAGTAAACAGCTCAACAGCCGATTTGGTGTCGCAAACCTGTACATTTTCCCTAAATCTCATCTCTATATTGATCTTATTTTAACACTTAATGTTGATATTCTACGTACGAATACGGAAATATACAATATTTTATAATTCCAATTATATTGAAAAAATTGAGTTTCGCCAATTATTTTTATATTGATTAAGCTTTTTTTCGTGATTTTATCGAGTGAGGATTGTCGAGGCATCATGTGTGTGTCCCGTCTTCCCTGATACCTATGTTCCATGATTTTTATGGAGGTGGAAGCGTTCTCCTTGCTTTTCACTGAAGGAGCCAAGATTTTCTGCGCCTTATCTTGATCCTTTATTACTATCACGAAATAAGAAGAAAAAAACACTCCTCACGAAATCTGTAATAGTTTTTTTTTTATTTTGAATAACATACTCTCCGCATACATAACAAATTGTTTAAGGTACGTGTTTTCTATTAGTACGTTGAATAAGTTCTCGCTCTTTTTCAACAGATTGAGTTGCCAGACCTGCATGCGTGTAGTTTAAGATGGCAACGCATCTATAAGTAAGTACTATAAGCAAGCTTGAAATTCAGTGTATGTCACTTCGCAGAAGTGTAAACAACTTTTTTTTTTCACAGTGTCAAACATGTCCAATTTCGTGATAAAAAGAGTACTTGTGGGGAATTTTACTGCACTAGTTTATTTGAAAAAATCTTCAGCTGAAGCACATAGAATTCTTGTTGAGACTTGCGGCGACCATGCTCTGTCGGAAACAACATGCAGAGATTGGTTTAGACGCTTCAAAAATAATGATTTAAATGTGTTGAATTGGAGACTTCATGAAGACTCAGGCCAGACGCTAGCTGGACTTGCAGAATCATTGGGAGTTGATCACACAAGAGTTTCGAAACGTTTGAAAGCATTAGGATTGATTTTTTTAAATAAAGCATTAATTTTCACGAGAAAATAGAGAGAACTTATTCAACATCCCAATATTTACCAGTGAAAATGTTCTAAACGTTTTCTTAACGTCCTTAAGGGGAAACATCCCTTTAGGCGTCCGAAAATGAGTTATTTTCAATGACTTTTTAAAAGGTGATAAAATAATCGCATCGTTTAAAAAATGTTGACATTATCTAATTACAACTTTTAAGTGTTCCATTTTTTTCTTCCTTTTTTAAACAAAACATAATGGCGGTATTATCAGGTATACCTTTAGGCGTCTTTTGAGAAACTGCTTATGTTATAGCTCAAAAAGATATTGATCGATCTGGCTGAAATTTTGGGAGGGTTCTCACTATAACATTATTGGAAAACGTTATATAACATATAAAAAAGTATAGCATTAAAAATTAATTAAGCTTTGTAATCAAAATTTCATCTTTTTGACCATTTTCTCGACAATTTTCACCCCAAAAAAGGTAATTTTTTCACGCGATAACCTTAAAACTTTAGGTATATCCTTCAAATAATGTTATAGTGTGAAACCTTCCAAAATTTCAGCCAGATCGAACAATGACTCTTTGAGCTATAACATGAGCAGTTTTGTTTAGAAAATAATTTTTTTTTGAAACCCTTGAAAGTTGAAATGAGATACTGTCAAAATTTAAAAATAATGTCATTATTTTACACATTAAAAAAAAAATAAAAAAATGACCCTGATTCATGAGAAATTCACCCAAGCAAACCCAAACATTTGACGAATGTCATGAATGAAAATGATTTTCGGGCGTCTGAAGGGATTCCCCCGCATAATCGTGCTGGTACAATGAACAACAATTATTAATTGCTGATAATTGTGCCTGCACGATATCTTCCGAAACTTTTCTCAGTAATTGATATACGAAATGCAGGATTCAAGGAAAAGACAATTTCTTCTTTCGAATAAAGTTGTTTGCCGTAAGTGAATCGGTAATTTTTTCCCCCAAAATCACGAAAACCGGGAATGTGCTGCATCTTTCTCTAGCAAATGGACATCAAAATATGTGGAAATTGCAGCAGTTTTTGTTTTTGAGAAAAGTTCCGATAACCTCCAAAGGATGGCTTTACTTTCGTGTATTGTCACACGTCAAGGAAAAACAAAAACAATCAGTCGCTGTTGTGTTACATAAAAAATGGGGACGTGTTTTATGCGGCAGCATGAAATGTAATTCGGGCGAATTGAATTTCAAGCTGCCGCATTCAATTCGGGTTCACGGATCTACGGAAAAAAATGACAGATCAATGCGTCATTAGAAATGTAATTGACGAAGTTCGCGCGATGCCAATGGCGATGATCAAATCACCCGCAGAATGGAAGAGTGTATATGAGGGCGGACCGGGAATCGTTTGCCCTTTGCATCCGATAATTGAGATGGACGTGGGAGGGATTACCGATAATTACGAAATGCCCGAGATTCGTATCAATCGCGAAGCAGAAAAGGGATAATAGCTGCCGAGAGAGAAAGGGGCAGGGGAGAGTCGGTAAGTGGACAAGGGTGAAGTAGAAGTGAGTGGAAGAAACTAAATTGAACATCTGTAATGAAAAATGAGAGGTATGAAAAGGGAGCCCAAAAAAGCTTCGCACCATCCGCGTGTGTCATCCATCCTAAAGCTTCCAATTATGAGATAACTGCTCGCTTCGAATTTCATCATAATCCGGCGTATAATTATCATTTTCCTTCGTCGTTGTAAGTCCTCCCGGTGTTAATATACTTATTCAATTTCTTTCGAACCATATCCCAATCGGAACGTGGGGTAATTTATCGAAAAATATTTAAAGCGAAACGTTTTTTTCCCTCATGACTATTATTAGACTGGACAAAAAAATGTTACAACTGGAGTAGTTATATTTTGTAGGTAGTTATTTTTGTGATATTTTCCTTGGCGTCTTGTATGGTTCGGTGCCTTTTACTTCCACCCGACACACTGTGAGAAGTCGTCTCCCGCTCAGTGGGGTATTGGCCTCAGCTGATGTTTTTCAATGCGCCACTGTATCGCCTTCACACGAAGGCACAGAGAGACTGTAGAAAAACCTTTTCCGATACAGCCGACTTTACTTCCGGTGAGTTTCAGTTGTTTTCCTGATAAAACGGTTTTCTGCATATCGGTGAAGTTCGCAGATCATCTTCTGGCAGATCAAAATGAAATGAGAGTTCTTCTCGCATGCAGCTGAGTTCTATAGTTCCTGATAGTTTTCCGCAATAGTCCAAGCGATTCAACACAAAAAGGCGATAGAAAAAATAATAATTTTCCTCAAAACCATAAATTACCGGGAGTTCTTCTCACATGCGGTCCAGTTCTATAGTTCCCGATAGTTTTTAGCGATAGTTCTGGTGTTTTTACAAAAAAAGCGTCGATTGACAAAATAGTTTGGTAACATCTATGTTAACTGATGCATAGGCGTGAGTTTTGCATGATTTTTATGTCGTACACTACAGTTCCAGTATTCTTTGATGTATTCAAGAAGAGTTCTGACTTATAGCGATTTTAAAGTAATGATTAGCCGGTTTTTACAGCATCTCAACCATACATATGTGATCTGCCGATGCATAGGCATGAGTTCTGGGCTCTTTTATATCACTACAGTACAGCTCCAATACTTTACCGCGTATTCAAGAAAAATTCTGACTTCTAGACATTGATAAATACTTATTAACGATTTCATCAGCATCTGAACTATAAAAGTGTGCGGATGTAGGAGTGCCAGGTCTAGCTGATTTCTATACAGTACATTATAGTTCCAGTATTCTTTGACGTATTCGAGAAAAGTTCTGGCTTCTGGCTTTTTCCAAGTGATAACAATTTTTAAAAGCATCTCAACTATAGAATTGTGATCTGCTGATACATGCGCGTGAGTTCTGGCTCCTTCTTTATCGCTGCGTTATTGTTTCACTACCCCCCGTCTATTCGAGAAGAGTTCCGACTTGTAGCCATTGTGAAATAATCATTCACAAGTTTTACCAACGCCGCAACTATGCCAGTGTAATCTGCTAATGCCTAGGCATAAGTTTCAGGTGATTACTATCTTGCACATTATAGTTTTAGTATTCCTTGATGTATTCGAGAAGAGTTCAGTCTTCTAGCTACTTTCAAATTATTATTAATAATCTTTCAGGCGTTAGGCTACAGTAACGGGTATAAAATCATGTGCGAATTTAAAAAATTTTTCGTATGCAAAAGTGATTCACTCATAAAATTAATTACACATCTATTTAGTATGAATATCAAGCAATTAAAAAAGATATATTTTTTTTCGATATACAAAATGGCCGACTACTCGAAACTGCTCGAAACAGCTTTTTTCTAATTGGCGTGACAAATAACTTCAACAATTTTCACTCGATTTACTTCAAATTTAAAAGATATGTTCCTAATTGCATTCCGCAGAGAAGTACGTAGGGAATTTTTGATTAGTCGAAAACTTTTCATTTTATAAGCAGTTTATGAGCAATTATAACGAAATTTTTCACTTAAAGTTCATTTCTTACGTTCAAATACTTACAACTTTTAAATAAAACAATATTTTTTTAAATTCCATACGTACTTCTCTAGGTATTCTAATGTAGATTGACGAGAATTTTTGTTTTTTGTTCTAGGTAAAAAATTGTGGATGCCAAATGTCACGCCGCGGAGCGCCTAAAAAAAGATAACAGAAGAAAATATTAGTAGTCGGCCATTTTGTACATCGAGAAAAAATATATATATATTTTCTAATAGCTTGATATTCATACTAAATAAATGTGTAATTAATTTTATAAGTGAATCACTTTTTCATACGAACAAAATAGTTAATTTCGCACATGATTTTATAACCGTTACTGTGGCCTAACGCCTTAAGAGGATCTCAACTAACAGGTGTGATCGGCTGATGCATGCGTGAGTCTTGGGCTCTTTTCTACAGAGTGGAAGCTTTCCCGAATATATCAAAGGAAACTGGAACTATACTGTACCACATAGTAATCACCTAGATCTCGCGCTTTAAGATTCAGCGGATTACACTTGCATATTTTGAATGCTGATAAAAAGGGTTGATAATTGATCGGCAATAGCTAGAAATCAGATCCCTCCTTGAATACATGGGAGACTATTGGAACTAGAATACAGTGATAGAAAAGAGGGCGGAACTCATGCCTATGCATTAGCAGATCCCACTTGTATGGTCGAGATGGTGATAAAAATGATTAATTATTTGAAAACAGCCAGAAGCCAGAACGTTTCTCAAATGCATTGACGAATACTGGAGATATTTTGTACCGCATAGATAGCACCTAGAACTCGGGCCTATTTATTAGCAGCTTACACTTGTAAAGTTGATATGCTGATAAATGTATTAATAAATATTTAAGAATAGCTAGAAGCCAGCACTGTTTTCAAATACACAGAAGAGTACTGGAACTATTTGTACCACATAGAAAGCACCTAGAACTCACGCCTTTTCATCAGCAGATCATACTTGTATAGTCAAGATGGTAATTAAAATGATGAATAATTATTTGGAAATAGCTAGAAGCCAGAACTCTTTCTCAACATATAAAAAAAAATTGGTACTAGAATGTATTACATACAAAGCTGCATCAGACCATATTCACACAGTTCAGATCCTGATCAAAATGGTTAATAATTATTTGAACACAGCTAGAAGCCAGTATTAGTTTCAAATACATAAAAAAAAATATTGGAACTCGACTGTACCACACAAAAAGAACGAATCAGCATATTGCTATGGGAAGTTACCATAGCATTTTTTCAATCACCTTTTTTACGATAAAATCACCAGCACTTTTGCTAAAAACTATCAGGAACTATAGAACTCTGTGATCTGCTGTAAACAGGTTTGCCAACTTCACAGACATGTTTTCCGCTCGGTAGCCGGCATATGGGTGCGCGGTTCAGCGGTCACCCAGCCGAGTATTAGCCATGATCATCACGAGGAGTCTACTACCGTCGGTCTAATTGTATTTTTTTTACTTCAATATTTGTGGTGGAGCTTAACACAAAAAAAGAGAATGAATCGTACCGGATTAAAAAGTGTGTTGAGTGAAATCGCTCAATTGTCAGGAAATTTGTAACAAAACAAAATAATTACCTGAAGAATAATCAGAATTTGTTCATTTGCGGACACACCTACAAGTCTTTTTCGCCAGCTGTTGGCGAAATGTTTATGGGGCAAATTGTTAGGAATGCGAAGAAAATTTTTATCGTGGGTTTATCCTTACGCGGATAACACCGTGGTTGAAAATCATCCAACGATCGCTTCCGTTTGATCTTCACACCAGAATTTCATGTTACAATTTATTTCCACCGGATATTTCTCCGCCGACGCATATATTTCCGTTTCTCTGTGACGAACCGAAAAAGAATTGGCCTTCGTAGACTTCTCGCCGTATTCAGCGAGGAGTTTACGAAACGACGCAATGGAAATTAAAGCCGAGATCCAAATTTTACGAAGTACAGACCCAGAAAAAAGTTTCCTTGCCCGCTCAACATTAATTCGCTTTTCCTTCCCTGCTTCTCGTTCCCTATGTGTGTACCGAGACTTCAGGTATTGTTCTCGCGTACACGGGAAAACTCCAGTGCGAGGAGTCGTCGTTAATAAATGTAATTAGGGGTTAATGTTATTGCTGCGAAGTAGCAAATTTCGTTGGAATGCTCGGCTCTTTACTTCGGTTATATTATACATACACACACACACACACACACACGCACACACACGCGCGCACACACACACACACACACACACACACACACACACACACACACACACACACACACACACACACACACACACACACACACACACACACACACACACACACACACACACACATACACACACACACACACGAGTATTTCTGAGAGTTCGCCAACTACAAATATTGCTGTTGATTCCTACACGACAACACAACTTTGAATGTCGCGTCAGCAAAATTTACAAAAGGTTCTCAACTCGGTTTGCCGAGTTGAAAATTCAAACTTGTCATATGTGCGTTTTCATTCTGGCACCCGCTGCTCACGGCGATCCACGTTCTTATTTTTCAGCCATTTCTTTATCCATTTGTAATTATTTTCTGAAGCCCGTGTTCCTAGTCATCTTTATTTTTTGAGAAAAAATCAAAATTTGATTATAATCTAAAATACGTTCTAGTTATATATATATATATATATATATATATATATATATATATATATATATATATATATATAATCGAAAGTTTATGAAAAATGCGTACTATATATATATATATATATATATATATATATATATATATATATATATATATATATATATATATATATAGTACGCATTTTTCATAAACTTTCGAAAAAAGGAAACCGAATTTCGATCTGCAATTGGCATACATCTTCCTTTTAATATTTTAAGAGATTCCCCAAAAGAATTTTTGGCGACGCGCTATTGTTTTCCAAATATCGATTTTGCCAGATAGCACTTTTTGAATGTCATTCTTTTATCGCGGTCCTACTATATCTATAGCTGACCGGCTCAACTCTGGCTATTCTTATATATGTTATTGCGCTCTCCGTTTTGTGCGAATGGTGTAGTCCAGTAAAAGAGACGAAAACCCAGCACTTTCAGCGTAGAATATGAATTTTTGACTGAAGGTAGATGATTGCATACTGAAAGTAACCTCAATAAAATGTTGCCTCTCAACTTACCCCAACCCTAAGAAATAGGGGTTGGAACCTTAAAAATCGCCGTATATTGATTATTAATAGCCCGATCAAAAAAGGTTTCGAACAAAAGTTGTTTGGAATAATAAAATTCGTATAAAGTTATCTGACGTCCAACCGCCTGTCTTCAACCCACTATTTTCAAATAAATAGCGGCACAAAAACCATTCGAAAATTTGGGGTTGATGCGTGTTGCGAGCGGAGTAGACATATCGCTGCGTCCTTGTTTGGGTCAGTGGTGCTCTCGTGTTTTTGTGCCGCTATTTTCAAAGATAGAGCATTGGGCGTCACATAACTTTATACGTATTTTATTATTCCAAACAACTTTTGCTTGAAACATTTTTTGATCGGGCCATTAATTGTCAAGATACGGCGATTTTTAAGTTGTCAACCCCTATTTCTTAGGGTCGGGGCGAGTTGAGGAGCAACCATTGATTGAGGTTACTTTCAGTATGCAACCATCTACCTTCAGTCGAAAGTTCATATTCTACGCTAAAAAGGGCTGGGTTTTCGTCTCTTTTACTGGACTAGTGGGGTCCGTGGAACATTGGTATAGGCGCAGGGAACCTCGGCGGTGCGTGCGGAATGGTGGGGTGCACTCAGAAAAAAGATTTATTATTTTGTAACAAATTCACATATTAGAACGGAATTTATTAGAAATTGATATATTTTTACTCGTATGGAGATGGTTTTTAGGCGATTGTAAATATAGCATGTATTCGGCGTCACAATGTTTGTCTTTTTACGTACCGATTTTCGACATAAAATAAAAACCATATTTGAAATAGAACTTTTGAATAAAAATTTGCTTAAATAAAATAAATACTGCTTCCCTGTCACGAAAACCTTTTATTTCGCGACTATGACACATGCGCATGCGCATTTTGCCCTTCAACACGACGGACCCGCCAGCAGACCGCTCGTCAGATGTAGCTCACGGATCCGCGTGTCGTGTAGCGTTTTCCTTTACCAATGGGTTTGCAACAAGTGTCAGTGTTGCGTTTCAGAAGTGCTTTCAGTTATTAAATATATATTGAGAAATATATTAAGTGTAAGTAAAAATATAAATCAAGTGACAAAAAAAACATTTAAGTGAGAGACTAATATGACGGACGAAATGACAGAATTCCTCGAAATGAACGAGCTGGCGGATTATCAAGAAATATTCAAAAGTAAGTAAGCTGCAAAAATATGACTACTGTGGTAAGAATGTTATGCCCCGAACAAATTTTATTCATCTTAATATGCAACATTATTGCTATGGAAGAATAGAAGCATACGGCTATGACGGTTCGCAGTAGCGTGTCTTTGTTCTTGTACTAATAAACGATTCATCAATACAAACAAAAATTAGTTTAGATCAAATAAATCTTCATATTAAAGCCAAACAACATTATTCAATTCTAATAAATCTTTTATTTAAATGAAAAAAATGTAATGCCTATTCTAATATTTTCCTGTTTCGTTTTAATCACGGCATTTTGTAAAATTCTAGGCAACAAGATCAGCTTCACGCAGATCAGAGACATTAACGATCAAGTTTTATGTCGTTTGATCGGCCCAATTGGGGATCAATTGCGATTTAAGAAAGCGGTTAGCGCTCTAACAACTGAAGTAAGTCAAGTAAGTAAAAGTAAGTACGTAAGATTGCAGAGGTAGGGATTCAAATTCGTGAGTCGAAATTATGCCGTCCCGATAAATAACGAAAATACAATGTATGCACGTGTATTCTTCTCTTTGTCTCCTGTGTACAAAACATAAATATACGTGTCATTTCCCCCCTATCTACAAGAGGCGTTCGTTGCCTTTATACGCGGAGAGGTCGTCTATACGTAGACGGCTTCCATACACAGAGGTCGTAGAAGAAACATTTCGTCCGAAACATCCGTAAAAATGAAACTGGGTTTCGTAGATAAATTCTACAAGAACGTCGCTTTTTGAGAGAGAGGCAATTTAGAAAACGATAACTAACGCGAATGCATTAAGTACATACAAACATTAAATATTAACGATGATAAAAAGTGATGAATAAAGTAATAAAAACTGATCCAGTTTTATCTTTTAAGGGACGTATTTTTGATACATTCGATACGCCAATTTTTCTTATTACAAGCGGTTTTTAATGCTTAACGTTTGTCCTTTCTGGCCTTCTTAAATTATTAACTCAGTGGAAACAGCTGTTTTTGGGTCTTGTGAATCTTCTTGCATGGATGTTTAAGTAAAAATGTACACGTCTTTTGTTATAAGCTCGCATGCTCTTAACATTTTCAGATTTCAGTGAGGTGTGAAACCGAATCAAGTTTGGGTGCGATAAGATGCAGAAATGAGAGTGCGTCTGTAGAAAATGAAATCTTCATGGCCTACAAACTCGAATGTTCAAATACCTCACCCGGAAACTCGGAACTTTTTGTTGAGCAATTTGAGTATAACAAGATCTCTGAAGTAGACGATGCAGATGTAATACAAGCGATTGGATTACGAAAACGGAACGAGAGTGTCGACAGTTCGATCAGCAATAGCACGGATAGTGCTGAGAAGGAAAATACGCAGCCATGTAAAAAAGCAAGAATTGAAAATACTGATTCTGCTGCAGGTTTGACACTTTCAGCTCCATTCAAATGGAACAATCCAAAAACCAAAGAGGTACAGTAAAATTAACTATTATATATGATTTGGTTTGGTATGATATCATTTGGTGTTTACATATCATATTTTCTGCATGTACCTGTGAAATCGACTTCAAAACGGTATTGTATAATTTTGACGACGTTTTGTTTACTGAAAAAATGATAAATACGAGACATAAAGAACATAAAGTGCTTACTGAGAGTAAAGTTTTATAATGGCTATCTCGTTTTTATAGAATCATGATGTAAATAAAGAAATTATAGGGTTTCAAGGTTGTACATTCTAATTATTTTTTTCAATTTATATAGGAGTTGCGGGCATTTTTATCAACGAGTCATGATGGACGGATGGTGATAAGTACTTTCAAATAAAATGGAAAGCTCAATGAATTTATGCGGAGAAAACTCACAACTGTGGCTGTCAATCACTTGATGATCCTCCACGGAGGCAGCTTAAAGAACGCACATTTTAAGGATTTAGCGCAATTGATCGTCGAATTATTTCCGACGGAAAAAGTAGTGAGTACAATTGGTATATTCGTAATAAATTCGTTAGTTGCATTCAATCAGAGATGTTATTATGTATTCAATCCAGGAAGCTACATACCGCCATATACCGAAGGTAATAAGCAGAGCATATCAAAAGGAAAACTGCCTTACAAGCATAGGAATCTTAAGACTTCGATGAAGGAAAGAGGTTTGTTTGTTCAACAATCATGTTCAGAGCCAGTACCGCCTAAAGTTATTGGGGCTATAAATCGTAAGTAATCGTCATGTGAGAGACTATATATTGATCACTCGCATTTCACTTGTATTCAGGTTCACAAAAGGTACAATCAAACAAATTAAATGCAATTTCGAAGAAGTTTAACACAGTTCCATTTATAATTATTATCTTAGTGATACCCGAGCAGCAGTTCGTGGAGTCTCGGGGATGGCTCAAAAGTTACTCGGAACCGTGGACTGAAGTATTGGAACGCTGGGCGAAAACGGCGCTGAACCGTGTGTCGCAATTCACGAAAGATCCTAATCTTTCTATTTCGGATATTTTGAAAGACTGGCCACTTTTTAAACATCCATTAGGATACACCTTGGTATGAAGCATTTTCTCTAGCGATATTCTCGATTGATGAATTGTGTAAAAACTTCGAACGGTCATAAAACGTATAAAAAGAATAGAACTAAGTATACATAATATTTAATAACTAAATAAATTCTTAAAAGTGGCTTTATTTACAGGTTACGATTGATTTCAAGGAACTGTATCCGGAAAGAGACCTTGAATTTTTGAACAACTGGCCGATTTGTAAGGCTAAGCTGATTGATGTTTTGAAAGAGCGCTCGAGAAAAGACAAATATTCACGTGCGAATCAAATTCTCGACACATTTCCTCCGACGGTATCAGAAGGTAATGAAAATATGGCGATAACATAATAGTAATGTATTAAGCACTTAAATGTATAAATATCAAATATTTTTAATTATTCACATTTGTAGATGGGGAAGATATGGTTGCAATATACTTATTGCCGGCATTGCTACTGCCTTCAGTAATTCGAGACAAAGGTAGAAAATCGTGGAAACCCACAATAGCTGAAGCTCAGGAAACATTTGTTCTGTACGCTAAGGTAAATAATAGCCTTATATTATAAAAGCTGATCGCTGTGAAATTTAATGTGAAAATAACGAACACATCCTTTTTTGTTAAGGATTCAGTGGATAAACAAGTTCTCCTCGATCAGAAAAAAAGGAAACATCAAAGACTATTGCGGCCAATCCAACCATGTGTGGTCATCGTAGGGGAAGCAATACATACGGTTAAGGATGTATATGTCGTATTCGAGAACTTGGAATATAAAACGAGCACCATTCTTGCGGCTATTGATGCGTGCTTCAAGGTTTTCCACGTTATGAACCTCGAGTATCCGCCCGAAGCATATAACACATGGATGTTTTTCCAACGGTACTTTTATAAGATAATCCAGCAGAACGAGAATGTGCCAACGTGCGTTTCGAGTCTCCTTAGCGATTTATAGTTCTTCAATGGGGGTAGAGCAATACTTCCATTATCTTAAAGAGCTCAGAGTAGAATTCGCGTGGTAGAAGCAATGTTGAAGTCTGACTATGTTGTATACCGAAGATAAGGTCTGATTGTAAGCGATTTTATTGGCAATAAGAGTTTTCACATGCATCAATCATTCCTCAAGATTCTCACATTTGCGTGTATTTTTCAAAGCAAAGAGTAGATGTATAGGTAATGACTACATTTTTGTTAAAGATTGCGAGTTTTTTTATATTTTTTTTATTACTATTTTTTAAGAATATATGTCTTTATGTTCATTGTTTGTAACTCTCTGAGGTAGAATTTAGCCAATTATGAATGAAAAATAATAACTGCGCATTGTCTCGAATATATAAAAAACAAAATGTACTCATGCGCCTTTAAAGATCGCTACGATTATTGTCGAGACATTTTTTGTACGCCAAATGCTTTATTTTTACACATTCAAATCTATCACGGAAGTTTGACAAGCTACACGTGTGGCCACGCTACTTGCATGCGTTCGTTTCAAAGATTAGACTCATTCAAACGTCATATAAGACGCTTTCATTCGCATCCACAACCAGTTAATTTTTCATCCGAAATTTCTGCCCGACCTCCAAACCCAGAGCAAAATTTTACAAATGCCGAGAATGACTCTGTGAATAGTTCTGATGTACTTGAAAATGGTTTTCTGCCGCTAAATCACGAACTGCTGGGAATTGATAGTCGATTAAAAAAACTAGCACAAAGATATGTGTCCGAATTATATCTTGATAGAAGTCTATCTCGCACAGCTATTCAAAGGATTATCGAAAATACCTCCGATTTGCTATGCAACGTTGGAATAATGCTCGAAAACGAAGTAAAGGCAACAGATAGTTGCCTTCAAGCAACAAGACAATCTCCGAAATATAACTGATTTCTTAAACAGACCATTTTGTGAACACGCAACTGAATACAAAAGGATGCATTCGATGGAGGAAGGAGAATTTTATATTGCGTCAAAAAAGATTTTTGTTCGTCAAAGAATTGATGATATAACTATCGATGGCAGAACAGTCAGAGTGCCAATTGAAATCAACTTAGCGTTTGTACCCTTTCGAGCACTGTTTAAGTCCATCTTTACTTCATCGAGAATCTTTGAAATTGTTGTATTGAGTTGTGAATTGAGTAATTTTTTTGTCGCATGTGCAAGGGGGATAAACGTGATTTATTAACATGTATCGAAGAAAATAGACATCTTCTGCGTACCCCAGAAAATTACAACGATGATCTCGCGATAGACGACTACAGATTGACAGGAATAAAAGAGAATTCAATTTTTAACGAAATTCCGTCATTTCACGTCGTGAATAATAATTGTGTTGATATAATGCACGACTTACTTGAAGGGGTGTGCAAATATGATGTAATTCTTATAATGAACTATTATACGACAGTGCGTATGATATCATTACAAACCATAAATTCTTGTATTCAATCCTTCGATTATGGATATATTGAAGTCGGCAATAAGCCGCCAATAATAACTAAAGATGCGTTGATGAAAAGAAATATGAATATTCGGGCCGCGGAAATTATGTCTTGTGCGAAACTTGGGACTAATGGTTGGGCATCTCATCCCAGAAGGCGATGAAGTATGGCAACTTTATATGATTTTATGCGATATCATGGACATTGTTCTCGCTCCGACTTATCAAGTCGGCACAGAAAACTTATTGAAAGTCCTAATAGAGGAGCATCATGAACTGTATATCAACATCCGTAAATTAGTGCCATCTTATGAGCTGAATCGGTACTACTTAACACCAAAGTTTCATTTTATGGTGCATTATTGGCGCATTATAAAGAACCATGGCCCCTTGCGAAATTTTTGGTCTATGCGGTTCGAAGGAAAACACAACCACGGAAAACAAACTGCGAGAAATTCAATGAGTAGAATAAACCTCCCACAAACAATTGCAATTGATCATCGATTGCGCTTAGCATATGACTTATCGAATGATAATATCCTCCATGATATAATAAAATATGGACCTCGTGCGGCACGTGTAGATTGTCCACTTAGTGAAGACTTCATAACCTATAAGTGGGTAGCGTACAATGGTTATTTATATAAACCGGGAAAATGTGTTGTCTGTGTTGGCGTATATGACGACATGCCACAGTTTGGGAAAGTTATAGAGCTCTTCATGAGGCAGGAAACGTTTGTACTTTCTTATAAACATATGCATACTTTAGGCTTTAACGCACATCGGCATTCTTACGCGATTGAATCACTCGAAGACGAGGCTCAGTGTCATTATGTCGATGTAAAAAAGTTGATCGATTCAACTCCACTCTATGGACGTAGAAATATACGGCATTATGTAACTCCGCCCTATTAATCATTACAAGCTACTAATAAAATAATTTAATTTATATCTGTCTTTTTAATTGCCTTAAAGTAGGAAACTACTTCAAAGTACTTCCATTCAAGAATTTAGTTTGAAAAGAAGCCCTTTTTGTCGTAAATAAAAGACGTATTTCTTCTCACTTATACATCCTATTAGATGTAAAGAAAAATTCTTGCTAAATCTTAAAACATAAACTCAATTAAATATTTTTCTTATCTATTCATAAAATCGTAGTAGGCCGACATACCAATAAGAAAATTTATTCGCCGGAAGGAAAATTTCTTTAGCCTTAATAAAAAAAAATTCTGAGTGTGCGTGAAACATTCGTGTGGGCGCGGGTCATCTCGGAAGTGCGTGGAATATAGCGATAGACACAGAGCATCGTAGATTCATTTTCTTCCACAGCCCGTGCGGAAATTAAACTGGGGCTTTGGTCGCGCCCATATAGAATTTACCTCACTTTGATAGGGCCCTAATCGGGTAGCGTCACATGGGCCCTTAGTGGCCGGTCACACTTTGCTACGGAGGGCCATTAAAGGCAGAATAATGAGGGCCTTCAAGGATGCCTGATCGACGCCCCATGTAAGCCATGGTGTGCCCATAAGTTATCCCTGTCAATGGATATGCTCACGTGTGTGTAAATGTATGTGTTTCTGCGTATATGTGTCCGTTTATATAAGGTCACGATACACTGACAATTTTTTTTAAATTGATTTAAATAGGATCTATTTAAATGAGATAGGTTTTTTCCTCGTCTCACGGCCTACTACGATCTTATTTGTTTCAAAGATATTTTTTTATTCGTTTCAGCTATTCTTTTTAAATATCAAATATATTCAAATCGAATAAATAAAGGTTCGATTCAAATAAATTTTGATTTGCTTACAATGTACACTGTAAATCTAAATGTACTATGTGCATAACATATTTCATAAATCCAAAATGAAATTAAGCACTTAATTGAGAGTTTACCACAACGATTTTGTATCGTATTTCGTCATGCCCTGGCCTTTCGGAATGATTTTTTTCCAAGAAAATATTTCACCTATATGGGTATTGAACCTAGTACCTACCTACTCATAGCTACGCACGCTGCCCCTATGCTACCGAGTGCTTGTAACATCTTCGTCGCAGATATGGCATAAGAGACCAAATTAATTCCTATAATTATTTGCTGTATCACATAAACAATCTCAATTAGTTAATATCATTGTGATATTAACTATCACAACGCGAAATAATTTTTCATATGGAAAGTATTCGGCGAAAATAGTCACTATAAAAATGTAAAAAAAACCGAATGGGATTGTTCAAACATACGCGCGGGCATCACTCCATGAGTGAATAAGGCAATAAGAATAATATGTAATTTTTTGAAGGACTTGTAAATGTAATATATAATAATTTTTAATGCCCTCACGTTTTTATCCTACTTTTACCTATTATCGAATAATTCAGTGTAGTAATTAAAATACCACAAACGATTTAGTCCAAGCTATGTATACTGATCCGTTTCCTATAATGCCCAAACCTGGCCCTCTTGTGGCAATCCCTGTCGGGATTGCCATAATAGAACCCGCAAAGGGCCTTATTATGTCAACTCCTGTCGGGATTGCCATATAAGGGCCTTCAAGGGCTTATTTGAGGCTTCCCTGATAGGGAAAGCCTCAAATAAGCCCTTAAAGGCCCTTATTTTTATGAGGGATGCCCTATTAATTTTCCGCACGGGAGTTCATTTTTTGCAGGTGTAATAGATTTGTAGTATTCATTTATTACCTTTAAATCTTGTTGGGGTTTTTTATAATTTATTTTTGCTTTTCTAGTTCTTGTTTTTTTTTCGCCAGTTTTTAATTTTTAGGATTTGGTACGTTTGAAAAAAAAAAGTTTTTTTGGATTTCAAATAGTCTTCAAATTAATTTAATTTATTTCACATGGTACCTCCTTATAATGCTTGGTAACCGGCCGCTGCAGCGACGGTGGGTTTATACCGCCGAAACTGGACGAAGACCCACACAAAGCGGAGAGCGCAATAACATATATAGGTATAGTCAGAGCTGAGCCTATCAGCTACAGATACAGTAGGAGCGCGGTAAAAAAATAACTAAAAAATCGATATCATGAGAACTATGGGGCGTCGCCAAAAATCCTTTGAGGGGATTTATCAAAATATTAAAATGAAACTCTGTGCTAAATTTCAGATCGAAATTCGGTTTCTGCTTTTCGGAAGTTAACCCCGTATTTTATACATTGATCAACTTTTGAATAAAAAAAAATTATGATAATGAATTAGAGCCTTGTAAGGATTAAGACTCCTATGATATATGTATATATTGCGTTGGGAAGACGGCAGCGCTGCCCTCAGAGTTCGCGATTTTGGGGACGCCTTAAGATGCAGAGTTTGGACGCCTTTCCTTTACTCTCCATGGAGGCAACAGTGCCATCGCTGTTGCATAAAATGATAAGTTTTGAATATCACGGCCCGTTTTTCTACTGCGACGCACACTGTAATATACTTTAAACTTAGCGGAACTTAATTCAATGTATACTAATTTAATTTCATTCTCTATATTTAGTGAATCGATTTTAATAGGATTTTACCTAGATGTTCATAAATATATTCTTCATCTGTATACGTTACTAAAATCTACTAAAACCAATAGGGCTTTACGAAGAATAAAATAAAATAAGTAGGTTTATAAGAGTAATATTTTTGTACTAACGAAAATTACAAATTGACAGTGAAAAATTATTTAACATACTAAATACTGTCGTCCGAATCATCTTCGTCTTCTTCTTCGTCCGAGTGGTCTGCTCCGGTAATTTCTGGAGCCTTCAGAAGCATGATAGTTTCTCGAGGAAAAGTGTGCTCTTTGCGAGGAAGAGACTTGTGAAAACTGGATAGTAAAGGGTCGGACGATATGAGAAATCTGTTTAGCACATCTCTGTTAGTATCTTGTCTTGACGTCTTGCGGCTGTAATGCTCGCGGAAGCGTCTGCACTCCTTGTTGCTAGCTTCTTGGGCCTCTTCAGCCAATTGTCCTAGTGCGAGTATACTCGCCTCAATTATATTCTTGGAGTGGATAACAATTTTGTGGATACTTGCAGGTAAGTAGTACCAAGGGTACAGCTGCAAGTACCGTTTCATTGTTTCTTGCGTGTACTCTTAGAATTTTTCGGAATCGATTTCATAGTCGCAGGATAATGCCTCCAATATAACACGAAAGCGGTAAATTAGGCCAATATGAAGCCCTGTTATGGCTGCTGTTTGTTGGGTGTTCCAAAAAAATCTTCGGGCCGTGTTGCCGTCATTTGTGTTGCCGACTGACTACTTCAGCATGTCTACAAGCAGCCCCATTTCCCTACGAAATCTTTTTTGTATCATTTGTATCTTTTTTGTATCATTTGTATCATTTGTATCTTTTTTGTATCGACTGAACTCTTATCCTCAATCGATCTCGCTTGCCATTTCTTTATATCCAGTTTATATGAAATGTGTAGTAGACACTCGAGCGCTCTAATCCATGAGTGCAGGGGTGATATACCAAAAGTATACAATTCTGGATTCGATGGTGCTGTTGTATCAGTTGTGATGTTGTTCATTTCCTTGGGACTGGCTGCACAGAGGTAGCACTTTTGGGAAGAGTTGTATTGTGACAGTGAGCTGCAAACTTTGCCATCCACCATGGTAATCACTAGTTCGTGTCTACATTCCACATCTGAGTTGTTTATTGTCAAATTTGTTGGAACCAATACTGAGATTTGTTCCTTCATTTGGCGTGTTTCATCTTTTATAACATCCTTGGTTTCTTTTTTGTTGACAAACCGCAGAAGCCTGCAGAATCTGGTGGAATTAGGACGAGGATTTTGCCATATAACTGTATTAGTTCTATCGTCAACTAAACGAAGTGGAACCAACGTGACAGAAAACAAATTTTCATCACTGTATTCTGTGTAATCATCGCCGAGTTTCTGTTTGTAACGGCTCTGCGCTGAGCTGCCGTCACACCCCCATTTCGAAATTAGCCGTAATTAGCTGGCAACTGATCCATGCATCTCAATGAAGACTTTTTCTTGTAATAAGCAGATTCGTTGTACTGTGAGGTCGAGGAGTGCTGGTAGCTGAATTTCGGCTGAGACGTCAGTTACTTTAATAGAATCTTGCAGAGGGTAGCACTGTTCTTTCGCTTTCTTGACACGATCTTAAGCTGGATAAATATTTGCATAAACGGCCTTCAACTAAAGTCTCAATGTGTTATACTGGTGTGTGTTCAAGTGGGGATTGACGATATTGGCTGCATCCCTTTTCCGGTCTGATCTTAGACTAACTTCAGTGGCGGGTGCGAGTTCTTGCAGAGTTTTTGTAGAAACTAGATCTTTGATTTTTCTCTTCTGCACTTTCAAAATACATTTTTCGAATGGCTTCTCAGGCCTACCCAATTTTTTGACATCTTGCGATTTTACTGCGCTTCCCGTGCGGAAAATTGATAGGGCATCCCTCATAAAAATAAGGGCCTTTAAGGGCTCATTTGAGGCTTTCCCTATCAGGAAAGCCTCAAATAAGCCCTTGAAGGCCCTTATATGGCAATCCCGAAAGGGGTTGGCATAATAAGGGCCTTTGCGGGTCCTATTATGGCAATCCCGACAGGGATTGCCACGAGAGGGCCAGGTTTGGGCATTATAGGAAACGGACCAGTATACATAGCTTGGACTGAATCGTTTGTGGTATTTTAATTACTACACTCAATTATTCGATAATAGGCAAAAATAGGATAAAAACGTGAGGGCATCAGAAATGATTATATATTATATTTACAAATCCTTCAAAAAATTACATATTATTCTTATTGCCTTATTCACTCATGGAGTGATGCCCGCGCGTATGGTTGAACAATCCCATTCGGTTTTTTTTTACATTCTTATAGTGACTATTTTCGCCGAATACTTTCCATATGAAAAATTATTTCGCGTTGTGATAGTTGATATCACAATGATATTAAGTAATTGATATTGTTTATGTGATACAGCAAATAATTATAGGAATTAATTTGGTCTCTTATGCCATATCTGCGTCGAAGATGTTACAAGCACTCGGTAGCATAGGGACAGCGTGCGTAGCTATGAGTAGATAGGTACTAGGTTCAATACCGATATAGGTAAAATATTTTCTTCGAAAAAAATCATTCCGAAAGGCCAGGGCATGACGAATTACGATACAAAATCGTTGTGGTAAACTCTCAATTAAGTGCTTAATTTCATTTTGGATTTATGAAATATTTTATGCGCATGGTACACTTAGATTTACAGTGTACATTTGTAAGCAAATAAAGATTTATTTGAATCGAATCTTCATTTATTCGATTTGAATATATTTGATATTTCACAAGAATAGCTGAAACGAATAAAAAATATCTTTGAAACAAATAAAATCGTAGTAGGCCGTGAGAAGAGGAAAAAACCTATCTCATTTAAATAGATCCTATTTAAATAAATTTAAAAAATTTGGCCCTGTATCGTGACCTTATATAAACGGGCACATATACGCAGAAACACATATATTTACACACACGTGAGCATATCCATTGACAGGGATAACTTATGGGCACACCATGGCTTATATGAGGCGTCGATCAGGCATCCTTGAAGGCCCTCATTATTCTGCCTTTAATGGACCTCAGTAGCAAAGTGTGACCGGCCACTAAGGGCCCATATGAGGCTACCCGATTAGGGCTCTATTAAAGTTAGGGAAATTCTATATAGGCCCGACCAAAGCCCTAGTTCAATTTCCGCACGGGTTGAGTATGGGAGTATGTCGAGTAGCTTAGGAGGCAAAGATACTACGTCTTCCAACCATGCTCCATGTTGAGCCAAAAATCTCGATGGATTTCTATTGCTTTTCTCCCATTTTGCTGCAATTTTAGCACTGAGACTGCTGGCGTACATTTTCAGTTCTCTAGGCGTGGTCTCCGGGTCGACCACGTTATGTTTTTGCATAATAAAATTTGCAATGCACATATTTCGATTCTCCTCACTACTTGAATGCCATACTTCAAATATGTCTCGTTTCTTCATTGCAGGCACTCCTAATGAAAATTGAAATTTTTTGTATGAGATGAGATTTATATCATATGAGCAAACATGAGCAGCTAAATTTGATGAAATCTTCAAGAACAAGAACCAAAGAAGTTAACGAAATGATTTTTTTGTTGGATACACTCGTATACATTTTGTAATTTAAAAGAATAGGTCATATTTTTTTAAAAGAATTAAAACTCCGACATGTGCAGGTGAATGTCTATGTAACTAGCAATAACATATTATTAGTACATTCAAACTTACCTTGCAACGTAGCCATAAATGTGAAGATAAAAATATCTTGACTCGTTTTACACTTGAAGACAATCAATCAAAGAGGTGCACTAATAAGCTTGCTGTCGGAATTGCGGCGTGCCTAAGCGTCTCTTTTCAAGTTCGCCGTATGAAAATCAGTGGTGCCATACAGCAAGTAATTATCAAAACATAATGCCCTATTATTTGGCTACTGTTTATATACGTGGGTCATTTGATAAGTACCTAGCCTACAAATGAAAACACCAAAATTTTGCTAAAAATAAAATTTATTTTTCAATGTAGTCTCCTTTTAGTTGAATACACTTGGCCCAACGGTGTTCCAATTTTTTTAACCCCGTTGAAAAAAATGTTATCTCTTGGTCTGCAAAATAGGCCTCCGTGGCGGCGATTATTTCGTTATTGGAGTGGAATTTCTTCCCGGCGAGTGAATTTTTTAGATTCGGAAACAAAAAAAAAGTCGCACGGAGCCAAATCTGGAGAATACGGTGGATGGGGCAGCAGTTCATAGCGTAATTCGACCAATTTAGCCGTGGCGAGCGCGGAGGTGTGAGCCGGTGCATTATCATGGTAGAAAAGCACTTTCTTTCTCGACAAATGGGGCCGTTTTTCTTTTAACACGGCGTTAAATCGGCTCAATAGTTCGGCGTAGTACTGTCCCGTGACCGTCTTGCCCTTCTCCAGGTAGTCAATAAAAATCACACCTTGAGAATCCCAGAAAACAGTGGCCATCACCTTTCCAGCCGACGGGACCGTCTTCGCCTTCTTTGGAGCAGGTTCACCGGTTAAGGTCCACTGTTTTGACTGCTCCTTGGTCTCTGGAGTATACCAGTGAATCCATGTTTCGTCGACGGTCACGTAACGACGCAAAAACTCTTTTGGATTGCGATTAAACAGCTCCAAACACTGCTCTGAAGTGGTCACACGAATGCGCTTGTTGTCTGCAGTCAGCAAACGCAGCACCCACCTTGCCGACAGCTTCCGCATGCCCAAAGCCTCATGTAGGATATGCCACACGCGTTCTTCTGAGATGCCTACTATCACAGCTAT
This sequence comes from Ophion ellenae, assembly GCA_963210295.1. NCBI lineage: Eukaryota > Metazoa > Arthropoda > Insecta > Hymenoptera > Ichneumonidae > Ophion > Ophion ellenae. The sequence continues at coordinate 15,560,041 of OY723392.1, forward strand.
CTCGTGCACCTTTAATCGGCGGTCTGACAAAACGATATCGTGTATTTTTGTCACGTTCTCCTCCGTAGTGGCTGTTTTTGGAGCACCTGGGCGTGGATCATCAAAAACCGACGTACGACCACGTTGAAACTCGTTATACCAAAATTTAACGGTCGCCATCGAAGGAGAAGCATCCCCATACACTGCATCCAAGCGTTCTTTAATTTCACTTCGCGATTTCCCTTCCAAAAACAAGAATCGAATCACCGACCGATATTGTTCTTTCTCCATTCTTTCAAAAATCAACGGACACACTTGCTTTCACACGCTCTCAAAAGAGAACTACAAGTCCGATCCGGCTGAAATTTTGTCAGTAGCCGTCTACAAGACGGTACTACACTATAGTGTATTTCTCTTGCAATAGTGGCACCATCTAGCGGTGAGGCTAGGTACTTGTCAAATGACCCACGTATAAGATGTTTTTATTTGTATGCATTTTGCTTTCTCTTTAAAGTTTTGCTAGATTCGAAATATATTACAGGGTGCGACGCGACAAAACGTTGTTTGAAAAAAAACACCCAGATGGAAAAGCGCACAGTGTAAATTTAACAGGTTACACCTAGTTCGCGGCCGGAAAAAAGAGGTGTTTTCGTGAATTTTTTTTTGAGAAATGGGTGCAGGTTGTTAACGTTTTTTTCATAGTAAAGGGTATCATTTCAAGTATCTTTGACAATTTTTTTATTGGGAAATATTTACAAACGACGGAGATACAGTAAATTGCACCGAACGCTATGCCAAAAAGGTCCTTCGCGGTGACCACTCCGGCTCGGGAACAAATCATCTGAGTTCAAAAAACAAAATGAATTTCGTTTTTGTACCGTATTATCTAGTCTTTAAGGCGGAATATACATTTAGACAGGAAACAAGTTAGCAATATTGAGGGATTTTTTAATCTAAGAAATAATCAGTCTACAATTATCAAACTTTAGGTATACTTCAATAGTATATCTAAGTATACAAAACAATTTTTTTGAATTAATTCATCATCAAAATGACGGAGCTGTGGCAGAGTGTTACAGCAAGGTCGACGCAGGAGTTGCGAAGCTACGTGCAGTATAGCTTCCCGTAGACTTTGATGTGCAAAAAAATTCGAACAATATTCACTTAGAAAATCTATAGTTTCCATGTGACGGCAATTAAAATAAAAAAATGGAAATTTGACAAAATGGCACGCATTTACAAAAAAAATCAACAATTCACGCAACATTTCTGTAAAATGTGGATTCAAAAAGTAGTTTTTTTTCCAATTTTACAATGCCGTTTAGCTAAATTTTTCACCAGTATAACGTTGATTGTGAGCAACTCGTTATTGTTCATCGTGCACGGAGAAAATCTTATCACGAAGTTAGCGCCTTGCTAAATTTGCGTGAAAGTACTGTTACGGATATTATTATTATTATTTTTTTAATCGGTTTTTTCCTTAGGTACACGCTTTTCGCGTTTGTTACCTATTCTTCCCCTCATTATGACCGTTCTTTCCTCTACTGTTTACTCCTTTTTTCTCCATCTTTCTCCCCGTTCCCCCCTCTTGCGGCCGCAGCCGACTTCCCCCTCTGTATTATATTCATCATGACATTTCTGTCATGGGTATAGGGAAACTGCGGAAAACCTATACCAATACAGCCGGTCATCGAGTTCGCCCCCCAGTCGTGGAACTAGTCTTATTTCGCCGCGAAATGCGGGAGAAAAACATTTTATGACGAAATGTACGCGACTGGGATTCGAACCCGGGACCTCCCGGTCCGCTGGTTTAGTAGCGAGCACGCTAACCACTAGACTATCACACCGGTGTTACGGATATTATTAAAAGATTCAAACGTGAAGATCGCTTTGAATATGTAAAGCAAAGTGGCCGGCTAAGAATATTAAATGATACAGATCGCAGACAAGTTGTGCGAATTTTTTTTTTAATCCACGAGTAAGTGCATAAAATTAGCAGCTAAAATTCGTCGAAAAACAGGCAATAAATATCGTCGAGTAGTCAGGAAAAAACCATTCATTAATGAGACGAATAGACGGAAACGTGTATAAATTAGACGTGTATAAATTAGACTAGATTGGCTATACATTTTTTTTCTCAAATTCAGAAAATTTGAGGGGAAGACAGCTGTTCGTCTATCTATTTGACGTCGTTTGGCAAAGTTTCGACGGGATCTGAAGAGCCGTTTCAGAGATTTTTGGGAATCTATAATTGTTCTACCATACCGACCGCGATGAGGTGTCATTCCCTCTTAAACCGCATTGAAAATTTATAGAAAGGATTGAACCAGAGATTCGATAAACACCCACACGTACGAAAGATGAATTGAAAATGAAGCAACAGAAAGAACGGCATGAAATAAGTTTAGAATATTTGAAAAAAAAATTATTTCAAATATGCCGCAACGCCTAAAACACGTTGAAAATCAAAAAGGATAAGCCACTAAATATTAAAGGTGCGTTGATCATTCCGAATTTCATTCGATGTTTGAGAGAATATATGAAGATTTTTTATGAACGAAATATTGTGGCACGTTATTGTTAACTGCAATCAGTATTTGTCAATTGAAAAAAAAAATATTTCTTTGATAAATAATTATGATTCACAGCGGTTTATTCAAATATACCGCGGTGTCCGAATATTTTCGTTTCTCACTGTAGATATAATAAATTCAAGTCGAGATTCAGCGTATTAGAATAGATAGCAATGATCGAATGTTCCAATTCAAATTGGGTTGTGCCATCATATTTTTTTTCAAATTTATATGGAATCTTCACATATAAATTGAGGATGAATTTATTTCTTCAAATTTTTACAATAATTGTTTTGATAGTTATACCACGTTAAAAAATCGTGACGTCAAACTGCTATACAAACGGTCGAAAATCTGCCAAAAATGTTCGGCGTAAAGTAAGTCACATCGTTACTTGGTATGCGCACTTGAAATACACTCCGAATAAAATATAAATGTACCGCAAGTGGCAATCTGGTTTTGTTATTTTCGGTGGTGTCCTGTATACTATTTACACCTGGCATTTCGTCAACTCTGCAGCACGACACACTTAAATTTTCTTTCATACGAACAAAAAGTCATGTGCGGGAAAAGATGTCTTTAGCACGGAATGAAAAAAAAACTTAACACAGCGCGCACAAAAAGGTGTTTGAGCAGTGGGTACAAAAAAAATTCTGACTGACATACATTTGATATACTCTGCAGTCGAGTTTCACAATGGCATTTTGTAATTTGTTTCTCATCGCGACTCGAACGATTTCGGATTTTAAAACGGGAAAGAGGTAATTGAAAAAGAAGTCATGCAGCATTGACTTTTTCAAACGAGTATATATGTCCCGTCGACTACAGTCGGTAATTACGATTTTTTAACATTATTATAGGGATAATTAAAAATATGCACAGAACATTTGAGCTTAAAGTAGTACGAATACGTACTTGATATTTTCTCATATGCCGAGGATTATATAATACATAGGCGTATATTTTAAACCTTTAGCAAGGTTACCACCTATTTGGGGTTAAATAACTGAAATCCAAAGTTAAATAGAATTGAATGGACAAACATTGCATTGTGTTAACAATTATTTGGGTATTTACTATGACTTTTGAAGTCGAAAAAATGAAAAATCCCTGTTAGATAATTCGCACCGGCAAACGCGATGTGTCACTACATAAGAACGAATCCACCGATACAGTATTTTTACGAGAGATGTGTATCTTGATTTTTCTCTCAAATCCTTGTGAATAGGCATTATAACTTTCTTGCTATAAGGGTGCGAACAAACATACAAACAAAATTCATAGGCGTCAGTTTATCCCGCGATTACCGCTTTTGATAAAAATATTTAAAATATAAAAATAATAAAATATAGTAAATATTTACCTCTTTTATATATCCCGTCTTGCTCTACTTCTTGTCCTGTTTTCAGATTTTCTCTTTCTCCATCTTTATCGACTTCTTGATCTTTTTTATATTTTCGTCTACTCTGGCATCTCCATGACCTGCTGTATCTTCTCCATCTTTTGGGCGTTCACTGACATCCCTCATCTCTGTCTTTTCTGAGCTTTGCGGCATTAGCCCAGTCACTATGCTCAAATAATCCCCCGGAAATAACAAAAATTCCGTTGTCGCTCTGTCTGGCTTCAACCATTGGGAGGGGGTCACTGGTAGTCCGAATTCAAAATAGCGACCAAATCCTCCATGGGCTTAAGTCCGCCATTTTGGATTTTATGAAAAATTGTTTTTCTCGAATAACTCGGCCATTTTCCATTTTTGGATAAAAATGGTAATAACTAAACTTGTAGGGAATTCAGTTTTCTACAACTTTAGGTATTACAGTTTTTTCTCTACGACCGATATTTTTCGAATTAAACCTAAAGAAAGCGGCAAAGTAAAACTATTGCATTATTTCGTTTATGTTTAACTTTAGGGCATAAGTAAATATAAACATACTTGTAAGCAATTGAATTTTTAACATTTTTGGTCTTCACATTTTTTCCTACAATCAATATTTAAGGTGGTACGCCAATCGCGAAGGAAAAGAGAACCGTCAAAAAAAATTTCGCGAACCATTCGACAACTGGATGTATCTGTGAAATGAAATTCAAACTATTTTTATTAAAATAGAAAGAGAGAGAGGGAGGGAGGATTCTTTTTCTCTTCTTTTTGAGTGAGTGATTGAGAGTTTTATTATGCCCTGGTAACAATTTGAGACGATATTACAGAATCGTGACATAGTTTAATAAAATAATGGTAACTTGAAATAGAAAAAGTAATACTAATAACAAAGTAACAAAAAGAAAATAAAGATTATATTTAAAAGCGCGCCTCAAACTATACCCCTGTGGTGGTGTGGAAAAGGGTTTTTTAAATAAAAATAGTTCGAATTTCATTTCACGCAGACATTCAGTTGTCGATTGGTTCGCGGAAAAATATTTTCACGATTCTCTTTTTCTGTTCCGTTGGCGTACCATCTTAAATTTTGATTGAAGGAAAAAAAAGGTAAATAACAAAATTGTCCAAAATTTAATTCCCTACAAGTTTGCTCATGTCACTTTATGCCCTGAAGTTAAAAACAAACGAGATAATACAATAGTGTTACTTCGCCGCTTTTTTCAGGTTTAATTCGAAAAATACCGATCGTAGAGAAAAAACTGTGATGACTAAAGTTGTAGAAAATTGAGTTTCCTACAATTCTTTTCCCTACTATTTTTACTCAAAAATTGAAAATGACCGAGTTATTCAAGAAAAACAATGGCGGACATAAGCCCATGGAGAATTTGGTCGCCATTTTGAATTGATACTATCAGGACGCCCCCTCCCCGCCCGCCCCAACGGTAAAAAAAAGAAAGAGTGACAACGGAATTTTTTACAAGGTTAAAAGTACATTGACGGGGCTACATCTATTGTGCTGTTTCTGACATACTAGTCTCTTCCGTCTTCCATGTTGTCTTCGCCTTTGTTGCTTACGCGGCCTTGGTCTTCTCTGCTTTCCTTGCCCGTTCCGACTTCTTTCTCTTCGTCTTTTCGTCTACCCCGTTGTCTCCGTCTCGTTCCCTAATAAGTGATTCCCGCCTTTTCCAACTTCCCGAGTTGCACGCGACGTCAGCACAATTCCACATGTTTGCGGCATATAAAAAGAATCCCGGCGCATACGTGATAAAAGGAGAAAGCAGTTTTTGTCGATAAAAATGTAAATATGCATTGCGAGAATCATGTATTGATTAAATTTTAACGTTTGAAATCGAACCTTTTGTAATCGTTTCTATGGGGAGAGACTTGGACATTTAATGACTCGTCCAAGTCCCAACTCAACTCCGTCAGATTTACCATCGTCGCCAAGGACGCAAAATTTGAGACGGCCAACCCATGTAGGGTGATCGGTAGTGGCCAATGATTGGCCGATGCTCGACGGCGAGCTTGCCAACATTTGCATTCGAGCTTGGCCCGATCATCGACCGAGCCTCGGATGATAAGAGCGGCCCGATATTCGCAAGCAATATTGGCCCTAGAATGGCTTACGAGAATCGGCCGAGCATCTCATAGGAGTTCATTCGAGAATCGGCCAACAATAAGTCCCCGTCAAGATTGCCATCATTGGTACTCGAGCTTGGCCCGATTATCGACCGAGTCTTGGCGGATAATTGTGACCCGATATAGATCACCAAAATTGGTCCTGCACTTAAGGCAGGATTCAACTTTGAAACTTTGGAAAAATTTTTTTTTTTTTTTTTACATTTTTCGAAAGTAAATATGTTCAAGAATGTTCGGTCAAAATTTTATAAAGTTTCAAGCAGTCTAACTATCCTTTTTCGCCTTTCGAACGCACCTACCTGAGCGCGCTATTGTGACCCGCCCGGCGCGCGGCCCGGATCAGCCGTCTACCTGGCTTTGTTCGCTAAGACAGATGTTCCCCTATCGTACACCGTTATACCTATATATGCTTATTAACCAAAGTACATACCTTTGCTTCTCTATATTACCCTTCCTTTATAATTTTCTCTTCGCTTTATAATTCCGGAGTGGAGAATCATTTGTGATTTGGAGTTCGAACGTGAAGCATCTATCTGTTCGCAATGAATACGAAGAAAGTGTATCGTGCACAGAAAAGTTCTAGTCGTCCATCTAGAACTAGAAAACGTTCTTTTCACGGAAACAGATTTACTGACGAAGGAAGTACGAGCAACACGAGTTCGTCAGCAGCAAAACTGAAAAAATGGAACGATCCGAGTTTTGATGTGAAAGTTGATAATACTGGTGGTTATTCTTTTATTCATGTTTTCTCCGTGTTCTCAATGCTCTCACAGTGGGCAGTGTGTTCTGTTTGCCATGTACAAATGAAATTTTCGCAATATCGGATGCGAGGCCTTGGTTTCAAAGTGTGCGTTATTTGTGGCTGCGGAGACAGGTACATCGATTCGTGTCCGATGATCGGCCATGTGTTTCGTATGCTTGGTATTGGCCTTCAAGGGATACAGTTATTTTGTGGACTGATGGATTTACAGACAACTCTCAATATAAAAATGTATTATGAAATCTTAGACAACATCAAAATCGCGGTCAAAAGTGTATTCGATCTAGTTCAACGCAAGGCGATCGATGAAGAAAAAACGTTAAATGTGGAAAAGGGACTTGGTGAAAATCTGACGGTTTCTGGAGACGGATTGTGGGCAAAAAGAGGTTTTACTTCGCTCACTGGTATCGTGTCTTTAATTGGCAAGCACAGCAAAAAAATTCTTGACGTTGCAGTTATGTCAAGTTATTGCGGAGCATGTGCTTATCGTAAAAAAATCACAGACGCTATTGGTTTCGCTGCGTGGTATGAAAAACATAAAGACAATTGTAGTGCGAATCACGAAGGTAGTGCCGGTAAAATGGAGGTTCAAGGTGTTGTGAAAATGTTTTTAAGATCGGAAGAGAAATATGGCGTGCGATATAGCTTTTATATCGGCGATGGCGACTCGAAAACATTTAAAATGCTGCTTGATACACACCCGTACGGCGAAGACTTCGTCGTGAAAAAGCTGGAGTGTGTGCTACATGTTGCCAAAAGAATTTTCAAACGCGCAAGTGATGCGAAGAAAATTTTAACTCAAAGGAGAAAAGCTGGGAGTGCAGAACTGAAGGACGGAGAAAAAAAAAAGAAAAAAGTAGCTGCACCGAAGATAGTTGTGAAGAAACCAAAAGTCGTGATTAAAAAAGTGAAGACTGCTGATCTAACTATCAAATTAATGAAAGAGTTATCTAAAAACTACAGTCTCGCAATTCAAAGGAATTCAAATTCAGTAGAAAGCATGCGAAACGAGATCTGGGCCGGCTATTACCACAAAATATCAACAGACTCCAAACCACAGCATACGTACTGTTCAGACGGCTGGTGCAAGTATAAGAAGGCCGAAGCAAACAACGCTTTAAAAAATTATAAACATCCTCCTGCTCTTGCTAGTGACGTACAAGAGGTGCTGAAGCCGATCTACGAAGATCTAACAAAAACGGAATTACTGGAGAGATGTTTGGGTGGAAACTCTCAAAATAACAACGAATGTTTCAACTCTACAGTTTGGGCTATGGCACCGAAACATGTCTTTAATGGCAAAAAAATCGTCAAAATTGCGTGCCTCACTGCTGCCTGCGTTTTTAATGAAGGATTCAGCCCAGTTTTAAAAATAATTGAAGTCATGGGCATTACAATCGGCCCAACCGTCATGCAGTTCGCCACTATGCGCGACCAACATCGCATCGTTCGAGCGAACCGCCGCTCGACTGAGGCTTCTAAGGAGGGCAGAATTAAAAAAAAAAGGCAAAATTGGATGAAAACACCCACCTGGAACACGTCGAAGGCATATTATATGGCCCAGACATCGCTGATTGAGGGTAAGATCATTTTTTCTACGATTTATCACTCACCAAAACTTTAAACGCGTTTTTCTCGAAACGACATTTTCAAGTACCGTGGTCGTGATAACTCAAAAAGTACTGAACCGATCCTTATGAAATTTGGAACACATATTCTATATATGTGTACCAACCGACCTAACTACAATCAACTTAAAATTTTGATTAGAACTATTTTTTTATTGCAAAAAAAGACCCAAAAAACGCATTTTTTTCGTATTTTAGCCGCCATTTTGTTAATTTTGCACGTATATAAAATATTCTAGTTAGGTCGGTTCCTGAAGACATACTGAACATGAAACTATTTGATTTTTTTGTTTCAGACCATCCGTCGGGAAGATTTCACGACCACGGCAACGGTACCTGCTTTTCGAGGCGTTGGCTTTAAACATATTTTACGTGTACAAAAAATGAATAAAATACATTAAAAATTTTTATTTTATGTACTTAAAGAGTGTATTTATTCCAAAAGTTTAAACCCCATATCGATATCTTTAATAGTATTCTCAGAAAAAATTTACGAAAATAGTGTTTTTTCATGGTTTCAAAGTAGAATCCTGCCTTAAATAAAAATTAATTATTTTTGTATTGTAATTCGTCATTACCTGGTCGTTTGAAACGATTCGTTCGAAGAAAATATTTCACCTGCATGGGATTCGAACCTTGAACTTACCTACTCTTAGCTAAGTACGCTGCCCCTATGCCATCGAGTGCTTGTAACATCTGAATTGCAGATATGGCATAAGAGACCAAATGGATTCTCATCACTATTTGTATTACATAAACTATATCAATTAGTTAATATCATTGTGATAATTAGAGAGTTTTATCGAATGACATGTTATAACATTTTCAAACATAACCTATATATATATATATATATATATATATATATATATATATATATATATATATATATATATATATATATATAAAATTCCTATCTCCACCCTCTCTACCCCCACAACCCTTTGATATGTGTGTTGCAATAAAGACAGACCATAAGTTCATTAGTTCAAGTTTAATTTGGGTAAATAAATATATTTAAAATGAATAATTCCAATAATGGAATGCAATAGGAAAAATTTGATTTCACGAAAAATCTAGTTAATTCTAATAAAAAATAAATAAATAGACGCGGTTAGTTAATATTAATAGAATTTTTCTGTCAGTGTAGGATGGTTCATAAAAATCGGCAGAGTATCGCGTATGAGCTCGTTCGAAAATCGTCCCACAATGAGTTCATTGATTTGGTAGTATATTTGTTAAGAGTAATGTTCAATGGACTCGTAAAAAGTATTTATCTCGTCTCGCAATGACTTCGACGCGGAACAATGAATCGTCAATATACGAATTGCGGTTCGATCATGCGTTACTCGGCCAAACATTGGCCTCGTATCGGCGAACCAACGTTGGCGAGTCTATACTTCACCAAACATCAGCCTTGTATCGATACGCCAATGGTTAGAGAGCCTATATTTGGCCGAACATTGGCCTCGTATCGGCAAACCATTGATTGGCTTCGTCAAACATCGGCCTCATATCGATAAACCAATAATGAACGAGTCTATATTTGGCCGAACATTGGCCTCGTATTGGCAAACCAATGATTGGTCCGTCTTTACTTCGCCAAACATCGGCCTCGTATCGACAAGTCAATGATTAGCGAGTCTATGTTTGGCCAAACATTGGCTGCGTATCGGCAAACCAATGATTGGCGAGTCTATAGTTCGCCAAACATCGGCCTCGTATCGACAAGCCAATGATTAGCGAGTCTATATTTGGCTGAACATTGGCCTCGTATCGGCAAACCAATGTTGGCTAATCAATACTGAGCCGAGCATTGCCGTACAATTGGGTAATCGATTATCGCCCCGCCAACATTGGTCTAAGTATTGGCCGTTACGGTTCGATTGGCGAAACCTACACATATATCTCCGCGCCGACCGAAAATCTTGTGCAAGTGTTACCAACCACTTGACCAGTGGGCGCATCAGGGTACCAGCGAGGGCCCTTTGTCTTACGAGCGGCTACCGATACTTTTATGAGAACACATACACAGCTACGCACACCAACAAATGTAAGCGAACCGCATCATTCTGTTATCCCTCTGTATTACTCTTCTATTATTATTAACCCACATTCAAATCCGACTATCCAATTGTAATAAACGTCGGTTAAATTTATATGAGCTTGTCGAATTATTCCTCAATACCGAAATATCGCGTCAATTCCTTAATTCTATTCTTTCCCACGCACTACCCCTTCCCATGTAGGTTTCGCCAATCGAACCGTAACGGCCAATACTTGGACCAATGTTGGCGGGGCGATGATCGATTACCCAATTGTACGCCAATGCTCGGCTGAGTATTGACTAGCCAACATTGGTTTGCCAATACGAGGCCAATGTTCGGCCAAATATAGACTCGCTAATCATTGGCTTGTCGATACGAGGCCGATGTTTGGTGAAGTATAGACTCGCCAATCATTGGGTTGCCGATACGCGGCCAATGTTCGGCCAAACATAGACTTGCTAATCATTGGCTTGTCGATACGAGGCCGATGTTTGACGAAGTGTAGACTGGCCAATCATTGGTTTGCCAATACGAGGCCAATGTTCGGCCAAGTATAGACTCGTACATTATTGGGTAATCGATATGAGGCCGATGTTTGACGAAGTATAGACTCGCCAATCATTGGTTTGCCGATACGAGGCCAATGTTCGGCCAAATATAGGCTCTCTAATCATTGGCTTGTCGATACGAGGTCGAGGTTTGGCGAAGTACCCGAGTAAAAATGAATATATATAATCATATATAATTGTATATTAATTGTTCATATACAATTGTATACAAAAATTGGCCCGATAGAATTTTATATATTTGTATATAAACGTATACAATTGTATACGTCTATATACAAATATACAAAATTCTATACAATTGTATACGTTTATATACAAATATATAAAATTCTATCGGGCCAATTTTTGTATACAATTGTATATGATCAATTAATATACAATTATATATGATTATATATATTCATTTTTACTCGGGTTATCAAATCAAATTTGATGGAAGTACATTTATATCGGATTACATATACGAATGTATAGAATCATATACAATTATATATAAACCTATATAAGTATATATGATTGCATATCATTTTTATATAATCGTATATACAATCCTTTTTACTCGGGTCATATACAGTCATATACAATTTTATATACCGTAAATAAAATTTTCACGTATATATACAATTATATACAACACTATATTGAATTATATATAACTGTATATAATATTATATCTAATTATATAAACCCTAAATAAGTTTCACGTATATATATAATTATATACAACACTATATTAAATTATATATAACTGTATATGATATTATATCTAATTATATAAACTCCCTATAAAAATAGTATCTCCATATATCATTATATACAGAACTATATATAATTTTATCAAATCAAATTTGATGGAAGTACGTTTATATCGGATTATATATACGAATGTATAGAGTTATATAGAATTATATATAAACCTATATATAAATATATATGCTTGTATATCATTTTTATATAATTGTATCTAAGTATATACAATCATTTTTACTCGGGTATAGACTCGCCAATCATGTTTTTGCCGATACGAGGCCAATGTTCGGCCGAGTAACGCATGATCAAACCGCAATTCGTATATTGACGATTCATTGTTTCGCGTCGAAGTCATTGAGAGACGAGACGAATACTTTTTACGAGTCCATTGGACATTATTCTTAGCAACCATACTACCAAATCAATGCACTCATTGTTGGCTGATTCTCGAACGAGCTCATACGCGATACTCTGCCCATTTTTATGACCCATCCTACAGAAAAATTCTATTAATATTAACTAACCGCGTCTATTTATTTATTCTTTATTTGAATTAACTAGATTTTTTGTGAAATCAAATTTTTCCTATTGCATTCTATTATTGGAATTATTCATTTTAAATGTGTTTATTTATTCAAATTAAACTTGAACTAATGAACAAATGGTCTGTCTTTATTGGAACACACATATTAAAGGGTTGTGGGGGTAGAGAGGGTGGAGCGAGAGGAATTATATATATATATATATATATATATATATATATATATATATATATATATATATATATATATATATATATATATATATATATATATATATATATATATATATATATATATATATATATATATATATATATATATATATATATATATATATATATATATATATAGGTTAGGTTTGGAAATTCTCCAACATGTCAGTCGATAACACTCTCTAATTATCACGATGATATTAACTAATTGATATAGTTTATGCGATACTAATAATGATGAGAATCCATTTGGTCTCTTATGGCATATCTGCGATTCAAATGTTACGAGCACTCGGTAGCATAGGGGCAGCGTGCTTGGCTATGAGTAGGTAGGTTCAAGGTTCGAGTCCCATATATGTGAAATATTTTCTTCGAACTAATCGTTTCGAAAGACCAGGTAATGACAAATTACAATACAAAAAGAATCAATTTTTTTTTTGGCAGTGCAGGACCAATTTTGGTGATCTATATCGGGTCACAATTATCCGCCAAGACTCGGTCGATAATCGGGCCAAGCTCGAGTGCCAATGATGGCAATCTTGACGGGGACTGATTGTTGGCCGATTCTCGAATGAACTCCTACGCGATGCTCGGCCGATTCTCATAAGCCATTCTAGGGCCAATATTGATTGCGAATATCGGGCCGCTCTTATCATCCGAGGCTCGGTCGATGATCGGGCCAAGCTCGAGTGCCAATGTTGGCAGGCTCGGCGTCGCGCATCGGCCAATCGTTGGCCACTACCGATCACCCTACATGGGGGGTTAGGTTGTCGATTCTGTGTTCTCGCTGACTCATTCTCTTACACTTGAATTGTCTCCGGGATGAGGGTAAAAATTTTTACCCTCATCCCGTGCTATTGCGCTAGGTGTAGGCAACAAAGAAGGAAACGAAAATATTATGCTCGCGTCCCTTCCGGATGTGACACAGGCATAATCCAACGTCTCGACTATTTCGAATATCTGAAGGTGGATGCAATTTGTCTTGGACCTATTTTTCCTTGGAGAAATAGCATTTTCCAAGTTACAAATCACAGTGACATAGATTCTCTGCTCCGTAATATCGGCATTTTTCAACAACTCGTCGACCAAGCCCACTCCCACGGTAATTATGGAGAGGCGACCCGAAGAAATCGTCGTTTAAACTCGCACGAGTGTCATAATGATTTCTCTTTCATCGTACCGAAACAGGCATCAAAGTTATTTTGGAAGATATGCCATATCACACAAGCGACGACCACCCATGGTGCAAATACTGGAAGGACAAGATATTTCCTTTTAAGGATTATTTTGTCGCGGTGAGTATTGTTCGTAGTTAAAAGAGTACTCTTCTACAACGGATAATTATTAGCCAGACCATTAGAACTGCATACAAAAATCGTATTAATTTGCGATAATGATGCATTTAAAAGAAACTTAAAATAATTATTAGGATGAATAAAATTGTGGATCAATTTTTTTTCATTCACGGACGGCGGTCGGAATAATTAGCCTACCTCAGCATGGAGCCGCGAGAGCGATTCGTAGTTTGATCATACGTGTGATCTGGATCTCGCATTTTCAGAGCTTCGACGTCGACTAAACGTAAATACTTCTATGAGTTTTTCACGTTGGTCGCCTCTCGGGAACCAAAAGGAAAAACCACGGGGAGAGAGATTTTATTTTCGTTTGCTTACAGAACATGCTAGAATTTTGATTGTCCAAAAGGGTGGATGGTTTTCGTATCGTAGGACTTCCTCATTACATTGATTGACCCGTCCTGAAACATAATTTTCAATATTTGTACGAGATTCGTAAAGTAGTCGATAAATGGACGAAAAAGCACCCTTGGTGCACCCACAGCAATTTTGGGAATTAGGACAAGACAAAATTAGAAACTCGTCTAATCATTTTTACTGCATCGGTCAAGAATTTGAAAAATGAAAACGTGATCGGTCCGAAATTAACAAAATAAAAGGTAACCTCTTTTATTTGTTTGAATTTTATTTTAGTTGAACCGCGAACTATCGGAATTCCGATTAAGGGGTGAGATGCAGTCAGAATTTTCAAAAAATCGATTTTTTATTTACATTTTCTTGAAGTGTGATGTTTCGAAAATATTCCCTGAAAATTTCAAGTCAATCCGATGAATAGTTTCCGGGATATCCCACAATTAGTGAAGGGGCGTCGGGTCCCCATGGCAGGTCGCGGACGGCAACTGCAAGCAACCGGTTTCGACACCGATCGCAGCGCAGCCCGATATATATCGGACTGCGCTGCGAGACCGGATGTCTTATTTTTTAGTCAGCGGTATAAATTTGTCGGAGCCGTCTAGTCTATGTTATGTTTAAATAATCTAGGGTCGAGGCTTCTCTTGGTCCCCATGCGGATATGCCGGCGTAGAGTTTTTCGAGTCTGTTGATCGAGATGATGGTTGGTTTTTCGTTCGACAGCTCTTCTTGGAATATGCGCCTGAGATCGTGTTCTTGTTGACAGCCAATGGGATAGAAAAAGTCGATGACTGTCGCCTTGCTGCTATCGTGTATATCGCTGTGATTTGAATATGCTCGCGGAACGTACGCAAGTTCCGTTTAATGCTGTTACGCGTCTTATTCTTAGATTTATATATGTATAATAGTACGCTTATAGCGGCAAATGAGGATATTCGAGAGAAACCACATTCCCTAGGATTTAGCACCTGAAACGAGGATCGATTGCCAATAGAGGAAGAGAATTATTGGTGCGATACAGAAGTGAAAAGGAACAAAGAATTATTCAACAAAGAAAGACCGCGGGTGGTCGGTCTGAGGCTTCGGCGATCCCCTGTGTTGAGCACATTTAGCTTGCTCCAATAGTTCGATGGGTGACCGCTTAGCCGCGCCCTAGCTTACAAGCCGTAAAACGGGACTGATGGCAGTTTTATTCAGTTACTTATGGTAATACAACCGGTTCTCGACAAAATATAATCACCTGTATCGCCACCGGTTTTCCGCAGTTTCCCTGTGTTCTTTGGCAAATGTGATGCAGTAGCGGATTGGGAAAGAGTGGCTCTGGGCAACCACCAGGGGGATCTCTACGGAAAGTAGCGGACTGACAAGGGTGGCGTAAAATAAAAAAATATGTGACCTAAAACTCCGGAGGGGCATCAGAAGGATCCTTAGAAATCAGAATTAAAAACAAATTTAACCGTGGAAAGAAACCGCCATTGAAGGCATTTGTGGGAAATTGAATGTCAATAAATATAAGCGAAAGAACAAGCTGTAATAGAGTTATAGGGAAGGTGGGGTACAGTGTGTCACTTTGTTCTAACGATTTTCTACACTAAAAGGTAGTCTGATTAAAAAAAGGTCGTAACCGATTTTATAGATCTTTGGGCGTACAATGAAGCTCCCATATAGGGTGCTACGTAGGATACAATGAGGCGGTTGAAATTCTTATATTTTTCTAACATAGATGACAGATATTTACACATGAAAGTACGAACCCAAACAAAATCAGTATATCACTATCAGTACAAAGTCAGTCATATCACAGGAACGTCTTATTTTTACAAATCGCACATCGGTGACAGCGACTCGTGACACATTGCGCTTCTTCGGAGCGTCGTCATTCCTTTGGGAGTCGGGGAATTGTGCCCCACACCTCGGTGATACATTGTACCCCACAAGTTAAGTATTACATTATTGATGAAAGTAACTATTAATTAAACTACGAATGGAAAAACACAAGTCACTGAGCTCATCATGAATAATGAAATTATCGACCAGGACCGAACATCCGGGCCGCTGCAGACAGTTACGTTATATTTTACGTATCTCCGGCAAGGAAAATATTTTTTTCCCAAGCCTCAAATCAATTTTTTATTTTCAATAATTCTTCAGAGCTGCTATTGACTTTGTTTTAGGCCTGACGAAACCAAATATAAATCGCGGTCCAATACAAATATGTCGGAATTTACGAGCTACAAACCTCCGAGAAATCGCATCTAGTTCACAGTGCTCCGTGATCCATTATACCCCATTCCGCCTACATTAATTGAGGAAGCAGGGCATGTTTCTACAGCAAAATATTTTTCAAAAAACCTATGTGTCGGCAAATATCAAGTTTTACTTTAAACTGTTTCTTCCTTTTGCCCAATGATGGAGCTGAATGATTAGTTTCCGATTTTGCGAACCTTTCAAATCGCCGAAGCTGTTATTGTTGCTGTCTTGAAACGACAGTAGTTCTAGTTCATAGATCAGCGCGGTTTCCCACCATTCCGAACGATCGGGTTCGCCGAGGCCCCAACATTTCCTCGATTTCAGGATAAAGATGCCAATTATAAAGATGAAGATTGCTCACGTCATGTTGCAGGCCCTGAAAAGATTATTTGCATCTTCTCTAATCAATACCATAGTCACACACTTTTATGTCGTTGCCACAAATTCAAAATCAACTTGGAGCAAACGTTTTTTTTTTAACAAATGGAATCATGACAGGTGGCGCTACTGTTAATTAGTATTGATGGATATACGGAGCGTCTGAGATAAGGTGTTACGAGCTTATATTTCAGAGTGTACGGATCTCAATAAAAATGGTTACGTTGCACGAGGAGGAAGGGATGGAAATGGGTACCTTGGGTATAACGGCCAGGGTCGTATGAAGGTCAACATCGACATTTATCATGAGAATCCTCATATTTTGTTGTGTTCTTATAGCTTGCCTGGAGAACGTTGCAAAACACTATAGATAAATATTTTATTCATTGGTTATACCTAATGTCAAAAATAGACTCTCATCTTTTTTCCCTCTCAAAACGAAACAACTTTTATTTGAAACATTTTTCTTATAAGAGGGCGTACGAAAATTACGTAATGCAACTGGGGGGGGGGGGGGGGGGTCACGATTTGCGTTACGTCGCGATTTTTGAACCGCCGGAAATAGCTAAATTTCTGCATGTTCAAGTTTTGAATTTAAAACTCGCGCAATTTTACCGGGGAAAGTTCACAGCTTTCTCCCGATAGTAGCTTTCCCACTTTCCCCAAGTAAAGTTTGAATTTTTTAAAAATAATTCATGAGAATATTTAAAAATATGTTGGCAACATAGTTTTCATTCAAAAGTCCGAAAATTGATGAAGTTACAGTCACTTTTTACGGGTAGCGCGACAGGTTAGTGCCCTCAGTCCCTACATGTGTGGCCTCTTTCACAATAGATGAAGTGCAAGCTCTTATTATTTTGTGAAATATAATGAAGATGAAGAACCGTCATATCGCCCGCGAATAGATACTTTAATGTAAGTATCAATATTCTTTTTCGACCTTGTTCCAGCGAATACTCAAAAACTTGTCAACCAATTTTTATTTTTTTTTAACCTTTTTTGTAATAGCAGTGACGAAAGTTGTACGTAGCCGATTTTTAAAATTTTGATAATCACTATTTTTGAAGACTGCTTGAATACAAAAAAAGCCTTGAAAATAGAAAAAAGTCCAAACTGTCGGCATTTTGTAAAAAAAACCAAAATAAAAAACTGGTTGCCTGTAAAGTCGGTATACGGGCGAAGTTTGAACGTGACAACGTCTTTTTCCTGGTATAATATTTGTTGATTTGAATATGATCTATTCGCACAGTGGGAACAAGGATTTAAATAAAAATAACAATTGCACATTTTAATTACAGAAATATATTTGATTTACTTGAACATTTTTTACATATATACCTTAACTTAACTATTTCTTATCTGAGTGATTTTGTTGAGGATTGGACGATGATAAGAGAACCCGATGAAGAGAACCCAAACAAACCCAAACAAACCATAATCAAAACATTTATTCAAGTCGAAGGTTTAAATTCTTGCTAAATAAATTTGAAATTCATCAAAATTTGGATTTGTAAATGATGAAGTTGAAAATTAAAACATTTACTAAAATTGGAGGTTGAAATTCTTGCTAAACGCAGTTAAATTCAAGTTTTCTAATGGTCTGTCACTTTTTCTTAATATTTGTAGATAAAGAACCAATTTGGAAATCAAAACATTGATCCAAGTTGGAGGTTTCAATTCTTGCTGAATCAATTTGAAATTGATTAAAATTAGGAATTTTAAATCATGCAATGGAAAATTAAAACATTCACTAAAATTGGAGGTTGAAATTCTTGCTAAACACAATTAAATTCAAGTTAATTCCGCGCGTGGTGATTGGTCGGTTTGGTTCGTTTGTTTGGACGCATTGTTTTGACAGGTTGAAGGTTATGATTTGTTATTTTAAATGTTTGACTAGCAGTACGCGCTGTTTTTTTTTCTACATCGACTGAATTACGATTGATTGCGGAATGATTTAAACTAATTGTTTACTTAACACTAACATTTATCAATAGTAAGACATAACCTATAAACTCAGTTTCTTAGATTATTCTAACAATTAATCAATCAATCATAGTTTATGATAATGGAATATCAGTGTACAATTATTTACCTTTATTGTTGTAGTTGTTGTAAATGACGAATCTAATCACTCCACAATCACTACAGACACAGCTGACGATACTTTAACCACACGTGTGAACTTGTATTATGACGCTTTCTTTCTTTTGCTCCAACACCAAGAACGCACGAGAAGGACAGAGACGCAAGCACGCACCGATTCAACGCGCCTAATTCTCGAATGCTGCGCGCGCAGCGCACCGATTATGCTTGAGTGGGAGAGAGACGGCATTCAGCGGTCCGGCGTGCCTCTCTCTCGGTCATGACTCACTGTAACAGACGTGAGCGGGCGTTATATTTTTCCGTGCATGCCACGGAGCCGCAACCTAATTTAAGACGTTGTCACGTCAAAAAACGGCTACGCATAACGATAGCCACATTTCCATAGATATCGATAAATTGTTGACTTTTTATTTACAGATTACCTTTTATAAAGATATCGATGGGACAATAAAAAGGATTTTTTTTTCGTCGTCAAATCAAGGCATTTATCCCGCTTAATTTCAAAGATAAAAAAATTGTATAAACGTCGATGAATGTATATTCCTTAAATTGTTTATAAACCCGATCCTTTTATAATTACTTATGATTTTTCTTGTAAATACGTGTCATTCTCTTAAATTTCAATTTTTTTCATTTTAATTACTGTCAAATAGAAAATATACGTGTTCTAACTAAATTTTTTTAAATTGTATTTCGCGCCTCCTCCTCGAGATCAACTCGTAGTACTCCTACTTCATGCCAATAACGTTACACTATTTAAAGCTTGCATCATAATGCATTTCTTTTTTTTTTTTTTGGTCGTCCTGGAATTCGGGTATTGATTACGTCTCATTTTTCTTTTTTGTGCCACTAAGAACACATTGCTCTGCAGAACAATAACAATAACTTTGAACGGGTCATGAATATTCCAAGTGAACTTTCGACCGATTTTCAATGGTGAAAAAATAATATAAAAAAAGGTTATAATCCTATGCAAGCCAAACAATTTATTCTGGAAATATATGGATTTTCGCGTCTTACATAGCTTCTAAAGACAATGTCGAAGCGGATTTTGAATCCAGGAGACTAGACCCTCCCTTCGCTATTATCCAAAAAGTATTACAAAAAATCCAAATCGACGGTTCTACCGGTATACTCGTAGTTCCGTTGTGGACAACACAATCTTGGTTTCCCATATTTGAAGTTTTACGATAATCGGATCCGATTGTGTTCAAACCAAAGGAAAATTCACTACGCTCTTCAAATAGGAAAACTCACCCGCTGTGGAAAAGTATCACCCTGGTTGCCGCAACGCTATCCGCAACGCATTTGCATTAAAAGCAATTCCGGAAGAAACAATCGGAATAATGATCGCCTCTTTGACCGAGTCATCACTAAAGCAATATGACGGAGCTCTAAAAAAATGGTGGAATTTTTGCAGAAAAGCCGAACAAACCCAAAAGTTGAAATGTTTTTTAGAGGTATCGCAAAACAACGCCCAACAAACCCAAAATACGATGTTACATGGGACCCGAAACTTGTATTAGATCATATATCGAAATGGCCAAACGATGAGACGACCAACTTAAAGAACTTATCAAGGAAACTCTTCACTTCCTTGGCTTTAGTGACAGGTCAAAGGATTCAGACATTATCTCAGATCGACATAAGAAATCTAATAGAAGTTGATAATAGAATTGAAATTAAGGTTCCAAAACGAATTAAAACTTCAGGGAGAACACGAATACAACCAAACCTTATTATACCGTTTCTTATCGAAAACCGTTCGTTGTGTGTAGCATCAACGCTGGTGTATTATATTCAGAGGACGAAAACATTGCGTAATGATGAATTTTCATTGTTCATATCGTTCAAGTAACCATACAAGAAAATTAATAAACAAACACTTAGCCGTTGGGTAAAATATGCCTGTAATGAGAGAGGTATTGGCACAAGCATTTTTACGGCTCATAGCACCAGACATGCATCTACTTCGGCAGTGCGTAGAACGAACGTTAGTATAGAAAGTATTCGAAAAGCTGCGGGGTGGACTGAAAAACCTGAAACCTTTGCAAGATTTTACAATTTACCAATTGCTCCAAAAAGGATTTATTCGCGAACTTGATCCTTCAATTGTAAGCTTACTCTTGTTCACAAAAATAATAATAATAAAGAAAACCTTATTGTTCGGTAGTCAAAGACTACAAAACTATGGTGTAACCAACTTTAAACATCTACGAGTTGATCTCGAGAAAGAGGCGCGATATACAATTACATGATTAAACGAACTTACCTGTAAGTGAAGTTCTACCATGATTGTATGAAGCGCCTCTTCCGAAGAGATCAAACCCACCCAAACCCAACTTTAATAACCAAAATATTACGCCCGAAGAAAGGTTACGGCAATAACACAAAGAAGAATGAGACGTAATCAATACCCGAATGCCAGGACGAACAAAACAAAAATAAATAAATGTATTATGATGCAAGCTTTCCCCATGGAAATTTATATACGCAAATATATACTGCAAATTTATTTTATTAATAATTGTAATATATGTGAAATTTATGCCATATATTGAAAATATATGTTGCATATATGTGCCAAATTCTAATTTTCGTAAAGTTTTTATATATGAGATGTATATGCGTGGTATTACTGTATATCAATGTATCATATATCAATGATATGTGTAGCATTTACTCTGCATATATACCACATATATTTAGCATATATGTTGCATGCACACTGCGTACATACCACATATATACTGCATAAATGGTACATACATGCCACATATATACAGATATGCGTAGCATATCTGTATATAGTGTTTATATGTAATAGCGCACTTTAACTGTAAGTCAAGTTTTTTTAAGGTTAAGTTTTAAGTTTTATTAAGTTTAACTGTAATAGTGTTTATACACAGCATACATTTTTGATATATTTTTCTGACAAAAAAATAGATTGAAAATATATCGAAAATATATGCGTCGTATATGCCTCATTTACGCATCATATAAAGTGTTTATACGTAGCATATATGTTTTGGTCAGAAAATATATCGAAAATATATGGGTCATATATGAGTCATATATTTGGTGCATATATACTGAATATATACGTATTATTCTATTTTTCGTCACTATATATGCGACCGATATATATATTTTACATACATAAATTTCCATGGGGGTTTAAATATTGTGAAGTTATTGGCATGAAGTAGGAGTACTACGAGTTGATCTCTTCGGAAGAGGCGCTTCATACAATCATGATAGAACTTCACTTACAGGTAAGTTCGTTTGATCATGTAATTTATGTTGCAAATCAGTCTACGGGAAGCTAGAAATTACTTTCAAACGACTTCTTCGATCTGTTTAGCTCGAATCATCCAAAAGCGATTACAGAATGAAAAAAAAGATATATCAAGTGAGAAAAAAATTCTCTAAAACTTATAAGAAAAATATCTTTCTGATTTATTTCTTGAATAATCTACTTTTGTAAGAAATAGAAAATCTACAAAGAAGACGTCAAAGGTAGTTTTCGAGCTCAAGAAACAAAGAAAATGTTTAAGGGCTTACACATAGTTGAAATTTTTGAAAATATCGATTTCTGGTTTTTGAGGGATCCTTAAAACATAACATTTAAAAAATATTGTCTATAAATGATCTTTCCGAATGATCCCGTGGGAGTTGTCACCACCTTACGTTACGTAAGAAGGTGAAAAGCGCGTGCGGGAGGTCAAGCGCTGTGGTCAATCTAACACGCGAGAAAGAAGAATGGAGCATTTTTCCTTGATGCAGATAGCAGCAAATTTGAATATGCTGCTATCTCCGAAGCACAGATAACAGCAAATTGCAATTCCGGAGGCTGCTATCATATAATAAGCAGAAGGCTTATTATATGGGCCCAGAATCGATGATTCTATCCCATGTAGGTTTCGCCAATCGAACCGTAACGGCCAATACTTGGACCAATGTTGGCGGGGCGATAATCGATTACCCAATTGTACGCCAATGCTCGGCTCAGTATTGATTAGCCAACATTGGTTTGCCGATACGAGGCCAATGTTCAGCCAAATATAGACTCGCTAATCATTGGCTTGTCGATACGAGGCCGATGTTTGGCGAAGTATAGACTCGCCAATCATTGGTTTGCCGATACGCAGCCAATGTTTGGCCAAACATAGACTCGCTAATCATTGACTTGTCGATACGAGGCCGATATTTGGCGAAGTAAAGACTGACCAATCATTGGTTTACCAATACGAGGCCAATGTTCGGCCAAATATAGACTCGTTCATTATTGGTTTATCGATATGAGGCCGATGTTTGACGAAGCCAATCATTGGTTTGCCGATACGAGGCCAATGTTCGGCCAAATATAGGCTCTCTAATCATTGGCGTATCGATACAAGGCTGATGTTTGGTGAAGTATAGACTCGCCAACGTTGGTTCGCCGATACGAGGCCAATGTTTGGCCGAGTAACGCATGATCGAACCGCAATTCGTATATTGACGATTCATTGTTCCGCGTCGAAGTCATTGAGAGACGAGATAAATACTTTTTACGAGTCCATCGAACATTACTCTTAACGAATATACTACCAAATCAATGCACTCATTGTTGGACGATTTTCGAACGAGCTCATACGCGATACTCTGCCGATTTTTATGAACCATCCTACACTGACAGAAAAATTCTATTAATATTAACTAACCGCGTGTATTTGTTTATTTTTTATTAGAATTAATTAGATTTTTCGTGAAA
This sequence comes from Ophion ellenae, assembly GCA_963210295.1. NCBI lineage: Eukaryota > Metazoa > Arthropoda > Insecta > Hymenoptera > Ichneumonidae > Ophion > Ophion ellenae. Next base: position 15,583,806 of record OY723392.1, read on the forward strand.
TCAAATTTTTCCTATTGCATTCCATTATTGGAATTATTCATTTTAAATATATTTATTTACCCAAATTAAACTTGAACTAATGAACTTATGGTCTGTCTTTATTGCAACACACATATCAAAGGGTTGTGGGGGTAGAGAGGGTGGAGATAGGAATTTTATATATATATATATATATATATATATATATATATATATATATATATATATATATATATATATATATATATATATATATATATATATATATATATATATATTGTGACGTGGCTCAAAAAATCACGTCACAACTATATATATATATATATATATATATATATATATGTTATGTTTGAAAATTTTATAACATGTCATTCGATAAAACTCTCTAATTATCACAATGATATTAACTAATTGATATAGTTTATGTGATACAAATAGTGATGAGAATCCATTTGGTCTCTTATGCCATATCTGCAATTCAGATGTTACAAGCACTCGGTAGCATAGGGGCAGCGTACTTAGCTATGAGTAGGTAAGTTCAAGGTTCGAATCCCATGTAGGTAAAATATTTTCTTCGAACGAATCGTTTCAAAAGACCAGGTAATGACGAATTACAATACAAAAATAATTAATTTTTATTTAAGTGCAGGACCAATTTTGGTGATCTATATCGGGTCACAATTATCCGCCAAGACTCGGTCGATAATCGGGCCAAGCTCGAGTGCCAATGATGGCAATCTTGACGGGGACTTATTGTTGGCCGATTCTCGAATGAACTCCTATGCGATGCTCGGCCGATTCTCGTAAGCCATTCTAGGGCCAATATTGCTTGCGAATATCAGGCCGCTCTTATCATCCGAGGCTCGGTCGATGATCGGGCCAAGCTCGAGTGCCAATGTTGGCAAGCTCGGCGTCGAGCATCGGCCAATCATTGGCCACTACCGATCACCCTACATGGGATGTGTGTTTTTCAAATTACACTTTACCTTACCCACGTATAGACCCGACCCAAACAATTGCTTCTTACACAGATCAAATAACACTGTTTGACCGGAGGAATTTATTTTTCCATGCATATTTTTTTAATCAAAGGTAAAGGAGCGTTTTCTCCCCGACAATCAATCTTTCACTCTGGGCCGCGGCTGTTTTTCTAGAAATCAATATTTTATTACATCCTTCGTCCAAGCACTAGATCATTTCATGCAAAAACTAAATGCGTTTGATTTCTTTTTTCGGATGATTTGTTTGCGAGCAGCAGTGGTCACCGCGAAGGACGCTCTTTATACAGCGGTCTGCACAAACCATTGTATCTACCACATTTATACATATTTTTCAGTACAAGCATTGAATAAAATACTCAAAACCGTACTCTTCTTGAAGAGTACGGTTTTCAGTATATTGAGTAAAGCTCTAGAGTGGCCTAACCCCTTGGGTTAGGCCACTCTAGATCTTTGGGAAATTCGAATAAAAAATGTTTGCCTTACAAGATGCCTGAAGGTCTTAAAAATAACGTATCAAAATATTGTGGGCGTTTGAAGTCTCGAAGTACCCCAAACACCTATAATCTGTGCCTGGAAGCGGACGCGCCGTGCTTCAAGCTTTCCGAACTGCAGCCTGAAGCTGCAAAATAGGCTCGGTTCGGCTTCAAAGCGGTAAAAAAATAAAGAGAAACAGAACGTCGATGTGAAAGGCCAATTGCGTGGTGCAGGCATCGCAGATTAGAGGTATATAGGATTTTTAAAGTGATTTTATAATAATGCAACCTGTTTCACGCATTTTACTGAAACGCATTTGTCTCGAAAGCACTTTTTTTTAACTGGGCAGAAAAATAACTCCAACGAATCTTGACCAAACGATTCAAAAATTGAATTTACATTAAAAATTAGATTCTCCACAGTACATAGAATTTTTTCGTCTTGCAGCATTTTTTTGTTATAAAAAATTATTATATTGAAAAAATGCTACGTACTTCGGTAGCTACCTTTACGCTCGTGGACGCTTCGCAAAAAATGGCGTCAACGAAGAAATGCTGTGCAGCCGCCATTTTGTTATTAATCACCGCGAAAAATTATTTTGTATACTTAATGAGTAATATAATAAAGGCCCGTGCACAGAAATTTGATTTATTTTTATTAATTTGCTGAAAAAATAATCGAAATATGATTTTTCTCGCTCTAGAGTAGCCTAACTCCTTAACGCAAGAAAAAAATTGAAAACTCGCACGCGTTTTCCTACAAAAAATCACGAGAATTCCTCTTTTTTCTGGCTACGGGCTAGGCGTAACGCCTTAAAATTAAGCCAGGTGATTCTTCAATTGTATTCCGCGCCTCTTCCTCAAGATCATTAGCAAGAATACAACGCATTATATGCCACAACCGGCTATAATGATAAATGATGTTTTGGCCCAACCAAGAAATTATAAATGTGTTTAATCGATGTCCAACATCGTATGTCACACATCTCGATACGAAATTCGTACGTGACACATCTCTTAAACGTCCAACGATTACGAGAGGTAAATACGAAAGGAAAAGATAATGCAACGCTTCACTGTGGTGCAACCACAGTAAAGGAAAAAGCAAAAAACGTCTGCCATAGTCTCCTTCTACGAAACAGATGACGGAAGACACGGGTCAAGAAATCAATCGTCGCCAAGCAGATAGCGTATTCGATCTCAGAGGGAAGACTACCACAATTACAATCGTTACAACTCAGAGGGACCTTGTCGTCGTCAACGTCGTTACGATTACTACTACGACCAGGGGAAACGATACAAACAGAGATGGCTGGATAATGACGATTATTACTCGGACAAATCACCTGGGAATGTGCGTAACTCACATCCCATGTAGGGTGATCGGTAGTGGCCAACAATTGGCCGATGCGCGACGCCGAGCTTGCCAACATTGGCACTCGAGCTTGGCCCGATCATCGACCGAGCCTCGGATGATAAGAGCGGCCCGATATTCGCAATCAATATTGGCCCTAGAATGGCTTATGAGAATCGGCCGAGCATCGCGTAGGAGTTCATTAGAGAATCGGCCAACAATAAGTCCCCGTCAAGATTGCCATCATTGGCACTCGAGCTTGACCCGATTATCGACCGAGTCTTGGCCGATAATTGTGACCCGATATAGATCACCAAAATTGGTCCTGCACTGCCAAAAAAAAAATTGATTCTTTTTGTATTGTAAATCGTCATTACCTGGTCTTTCGAAACGATTAGTTCGAAGAAAATATTTCACCTATATGGGACTCGAACCTTGAACTTACCTACTCATAGCTAAGTACGCTGCCCCTATGCTACCGAGTGCTTGTAACATCTGAATTGCAGATATGGCATAAGAGACCAAATGGATTCTCATCATTATTTGTATCGCATAAACTATATCAATTAGTTAATATCATCGTGATAATTAGAGAGTGTTATCGACTGACATGTTGGAGAATTTCCAAACCTAACCTATATATATATATATAATTCCTCTTTCTCCACCCTCTCTACCCTCACAACCCTTTAATATGTGTGTCCCAATAAAGACAGACCATTTGTTCATTAGTTCAAGTTTAATTTGAATAAATAAACATACTTTAAATGAATAATTCCAATAATGGAATGCAATAGGAAAAATTTGATTTCACGAAAAATCTAGTTAATTCAAATAAAAAATAAATAAATAGACGCGGTTAGTTAATATTAATAGAATTTTTCTGTCAGTGTAGGATGGTTCATAAAAATGGGCAGAGTATCGCGTATGAGCTCGTTCGAGAATCAGCCAACAATGAGTGCATTGATTTGGTAGTATATTTGTTAAGAATAATGTCCAATGAACTCGTAAAAAGTATTCATCTCGTCTCTCAATGACTTCGACGCGAAACAATGAATCGTCAATATACGAATTGTGGTTTGATCATGCGTTACTCGGCCGAACATTGGCCTCGTATCGGCAAAAACATGATTGGCGAGTCTATACTTCGCTAAACATCGACCTCGTATCGATAAGCCAATGATTAGAGAGCCTATATTTGGCCGAACATTGGCCTCGTATCGGCAAACCAATGATTGGCGAGTCTATACTTCGTCAAACATCGGCCTCATATCGATTACCCAATAATGAACGAGTCTATACTTGGCCGAACATTGGCCTCGTATTGGCAAACCAATGATTGGCCAGTCTATACTTCGTCAAACATCGGCCTCGTATCGACAAGCCAATGATTAGCAAGTCTATGTTTGGCCGAACATTGGCCGCGTATCGGCAACCCAATGATTGGCGAGTCTATACTTCGCCAAACATCGGCCTCGTATCGACAAGCCAATGATTAGCGAGTCTATATTTGGCCGAACATTGGCCTCGTATTGGCAAACCAATGTTGGCTAGTCAATACTCAGCCGAGCATTGGCGTACAATTGGGTAATCGATCATCGCCCCGCCAACATTGGTCCAAGTATTGGCCATTACGGTTCGATTGGCGAAACCTACATGGGCAAGCCAATGATTAGCAAGTCTATGTTTGGCCGAACATTGGCCGCGTATCGGCAACCCAATGATTGGCGAGTCTATACTTCGCCAAACATCGGCCTCGTATCGACAAGCCAATGATTAGCGAGTCTATATTTGGCCGAACATTGGCCTCGTATTGGCAAACCAATGTTGGCTAGTCAATACTCAGCCGAGCATTGGCGTACAATTGGGTAATCGATCATCGCCCCGCCAACATTGGTCCAAGTATTGGCCATTACGGTTCGATTGGCGAAACCTACATGGGATACCGTGGACTCCAGCACAACATCTCCACCAAAAGATAGAATAGGAGATAATTCCTCCAGCATGGTCATTGCACCGAATACTCTGACGCCCTCAGACCTAACGAAAAGTAATGAAAATCCTCTCATCACAGCAACAAACAGCGATGATTAAGCTATAGACAATACAGCGTCGGGTGCAGAAAATACACTGTTGGGTCACCAAAAAACAGATATAGAAGCTGAAATTCTAGAGGTTTTTGGTGAACGTATCAGACCCGATAGAGTGCAGACCAGCCATTCACAGTCACCTTGCAACTATCTGGGGCGAGATTATCGAGAGAGGCTTGCTGGTCGAGGAACGGAAGACTGCACTAAAAAAGTTTACAATGGCAAAACATTGCATTTTCATCGACCCCTCAAAATTGAATTTGGAAACTGAATGGAATTTGGATTGAATTGTCCAAAGCTGCCTTGGCTTTGGACAATTCAATCAAAAAAAGAGACGAAAGGACTGTCGAAAAACAAGAAAAGATTGCTGCTGCGTTCGCCGGAGTGGGAAAAACGATAGAAATCCTGCTGAAATCAAATCCTGTCGAGAAAAAAGAATACTTGGAACCACCTAATGGCGTAGCAAAGCTTCTAACTGATCTTCAACACAACGAAACATCCATTCGAAGAAGTTTGATCTTAAAAAGTATTAAAGCATCCTTCAAAGACAGACTGAAAGATGTACCGTCTGACGAGTGGGTCTTCGGAAAAGATTTGAGTGAAAAATTGAAAGCGGCCGAAGTTTTGCAACAATCATCGAAAGATTTGAGACGGTTGTTCAAGCAATCCCCTGATCAAGGAAAAAACAAAAAAACTGGAAAGCCCCGCCTCACCAGGGCCGGTGCAGGTCGAATGCATGTTCGAGGGGAGGCGGGTACAGACCGAGTTACAATCGGATCAAAATTACAACCGAGGGAACTATTTACTTCGAGGCAAGAATTTACATAAAAAACATCACTAAATCACTAGATTAGCTTAGATTAGTAGATTAACTAACTTCAAAAAAGACTGGACTGAAATAAGTTCAGATGAAACGATACTGAGCTGGGTCACAGGATATAAGATTCCTTTCACATCGGAGTTATACCAAAAAACCCCACCGAACCGTCATGGTGAAGTCACGAGAAGGTTAATTCACGACCAAATCGACGCCTTATTGGAAAAGGGTGCAATACACGGTTGTATGACGGAAACGGAACAATTCATATGAAAAAATGTTCTCATACCAAAAACTGCTGGGTCATATCGTCTTATCCTTAATTTAAAACTGTTGAATGAATTAATAAAAATAGAACATTTTAAATCAGAAGATGGAGAAACGGCCAGACAAATTCTGACGCGCAATTGTCGAATGACTTCTATTGACTTGAAGGAAGCTTATTACCTAATCCCAATCGCAAAACCTGACCGAAAGTTTTTACGATTTATCTTCCAAGGAAAATTGTATGAATTCACCTGTATGCCCTTCGGGTAGAGTACAGCTCCATAGACATTCACAAAATTACTAAAGCCCATAGTCATGCATCTCAGGGAGCGCGGCTATTTGTCGGTGGTGTATTTGGACGACTTACTGTTATTCGGAAATTCATATGCAGAAAGTTTTAAAAAATACTCAGGTTACTAGACGCCTACTCGAGAAATTGGGATTTATCATCAACGAAAATAAAAATAAAGTAATTCCTTCAACACGATGTAAATTTCTCGGATTTACTTATGATTCTGCAACAATGACTATAGAGCTTTCCCACGGAAAAGAAGGAAAAAATTGAAGAAAAAATCGAAAAATTTAACCAAATAAATCATTGTACAGTTCAAGATTTTGCCGGGTTAATAGGTACCTTAGGCTCAAGCTGTACAGCACTAAAATACGGTTGGGTGCCCATGAAGAACTTCGAGACAGCCGAATTTTTGGCACTGAAAAAGAATAACGGAAATTTAGAATCGCGAATGATACTTGGTAATGACTTGCAATCAGATTTTGCGTGGTGGAAAACGCATATCAAGCATTCTATAGATTCGATTAAACCATTCAGACCAGTTTTAGAAATGTGCTCTGATGCCTCGCGCTCAGGATGGGGAGCATGTTGTAACGGTAATCGAACGCACAGCCATTATAGAGCAAAGATGAGCAAGCTTATCATATAAACTATTTGGAATTGTTGTCGGCCTTCTTTGCCCTAACATGCTTTGCCGGGAATCAAAATGCGATCTGCTACTCCGTATTGATAATACAACCGCCATCGCTTACATAAATGAGATAGGCGGGATTCAGTTTCCAGTATTGAGCAATTTGGCCAGAGAAATTTGTCAATGGTGTGAACGAAGAAATATTTGGATTCTCGCACCGTATATTTCTTCTCAAAACAATATTGATGCCGATTTTAAATTCAGACGCCTTGAACCTGAAACAGAATTTGTCCTATCACACTCAGCTTTTCAAAATATCAAAGCCAAATTTGGCAAGCCTGACAGATTTATTCGCAATAAGAACAAAAACTAAATGCGAACGTTATGCTTCTTGGTTACACGACCCTGGCTCAATCGTGATTGACGCTTTCACGATAGACTGGACCTCGGAATTCTTTTACGCCTTCCCGCCATTTGCAATAATTTTACGAGTATTACGAAAAATAAAAAATTACGGCGCTAGAGGTATTGTTGTAGTGCCATATTGGTCAGCTCAGGTTTGGTTTCCTATCTTCACTGCGATGTTGGATTGCGAACCGATATATTTCAAACCGCATGTGAACCTATTACGCTCCTGGAACATACAGCCACGCCATACTGTCCGCCAAGCGCTAAAAAAATAGAAACGTGCCAGAAGAAGCATTTTCCATAATACTGTCTTCATTGTCGGAGTCTTCACTCAAACACTATGATAGGTGCCTAAAAAAGTGGTGGTCATTTTGGCGAAAAAATGACATCGATCCACTCAAACACGATACAGCACAAGTAATAAAGTTCCTAACAGCTGTTTTCGATAACGGAGTTTCGCATGGCACGCTAAATATCTGCCGATCAGCGATCGCTCTATTACATGGACCAGAATTAGGAGAAGATCCTCGGTACGGAGATTGTTCTAAGGCATGATGAAGGTCCGACCCAGCAAACCTAAGTACGAATCGACGTGGGACCTACGAATTATTTCGGATCATATTTCACAATGGGGACTTAACAACACAATGCCACTGGAAAAACTCACAGTTAAGTTGGTGACATTGCTGGTCTTAATCACAGCACAACGCATGCAGACGCTGGCATTAATTGACATTGGAAATGTCCAAAAATCTACGAACTATAGATCGAGATTAAGATCCCAGTCAGGTTGAAAACGTCTAAGATGCACAAAGCACAACCAACTTTGACTATACCATTCCACAATGAAAGCACCATCGTTTGCGTGGCATCAACGTTAGGCACGTACTTAATCCAAACAAAGGAGTTGCGGGGAACAGAAACCCAGCTTTGCGTCGCTCTAAAAAAACCTCATAAAGGAGTATCCAGCCAAACACTAAGTAGGTGGATCAAAAAGACTCTTAAAAAATGCGGCATCGATACGGAGATATTTGATGCATATAGTACACATCATGCTTCAACTTCCACAGCAAAAAAGTGGGGTTAGTAAATATATAATAAAAATAGTCGCCAGATCATCGGTAAAATGTGGCACCTTTGCCAGATTCTACGATAAAAATGTTATTGAAAGTACGGGATCATACGCGAAGGCTATTCTTAATAGAGCCAATGACTGAGGCTACGTTCTATAATGGGTTATCTATTGTTCTAAAATTACAAATAAACTTCCACAAGGAATTTATGAGATACTGAATTTCTGCCGTAACAAACTTTAACGAATTATCTAATGATCTTGAGGAAGAGGCGCGGAATACAATTAAATGATTAAACGAAGTTACCTGTAAGTGAAGTTCGATCATAATTGTATGAAGCGCCTCTTCCGAAGGGATCTGTCCCACCAAATAGATTCCTTTGCCCTTTTTCTAATGCGCACATTAGAAACCCTAGTGGTTACGGCAGCACTTTAAAATAATGAGCTACCGATCACCATGACCACGGATCCAGACACAAACAAAAAAAACATATAAAAACAAAAATAAACTGACAAAATGTGACAACCTCGGTACCCCATGTAGGGTGATCGGTAGTGGCCAACGATTGGCCGGTGTTCGACCCCGAGCTTGCCAACATTGGCACTCGAGCTTGGCCCGTTCATCGACCGAGCCTCGGATGATAAGAGCGGCTCGATATTCGCAATCAATATTGGCCCTAGAATGGCTTATGAGAATCGGCCGAGCATCGCGTAGGAGTTCATTCGAGAATCGGCCAACAATAAGTCCCCGTCAAGATTGCCATCATTGGCACTCGAGCTTGGCCCGATTATCGACCGAGTCTTGGCGGATAATTGTGACCCGATATAGATCACCAAAATTGGTCCTGCACTTAAAAAAAAAAATTATTTTTGTATTCTAATTCGTCATTACCTGGTCTTTTGAAACGATTAGTTCGAAGAAAATATTCCACCTATATGGGACTCGAACCTTGAACCTACCTACTCATAGCCAAGCACGCTGCCCCTATGCTACCGAATGCTTGTAACATCTGAATCACAGATATGGCATACGAGACATTTGTATCACGTAAACTTTATCAATTAGTTAATAGCATTGTGATAATTAGAGAGTTTTATCGAATGACATGTTATAGAATTTTTAAACATAACCTATACATATATATAATTCCTCTCTCTCCACCCTCTCTACCCCCACAACCCTTTAATATGTGTGTTGCGATAAAGACAGACCATTAGTTCATTAGTTCAAGTTTAATTTGAATAAATAAATATATTAAGAATGAATAATTCCAATAATGGAATGCAATAGGAAAAATTTGATTTCACGAAAAATCTAGTTAATTCAAATAAAAAATAAATAAATGGACTCGTGAAAAGTATTTATCTCGTCTCTCAATGACTTCGACGCGGAACAATGAATCGTCAATATACGAATTGCGGTTCGATCATGCGTTACTCGGCCGAACATTGGCCTCGTATCGGCGAACCAACGTTGGCGAGTCTATACTTCACCAAACATCGCCCTCGTATCGACAAGCCAATCATTAGCGAGTCTATATTTTGCCGAACATTGGGCTCGTATCGGCAAAAACATGATTGGCGAGTATATACTTCGCCAAACATCGACCTCGTATCAATAAGCCAATGATTAGAGAGCCTATATTTGGCCGAACATTGGCCTCGTATCGGCAAACCAATGAATGGCGAGTCTATACTTCGTCAAACATCGGCCTCATATCGATAAGCCAATAATGAACGAGTCTATACTTTGCCGAACATTGGCCTCGTATTGGCAAACCAATGATTGGCCAGTCTATACTTCGCCAAACATCGGCCTCGTATCGACAAGCCAATGATTAGCGAGTCCACGTTTGGCCGAACATTGGCCGCGTATCGGCAAACCAGTGATTGGCGAGTCTATACTTCGCCAAACATCGGCCTCGTATCGACAAGCCAATGATTAGCGAGTCTATATTTGGCCGAACATTGGCCTCGTGTCGGCATACCAATGTTGACTCGTCAATACTCAGCCGAGCATTGGCGTACAATTGGGTAATCGATTATTGCCCCGCCAACATTGTTGGCCGATTCTCGAATGAACTCCTACGCGATGGTCGGCCGATTCTCATAAGCCATTCTAGGGCCAAAATTGATTGCTAATATCGGGCCGTTCTTATCATCCGAGGCTCGGTCGATGATCGGGCCAAGCTCGAGTGCCAATGTTGGCAAGCTCGGCGTCGAGCATCGGCCAATCGTTGGCCACTGCCGATCACCCTACATGGGATAGCACTGCTCGCTGTAAAGTTGATTAACTGACAGCTCTCATGTACTCAATTTGCAAAAACGTGACTTTCAGCGTAAAATACTTCGCGTTATCATCTCAAACAATTAACTAATCATTCGGTAAATCCTGATGCGTTGTTACGAACTTGCGACCGCCACTGTGTGAGAGATATGGAAAACCAGACGCATACCTACGTATACACATACTCTGATATGTAAATCCAGAAGATTAAAAAAAATCGGGCGAGAGGCAGGGAGAGAGAGTCAGTAAGTGGACACGGGTAATGTAGAAGTGAGTGGAAGAAACTAAATTGAACATCTGTAATGAAAAATGAGAGGTATGAAAATCTTCGAGCATCTGCGTGTCATTCATCCTAAACCTTTCAATATGTTCGTCATTTTGGCCGTTCGACCTTTCGGCGTTCGACATTTCGGGCCATCGACATTTTGCGTTTCGATATATTGATTTTCGCCATAGACGGTATGACGCATACTATGCACTCGCTATTTTCGGTTTCGGAGATATGGGTGTTCTACATTTTTCGGTTCTGTATTTTTATGTTCCGAATTGCAGACTATCTGAATATTCGTTTTCGGATAAATTACCTCTCCAATAAATAATGGTTCGATTTATAGTCATTCGATTTTATCAGTCGAAAGATAAAGTTTCGAATAATTTAACCTTCGTTATTTTGAGAGTTCGTAATTCTGTCGTTTCGAAATCTTTGTCGTTTTATATTTGGCCATTCGACATTTTTACCCCCACCCCATTTCGCTTTCAATTTCGGCGCAATCCGGCGCATAATTATTATATTTCCTCTCGTCATTGTAAGTCCTCCTTGCAGACATATTCAATTTAGCAAACAGGACTACGGTTGTTTCTCAATCATTTTTGAACGGTAGGGGAAGAAACGAAGTTCCTATGTTAATACATTGTGTCACGTTGCGCGTGCCAACGAATTATGGCCGCTGTTGTACCACGGGGTAATACGCCCGTCTAGCAGCCAGTGGACAAGCCCACTACACATGAAGCTAAATGCACAAACCGTGCCCGATCGTCACCCGGTTCCGCATATGGAAGACATCTTTATTTTCTCTTTCATGGAAGGACCATCTTCACGACGCTCGATCTCGTCCGTGCCTACCACCAAATTCCCGGTGTCTTGGAGGACATCCAGAAGACCGGCGTCACGACTCTGTTCGGACTCTTTGAGTTCCTCGGAACTGGGTCTCCGCAGTGCCACTCCAACATTCCAGCGGCATATGGGCAATATCCTACGGAGATTTGACTTTGTGGGCTCCTTCATCGACGACTTGGTTATCATGTCAAGCTCTCACGAGCAGCATCTGGAACATCTCAGCACCGTCTTCAAGATTCTCCGGGATAATCGGCTAACCATCAACCTTTGCAAGTGCCAATTCGGCGAACAAGAGGTTGTATATCTGGGATTCACGGTCAACAAGCACGGCTTCGATCCTCCAGTCGTTAGAGTGAAAGCCATCACATCGTTTCCTAAATCTGAAACGATCTCCGACCTTCGACGCTTTCTGGGGATACTGCATTATTACCGCCGCTGCATTCCTCACGCCGCGCAGCTCCAAGTCCCGTTTAACGCGTACCTGAAGGACTCTAAGAAAAACGACAAGAGAAAAATAAAATGGAACGACTTATCCGAGAAGGCCTTCTAGGACTGCAAGCGCAGTATAGAAGGCTCCGCTACCAAAGCTTCGTTTCCGTCGTACGCTGCTCCGCTGGCTCTCACAACCGACGCCTCTGACTTCGCGATCGGTGCTTCGCTGGAGCAACTGGATAGCGAAACCTGGAAACCTGTGGGATTCTTTTCTAGTGAAACTGAAGCCTGCTGAAACGCGCTACAGTACGTATGACCAGGAGCTTCTGGCCATTTACGCTGCTATAAAGTTTTTCCAGCACATCTTGGAGGCAGTGGCGGATCTAGGGTCTGGTGGTCCCGGGGCGGTCCGGAAAAAAGGGCCCCTTAAAAATGGCGTTAAACATTTTTCTAGCGAGCTAAAAATTACACATAATTTACGTACATATTTTATTCATATATTGGTAATAAAGAAAATGACAAGAACAAGTATAATTGTTGATTGTAGGTATAGCTTACAATTAGACACAGATTTTACGCGCTTTTCTGGCAGCGAAGTCGGAGATGATTTCATCGAAATCAATGGTGTCAGTGATATCGCGTTCTATTGACAATATAGAAAGGCTTAAAAGCCTCATTTGGCTCATCGTCGATCGAAGGTAGGTCTTTATAAGTTTCAATTTGGAGAAACTTCGTTCGCAAGTTGCAATACTAACTCCCATAGCCAGAAAAATCCGTAGTAGAATAGAAATATTCGGCAGCGAGTCAATGAGATCAAACCTTTGAATGAAATGCAGCAGTTCCAATGGTCCACCATCTTGTACATATACGAAATCCTTCGACAACTCCGCGAAATTCTTTAGGCGCTTTCGTTTATTCTCAAATTCTTCTGTGTCAATATCTTCCTGAACATGTTGGAGGTTAAAGACAGCTTCCGAATTGAGCAAAATGACAGGTGACAGAAACGAATATTCGTTTCCCAGTTCGGCCAGGTGTTTAAATCGTGTAATCATTTCCCGAATCACACGGTCGATTGATGCCATCATTGCTCTTCTTTGAAGCTCAATCCTGCGTCTCTGGCGTTTTCCGCGTTTTCACCAGCCATTCTTTTCTTCCTCCGGACTCGTTTCTGCGGCTCATCGGTGAGGCCATTTTCGACACACATTTGCTCAGCGTAACTGATTCCACCATCAACAAGTGCTTCCCTGTTGGTTTGCAGATATGTTGTCAAGGCATTAACTTTTTGAGCGCAGTTCCTTATATTTAGCCCTTTTTTTAAGATAGATTTGAGCACAATTAATTTCTGTCAGAACCGTAGCCCAAAATCCAAGAAAGCTCAAGAAGGAGAACGGCTGCACAGCTATGAGAAGTAAGCCAGCTTCAGATCTCGTGCTTGAGTTTTCATCGCTGCCAGTGAGTTGCTCCAAAACTTCCAAGATTTTGGAGAAATGTGTTTTTACAATTTTTACGGCATCTGCTCTAGCTCTCCACCGTATTTCGGCGATGCGCTTAAGGCCTAATACAGTTACCGAAGTCAGAACTTCCCACCGATGTGTCAAAGCTGAAAAGAACGCGTGTAAACGTTCCGAGGTACCGAAAAAAGTCAGCGAATTCACTTCAGCATGAGTAGCATGCATGCCAGCAAGATTGAGACTATGGTTAGAGCAAGCGGTGAACTTTGCCTTCGGGTTGATGTCGGAAATTCTCTTTTGTACACCTGTATGCTTGCCACTCATCACAGCAGTATTGTCGTATCCTCGCATGTTCATAACATTGAGACCATCAGCTTTGAGTTTGTCCAGAATCATTTGCGCAATGTCTTCAGTATTTTTGTTTTTCGTATCGATGAATTCAATGAACGATTCCCGGACTTCGACTGATTTGGGTTTGAGTACTACGTACTGGAGGACTTGAGACGTTTGATCAATATGCGAAAGATCTGGTGTACTATGGAACATTATTGAGTAGTACCTGGCTTGTTTTACCTCTGATATTATTGCGTTTCTGACGTGATTTCCCAACATTTCAATAAATTCGTTCTAGATTTCTTTGGAGAAATACGAATATTTGTTGGCTCCGGAGTTGAGTTTCAGAACGTGTTCCTTCAGAACTGGATCATACTTGGACATCAGCTCAACCAGCTCCAAGAAATTGCCCTTGTTTTCGCTCAACTCATCTTCTCTGTGACCTCGAAAAGCAAGGTTTTGCTTCGCAAGAAATCGAATTATATCCAAAATTCTCGTCAGCGCACAGTAGGAGAAAAGCCCAAAAACCTGGCCAAAACCCCAAAAAATAAATTTTCGAAATAGGGTCAGTTGAGTAGTCATTCAGGTAGAGGACTAGTAACTGCATTCTATTGTGGAAGGGAAAGCCCTTTAAGTGTATACCTGCGCCGCAGTGTCAGTTGGCAGTTAGTGTTCGTGAAGAGTGTACGTGTCACGCGCTGAACAGACGAAAATAACGCTGACTTCAAAAACCCATAACTTTAAAGTGACGGGTTTAATTTCAATTCTGCACCATGGATACGACTTCTGGAGGTATGTAGAACATGTTTTTACATCGGTTGAATCTAAAGTTTATGTATAAATGATTGAAATGTAGTATAGCCTTCGGCATGAATAAAATTGAATAATTTTGAAAACTTATATTTTCAACGGTCCGAAAAGTTATATATTTTGTCACATTTTGCAAAGCTCCTAGTCTCGGCCTTTAGTTTAATGTATAAGCTTTCGAAATTTACAAGAGTTAGCTGCGGAAAACGTGCGTCTTGTCCGTTATGATTTTTTTCGCATCGTGCGGTAGCCGAGCGTGCACGCGGCACTATTGAGCAGCCTCTGCGCCTCTACCTGAGAATGGGTGAAGTAGCATCATAACGGACAAGACGGCTGTTATACGCTTGAAATAAATTATTTTAATATATATGTATGTGTATATATATATATATATATAAATTTTCTGTGATTTAATTATGATATATACGTATGCATATATATATATATATACATATTAAAATCAACCACATAAAAATTTCTTAAATATGAATGAAATGTTATAACATTCAAATAAAATATTTGAATATATATATATTATATAGTAAGCAAAGCTTTCTTTTAACCAAATCCATGTCAATATTTTCTTAAAATTATTTCAATTATTGCGGTTATTTATTTGGTAAAATAATGTACATTGTTCAAGTTTTTGTATTAATTGAAAATTTTATCTATTCCTTTAACACCAATTTTCTACAATTTTATGTCTTTATTACAGGATCCGGTTACAAAGAATTGGTGCTGACAAGGAAAGAAGTATTTCTGATAATCAGCGAGCATTTATCCGATAAATTCGCTTCCTTGATCGAATTTATGGTAGAAAAAATTTCCAAGGACACCGGACGTACAGTTGTAGTGCCTGAGGACTCGAAACAGACTTTTTCGATACTCTTCAATCAAATGAGAACGAGGTGGCAACAAGCTCACAGAAAATCCTGTGTATTTTTCAAGAATAACGGTGAATGGCTTAGCAAGCAGGTATGTTTTGCCGCACCTACAGACACTGTAGTAACAAGCCCGGGTAATACGGGCGGCCGCCCGTCCCTTGAGTTTACAATGTCCAGTGAAAGATCTAAACGAAGGAAGACCCAAGATATTCGTACATCGTTCAACTCGGTCGAGTTAGCATACGCTACTCAGATGAGCCTTCGCTCTTCAGGACAATCCGACGCCGCAAAAGTTATTAAGGACGTAACAATGACGAGTCCTTTAAGAGCTTCCAAGTATCGTAAAGCTTACTCAGCAACGGATGAAATTACTTTATCCGAAGAGGCTGCACTTTCCGCTATGATTGAATATAAATTCTTCAAGAGTACTTACCAGGGAATGAGAAGATTAGGGAAGGAAAATAACTGTAAGCTATATCCGTCTTACGAAAAAGTGATGAAAGCAAAAAAGCGTTGTTATCCACCACGTGATGCAATCAGGATTACAGAGAGTAGTGCAGAAGTCCAACTACAGGCACTATTAGATCATACAGTTGAACGTATTTTACTCGTCCAAAATGTACTCATTCAAAGATTGACTCCAGATAATGTTCGTAAAATGGACTTGATTTGCAAGTGGGGTTGCGATGGAAGTTCTGGGCAAAGTGAATATAAGCAGACGTTCAGTGATGACAGCAAATCTGATGCGCATGTATTCTTTACTTCAGTCGTGCCATTACAACTCGTGTGTTATGATCAACAATCGAAGGAAGAAATAGTTGTTTGGAAGAACCCCAGACCCTCGTCTCCACGATTTTGTAGACCGCTTAGACTACTGTTTCTACGCGAAGACACAGAGTCAACACTTAATGAAGTCCAAATTGTTGAAGAACAAATAAAGTCACTTCGTCCATTCGAAAGTGTAATAGATGGAAAAGAAATCTCCGTAATGTACAAGTTGTTGTTCACCATGATAGATGGTAAAGTTTGCAACGCTGTATCATTGACGAAATCTGCTCAACGGTGCTATTTGTGTGGAGCAACCAGCAAAGATTTTAATGCCATCGACACTGTATTGCAAAGGGAAATCAATGAAACAAATTTGAAGTTCGGATTGTCGACGCTGCATGCGTGGATACGGTGCTTCGAGTATTGCTTACACGTGTCTTACAAACTCGGCATTAAAAAATGGCAAGCTCGAAGTGCCGAAGAAAAAAAAATTACCCAGGAACGCAAGAGGGCCATTCAAGAAGGATTCAAGAAGCAATTGGGTCTAAATATCGATCGCCCAAAGCCTGGATACGGCAGCAGCAATGATGGCAACACAGCTCGGCGATTCTTTGAAAATTCGACGGTTTCCGCTGCGATAACGGGGGTCAACGAAGAAGTTATTAAACGCTTGTACGTAATCCTACAAGTTATATCGTGTGGCCACGAGATAAACTGTGAAAGATTTGAACAGTATGCTATTGAAACGGCAAGAAAGACCGTTGCATTATACCCTTGGTACTCCATGCCTACTTCGGTGCACAAACTATTAATTCATGGTCCAGTGATAATAACTCATGCTCTATTACCAATCGGCCAATTATCCGAAGATGCTCAGGAAGCTCGAAACAAAGACATCAAACGATATCGAGAAGATTTTGCGCGAAAAAGTTCCAGGGTTAAAACTATGGAAGATGTTTTTCATCGGCTCTTAGTTACTTCTGATCCGTACATTTCAAGTGTCAGAAGACTACCACAGAAGAAGCTGAAGAGTTTGTCGCCGGAAGCTGTAGCGATGTTGATCGCTCCTAAAGTGACTGCTGCAGCAGACGAATTTTGCGCCGAGATTGAAGCCGTGCCGGGAGTTGTAATAGATACAAACTCGGATAATGATTCTGACTCCGACTCCGACTCCGATTACGATTTTGATTAAGAATAAAATTTTCTATTTTTGAAACGTTCCGTATGTATTTTGGAAATAAAAATAATAATTGCGTAGAATACACTGTTCACGTTTATTTTATTATGATGATTTTTTTAAATATATTAATTTATCTATTTAGCAGGATACTCGGCCATTTTGTTTATAACAATTTGCTGTAAGCTCTTTGTTGCAAGTTATAAACAATAGATATCGGATTGGTAATCAGCGACCTTGAAAACCCGTATATACCAATTTTTGTCAACATCTGGTAACTTTTTAACGTTCATGTCGGCCATATTGGATCGGCCATTTTTTTTACGATAATTTGGCTTGCGGATTCGTAATCAGCGACCTTGAAAACCCGTAAATACCAATTTTTGTCGACATCTGGCAACTTTTTAACATTCATGTCAGCCATATTGGATCGGCCATTTTGTTTACGATAATTTGGCTTTCAGATTCGTAATCAGCGACCTTGAAAACCCCTGTAAGCCAATTTTCATTCCCGTCAAAGGTCATTTGAGGTTTTGGCCAGGTTTTTGGGCTTTTCTCCTACTGTGCAGCGTCTCCCTCCATCTGATTTTCTCTTTCTTAATCCCTTCTTGTACTTGATTGTTCAGTAACACATCTCGCTGGCATCTGATACCAAGTTCTTTCCAATTGCTAAAGTTTCGAACATGAACTAGGCTGGATTCATGATCAGGAACACGGGGATTCAGTTTCCACTAAATGTTGAATCCATCCGTGGAAGAGAATGAACTAGTGTCTTGTTCTCCCTTATCGTTGAACATTTTGCAGCAAAAGCGGTATAACGCTGCTTTTGAAGGAGAAAAGCACATCCATGTTCTGATCATTTTTTTCTCCATTAGGCATCGTCTGATAAAACCAATCTTTTGTCAAATTCCGGGTGCTGCCTTTCGTGCTTCCGCCCGGACGACTTCGAGATGTACTAGTGAACTAACTGTTAAGATATTGCACAGCGGCGACTCCTCGTTGGACAATTGGAAGTTGGAAGTTGGAACTGGCCTTCAGTCCGTCAGAACTGAAGGCCAGTTGCCTATGTCCGTAAAATCTAGCATTTCGTTCTTGTTGTGATCGCGTTCACTGGCAGCGTTGGTTTCGCCAGATTCAATTGGAACACCACCGGCGTTTTGGGTTTGAGCTTCAGCCGCTGTTTCCGCATTCTCATACGCTGAAAAATACACCTCTATCTCGCTGACCGAAAAATCTTGTACAATGTCAGTGCTGTGCTTGAAAGAGTCGGCCGTGGTGACCTCCGCTTGATCTGTAGTTCGTAGAGGACTCCTACTGGAGCCTTCGGAACACTCTACATCGATATCCTGACTAGTGGTAGTAGTACTACTTGGCTGCTGATTCAGGAACTTTAACATCGCTCCTTGGTTCCGCTTAGCGTCTTCCTCTCTTTCCTTCTTTTTCTTCCGTTTTGCTGCTCCACTCTGATGGTGTTGTGGTAGTTGCGACATAGCTAAAACAATAAAATTATATTACCTATTCTTTACCTATGACACAAGCTGTTTCAACAGAAACGGAAAGGCTCTACTATTATCAACTGGGTTTTAAACACACAATTCCAGTTATACAATTTGGAAATTTAGCTGGAAGATTCTTCTACCTTGTCCAACAACAATTGAATTAGTGACTTCTATAACCCTACATGTTTACATTTTGTTCAGAATTGAGTTCGCACCGGTATTTTAATCTATAGACGTCGACCTATCGATTTGTGCAAAAAACGCTCATCTATCACTATTCTAAAGGTCAACAAAAGGCGTTTTGAAACTCACAGTTATTTTTAAAAAACCACAAGTTCTTCAACTTTATTATTTATCGTGATAGCGGCCATAGTAACACATATTTTGTGAAAATTTCAGCTGGCTACCTATTACAGTTGAAAAGATACAGGGCCTGTGACATACAGTCAGACAGCCAAGTCTTAGTAATAGGGTTCCGTTTAGTACCCTTTGGGTAGAAATGTAACATTACATCATACGATTTAATTATAATATTTAACTAAATCCAAAAAAAATAATCAACTTACTTACCGAAAATTAATAATGTGCACCAAAATACCATAAAGTTCACTAACTGCACGTGAATCCCGTGAGGATGTCCTAATTTTCGTGTTAGGGGGCGTACGCAAATTACGTAACGCAATTTGGTGGGCAGGCGTTACGGTCTACGTACGTGGGGGAGAACAAGGTTTGCGTTACGTCGCGATTTTGGAACTGCCAGATGTAGCAAAATTTCTGCATATTTAAGTTTTGAATTTTACACTCGCGCGCAATTTTACCGCGGAAAGCTTTCCATGCGAAATGTGAGTTAAGGGGGGAAGTCACTGTGCATGTAGTGAACAGTAGCTTTCTAACTTTACCCAAGCGAAATTCGAAGAAAAAAATATTTGTTTCTTATAATTCTTGACAGTACATATATTCAAAAATATGTTGGCATCATTTTTATTCACAAGTCCGAAAATTGACGGAGTTACAGTCACTTTAGTGAAAACAGGTAGCATGATTGGTTAGTGCCCTCAGTCCCTACAGATGTGGCATCGTTCACAATAGATGAAGTGCAGGCTCTTATTATTTTGTGAAATATAATGAAGATGAAGAACCGTCATATCGCCCGCGACTAGATACTTTAATGTAAGTATCAATATTCTAAAAAAAAACATAACTTTATGTCAAGAAAAACGGAACGAATACTTTGAACGCGTTTTTCTCGAAACTACGTTTTTCGACCTTGTCCCAGCGAGTACTCAAAAACTCATCCAACGTTTAAAATTTTTTTCTTATATTTTTCTAATAGCAGATTGTACGTAGCCGATTTTTAGAGTTTTGATAATTACTATTTTTAAAGACTGTTTCAATACAAAAAAGGGTCTTGAAAATAGAACAAAATGTCCAAACTGTCGGCATTTTTTTTAACCAAAATAAAACACGGCTACGCATAACGATAGCTACATTTGTATAGATATCGATAAATTGTTGACTTTTTATTTACAGATAACCTTTCATAAAGATATCAATGGGACAATGAAGAGAATTTTTTTTCGTCGTCAAATCAAGGCATATATCTCGGTTAATTTTAAAGATTTTTTCATAAAAATGGAGATAAAACTGAATGAATATATACTTTATAAAATGAGTACAAACCCAATCCTTTCATAATTAGTTATGTCTATGAAAAAAATCGCAATTATTGACTACAAAGCACTCGTTACGTAACGGAATCGAGGGGGGGGGGGGGGGTCCAGCCAGGCGTTACGGCCCTGGTATCGGGGGATTGGGGAATTTGGCGTTACGTAATTTGTGTACGCACCCTTACCGAGAGTTGGGTAGTTTAGAAGTAAATGTTGAGACAGTTGGGTTTAAAAACAAAACCACTAAGACTATCCATATTTATGGTGTATCGAAGATTAGAGATGTTCACCCTCCGGAGTTCCTTATGAATCTGGTACACAATTTTCTTACATCTAAAAATAAGAAGAGGAACACATGCCGCTTCTCTTAAACAAAATATCCAATTTTCGTTGGTAGTGAAGTCACCGGACCCAAAAGAAGCAGGAGAAAAAATACAAAAAAAGAAATACAGTGAATATACAAAAAAAGGGGAGGGATGTGGATTTGTAAAATACGTTTTATATGGTGCTCATGTGGCCAGCAGCCCTCATCCCAGAATGCAGGTTGTTAATCCTCTTTAATCATAGAAAGAAGGGAAGCAAAATAAAAAAATGGGCGCGAAGCCTCAAAATCTCCTTAAGGGAATTTCCCATTATTTGCCTCTTTCAACTCGTGCCACTTGTTAGTAATAATATAATTGAGATCCCCGCTTTTCCTGCAACGTAGGTAGGCAACGCATACCTTTCGCGTTGTAACAGCACGTGATGAGTTTAGTCCGTAAACACTTAGCCGTAGTCGTCGTATAAGCAACATCACAGGGTCCAGAATACAAATGCCAAAGTCATCGAGAAATAAAAACATATACAAATAGAGCACGTCTGATCACCACGGGGAGTAAAACAGAAGTAAACACTTAATTAGCCCTTCGACCAAAAAAAAAGTTTAGTAATTTATCCTTATAATGTTACAAAAATACTCTTTGAAGAAATAAGTAAACCAAAAAATGTATTTGAAAATACCGACCAACCACCTCATAATAGCGATTTACTTGCAGCTTGGCATATATAGATCACATGTTTTTGGTGGAAAAATGATGTTTTACTACTCTCCTGAATCGTGTTGCCGTGCAGTAAGCTCGGCAAAGCTATTTTTTTAAAACGTTTTTGAAACACGCCGACGTAAATCCGAATGTTGTCCAGGTGACAAAAAAAAATATAAAACTTAAATAAGTATCTAATCTTGTTGTAGTTAACAAGATGTGAAACATTATAAGCTCAACACTTTTTCTTCCGTGCGTATGCACAAACTAAAAAATGTCAACAAATCGGTTGATTTTTTTGAAATTTTGGTGCCCTCTTTTCCTTGATGACCCAGGCGGACCGCCGTATATGTACTCAGTACGCCACTGCCAGGAGTTTTAGGCTAAGATTGGCTTTGAATATATTTATTTTTTAATAAAGGTATGTTTTGTGTATTTTTCCATTTATTTTACTTTTATATTAACTAGCAACAGATGTTTTTCTTCACCAAAATTGTGGTTTTTTTTCGAAAGCCTCACACGTGATGCAACTTCATCTTGAATTCATACAATTTGAAATCATTTAAAATGATGTAGGTAATATACCTTGCTAAGCTCTATATTTTCAAAATATAGTAAGTAATCACTGCATTAATTAATAAGCAGTTTTTATTGACTCCTAAAAATTTGGTCTGTGTGACATTCGGAGTTTTATAAATCACCGATTGAATAAAAAATCATATAATTATATACAATGAAATGTTGATTATAATTTGAAACTAGGACTTGTTATATGTTCAACGCAGATACAAAGTGCGACTTACCCGCAAAATTTAGGTATGGAATTTCAGAATCGAAATCTCAATGTATTTGATCAATCACACCGAAGACAATCGTTCATTCGTACGGACGGCTGCAGCTAGAGCCAACAAAGGACGATTTTTCACTTTGAGTCGAGATTAATTCTCAAACAAGATATTTTCAAAAGACTAATCAAAATTTTAACCGAAATAAAGCAACCATTAAAGTATAAACTTTTGAAGAATCTGTGCATAATAATGACACAGGATCAATGTTGTTAATCTTGTGCTGTTTGACGACGACGTTTCTGCTACCAATAATTATTATTACCTCTGTTCAACGTTTCAGTATAGCAGGTTGCATCTGTGATTTATGCAGGAATCGACAATAAAATAATACATATGTATTGAATCAGCCAATGGGGGCCCGCTAAGTTAAAACGGTTCACCATACTTTATGACAAAATGCCGTTGAGACATTTACCTTTAACTTCTATAGTGTAGAACGGGGCCCCAAAAATTGTAATATCCGACATATTGCTTTGCTGTTGAGACATTTTTTTTTTTCAAAAATGCTGGGACGCCGCGGTTCAATTATTTTCCTGGGGCCCGGGGCGAACCGCCCCCCCCCCAAATCCACCACTGCTTGGATGGTCGACACCTCGTCATCCGAACCGATCATCGACCTCTCGTCTACGCGTTCTCGCAGAGAGCGGACAAAGCGCCGGCGAGGCAACTACGCCAATTGGACTACGCCAGCCAGTTCACGATGGAGATAGTCCACGGTCATGGGAAGGACAACGTCGTGGCCGACGCTCTCTTGCGCATGAACACAGTCACGGTGCCAAACGATCTCGACGCGGAAAAAATCAGCGCGGCTCAGGAAAACGACGAAGAACTGAAACAGCCAGCTGATAGCACCCCATGTAGGTTTCGCCAATCGAACCGTAACGGTCAATACTTGAACCAATGTTGGCGGGGCGATAATCGATTATCCAATCGTACGCCAATGCTCGGCTGAGTATTGACTAGCCAACATTGGTTTGCCGATACGAGGCCAATGTTCGGCCAAATATAGACTCGCTAATCATTGGCTTGTCGATACGAGGCCGATGTTTGGCGAAGTATAGACTGGCCAATCATTGGTTTGCCAATATAAGGCCAATGTTCGGCCAAGTATAGACTCGTTCATTATTGGTTTATTGATATGAGGCCGATGTTGTACGAAGTATAGACTCGCCAATCATTGGTTTGCCGATACGAGGCCAATGCTCGGCCAAATATAGGCTCTCTAATCATTGGATTATCTATACGAGGTCGATGTTTGGCGAAGTATAGACTCGCCAATCATGTTTTTGCCAATACGAGCCCAACATTCGGCAAAATATAGACTCGCTAATGATTGGCTTGTCGATACGAGGCCGATGTTTGGTGAAGTATAGACTCGCCAACGTTGGTTCGCCGATACGAGGCCAATGTTCGGCCGAGTAACGCATGATCGAACCGCAATTCGTATATTGACGATTCATTGTTTCGCATCGAAGTCATTGAGAGACGAGATAAATACTTTTTACGAGTCCATTGGACATTACCCTTAACAAATATACTACCAAATCAATGCACTCATTGTTGGCCGATTCTCGAACGAGCTCATACGCGATACTCTGCCGATTTTCATGAACCATCCGACACTGACAGAAAAATTCTATTAATATTAACTAACCGCCTCTATTCATTTCTTTTTTATTTGAATTAACTCGATTTTTCGTGAAATCAAATTTTTTTTATTGCATTCCCTTATTGGAATTTGTCATTTTAAATATATTTATTGATTCAAATTAAACTTGAACTAATTAACTATTGGTCTGTCTTTATTGCAACACACATATCAAAGGGTTGTGGAGGTAGAAAGGGTGGAGAGAGAGAAATTTTATATATATATATATATGTGTGTGTGTGTGTGTGTGTGTGTGTGTGTGTGTGTGTGTGTGCGTGCATGCGTGCGTGCGTGCGTGCGTGCGTGCGTGCGTGCGTGCGTGCGTGCGTGCGTGCGTGCGTGCGTGCGTGCGTGCGTGCGTGCGTGCGTGCGTGCGTGCGTGCGTGCGTGCGTGCGTGCGTGCGTGCGTGCCACAGTAGGAGAAAAGCCCAAAAACCTGGCCAAAACCTCAAATGACCTTTGACGGGAATGAAAATTGGCTTACAGGGGTTTTCAAGGTCGCTGATTACGAATCTGAAAGCCAAATTATCGTAAACAAAATGGCCGATCCAATATGGCCGACATGAACGTTAAAAAGTTACCAGATGTTGACAAAAATTGGTATTTACGGGTTTTCAAGGTCGCTGATTACGAATCCGCAAGCCAAATCATCGTAAAAAAAATGGCCGATCCAATATGGCCGACATGAACGTTAAAAAGTTACCAGATGTTGACAAAAATTGGTATATACGGGTTTTCAAGGTAGCTGATTACCAATCCGATATCTATTGTTTATAACTTGCAACAAAGAGCTTACAGCAAATTGTTATAAACAAAATGGCCGAGTATCCTGCTAAATAGATAAATTAATATATTTTAAAAAATCATCATAATAAAATAAACGTGAACAGTGTATTCTACGCAATTATTATTTTTATTTCCAAAATACATACGGAACGTTTCAAAAATAGAAAATGTTATTCTTAATCAAAATCGTAATCGGAGTCGGAGTCGGAGTCAGAATCATTATCCGAGTTTGTATCTATTACAACTCCCGGCACGGCTTCAATCTCGGCGCAAAATTCGTCTGCTGCAGCAGTCACTTTAGGAGCGATCAACATCGCTACAGCTTCCGGCGACAAACTCTTCAGCTTCTTCTGTGGTAGTCTTCTGACACTTGAAATGTACGGATCAGAAGTAACTAAGAGCCGATGAAAAACATCTTCCATAGTTTTAACCCTGGAACTTTTTCGCGCAAAATCTTCTCGATATCGTTTGATGTCTTTGTTTCGAGCTTCCTGAGCATCTTCGGATAATTGGCCGATTGGTAATAGAGCATGAGTTATTATCACTGGACCATGAATTAATAGTTTGTGCACCGAAGTAGGCATGGAGTACCAAGGGTATAATGCAACGGTCTTTCTTGCCGTTTCAATAGCATACTGTTCAAATCTTTCACAGTTTATCTCGTGGCCACACGATATAACTTGTAGGATTACGTACAAGCGTTTAATAACTTCTTCGTTGACCCCCGTTATCGCAGCGGAAACCGTCGAATTTTCAAAGAATCGCCGAGCTGTGTTGCCATCATTGCTGCTGCCGTATCCAGGCTTTGGGCGATCGATATTTAGACCCAATTGCTTCTTGAATGGCCCTCTTGCGTTCCTGGGTAATTTTTTTTTCTTCGGCACTTCGAGCTTGCCATTTTTTAATGCCGAGTTTGTAAGACACGTGTAAGCAATACTCGAAGCACCGTATCCACGCATGCAGCGTCGACAATCCGAACTTCAAATTTGTTTCATTGATTTCCCTTTGCAATACAGTGTCGATGGCATTAAAATCTTTGCTGGTTGCTCCACACAAATAGCACCGTTGAGCAGATTTCGTCAATGATACAGCGTTGCAAACTTTACCATCTATCATGGTGAACAACAACTTGTACATTACGGAGATTTCTTTTCCATCTATTACACTTTCGAATGGACGAAGTGACTTTATTTGTTCTTCAACAATTTGGACTTCATTAAGTGTTGACTCTGTGTCTTCGCGTAGAAACAGTAGTCTAAGCGGTCTACAAAATCGTGGAGACGAGGGTCTGGGGTTCTTCCAAACAACTATTTCTTCCTTCGATTGTTGATCATAACACACGAGTTGTAATGGCACGACTGAAGTAAAGAATACATGCGCATCAGATTTGCTGTCATCACTGAACGTCTGCTTATATTCACTTTGCCCAGAACTTCCATCGCAACCCCACTTGAAAATCAAGTCCATTTTACGAACATTATCTGGAGTCAATCTTTGAATGAGTACATTTTGGACGAGTAAAATACGTTCAACTGTATGATCTAATAGTGCCTGTAGTTGGACTTCTGCACTACTCTCTGTAATCCTGATTGCATCACGTGGTGGATAACAACGCTTTTTTGCTTTCATCACTTTTTCGTAAGACGGATATAGCTTACAGTTATTTTCCTTCCCTAATCTTCTCATTCCCTGGTAAGTACTCTTGGAGAATTTATATTCAATCATAGCAGAAAGTGCAGCCTCTTCGGATAAAGTAATTTCATCCGTTGCTGAGTAAGCTTTACGATACTTGGAAGCTCTTAAAGGACTCGTCATTGTTACGTCCTTAATAACTTTTGCGGCGTCGGATTGTCCTGAAGAGCGAAGGCTCATCTGAGTAGCGTATGCTAACTCGACCAAGTTGAACGATGTACGAATATCTTGGATCTTCCTTCGTTTAGATCTTTCACTGGACATTGTAAACTCAAGGGACGGGCGGCCGCCCGTATTACCCGGGCTTGTTACTACAGTGTCTGTAGGTGCGGCAAAACATACCTGCTTGCTAAGCCATTCACCGTTATTCTTGAAAAATACACAGGATTTTCTGTGAGCTTGTTGCCACCTCGTTCTCATTTGATTGAAGAGTATCGAAAAAGTCTGTTTCGAGTCCTCAGGCACTACAACTGTACGTCCGGTGTCCTTGGAAATTTTTTCTACCATAAATTCGATCAAGGAAGCGAATTTATCGGATAAATGCTCGCTGATTATCAGAAATACTTCTTTCCTTGTCAGCACCAATTCTTTGTAACCGGATCCCGTAATAAAGACATAAAATTGTAGAAAATTGGTGTTAAAGGAATAGATAAAATTTTCAATTAATACAAAAACTTGAACAATGTACATTATTTTACCAAATAAATAACCGCAATAATTGAAATCATTTTAAGAAAATTAGACAGAAAATATTGACATGGATTTGGTTAAAAGAAAGCTTTGCTTACTATATAATATATATATATTCAAATATTTTATTTGAATGTTATAACATTTCATTCATATTTAAGAAATTTTTATGTGGTTGATTTTAATATGTATATATATATATGCATACGTATATATCATAATTAAATCACAGAAAATTTATACATATATATATATATATATATACACATACATATATATTAAAATAATTTATTTCAAGCGTATAACAGCCGTCTTGTCCGTTATGATGCTACTTCACCCATTCTCAGGTAGAGGCGCAGAGGCTGCTCAATAGTGCCGCGTGCACGCTCGGCTACCGCACGATGCGAAAAAAATCATAACGGACAAGACGCACGTTTTCCGCAGGTAACTCTTGTAAATTTCGAAAGCTTATACATTAAACTAAAGGCCGAGACTAGGAGCTTTGCAAAATGTGACAAATATATAACTTTTCGGACCGTTGAAAATATAAGTTTTCAAAATTATTCAATTTTATTTTTGCCGAAGGCTATACTACATTTCAATCATTTATACATAAACTTTAGATTCAACCGATGTAAAAACATGTTCTACATACCTCCAGAAGTCGTATCCATGTTGCAGAATTGAAATTAAACCCGTCACTTTAAAGTTATGGGTTTTTGAAGTCAGCGTTATTTTCGTCTGTTCAGCGCGTGACACGTACACTCTTCACGAACACTAACTGCCAACTGACGCTGCGGCGCAGGTATACACTTAAAGGGCTTTCCCTTCCACAATAGAATGCAGTTACTAGTCCTCTACCTGAATGACTACTCAACTGACCCTATTTCGAAAATTTATTTTTTGGGGTTTTGGCCAGGTTTTTGGGCTTTTCTCCTACTATGCGTGCGTGCGTGCGTGCGTGTGTGTGTGTGTCTGTGTGTGTGTGTGTGTGTGTGTGTGTGTGTGTGTGTGTATATGTATATGTATATATATATATAGGTTATGTTTGAAAATTCTATAGCATGTCATTCGATAAAACTCTCTCATTATCACAATGATAGTAACTAATTGATATAGTTTATGTGATACAAATAATGATGAGAATCCATTTGGTCTCTTATGTCATATCTGCGATTCAGATGTTACAAGCACTCGGTAGCATAGGGGCAGCGTGCGTAGCTATGAGTAGGTAGGTTCAAGATTCGAGTCCCATATAGGTGAAATATTTTCTTCGAACTAATCGTTTCAAAAGACCAGGTAATAACGAATCACAATACAAAAATAATACATTTTTTTTTTTGGCAGTGCAGGACCAATTTTGGTGATCCATATCGGGTCACAATTACCCGCCAAGACTCGGTCGATAATCGGGCCAAGCTCGAGTGCCAACGATGGCAATCTTGACGGGGACTTATTGTTGGCCGATTCTCGAATGAACTTCTACGCGATGCTCGGCCGATTCTCATAAGCCATTCTAGGGCCAATATTGATTGCGAATATCTGGCCGCTCTTATCATCCGAGGCTCGGTCGATGATCGGGCCAAGCTCGAGTGCCAATGTTGGCAAGCTCGGCGTCGCGCATCGGCCAATCGTTGGCCATTACCGATCACCCTACATGGGGTTGCAGCTTGAGTGAGGTCCCCCGAAATGAATGGCCCTATGGGGCGAGGAGTTTACGAAATGGGACAATGGAAATTAAAGCTGAGATCGAAATTATACGATGAAATTAAACCACCAGTGCGAGGAGACGTCACTACACGTCGTTATACACGGACACATACACCCACACGCACGCACGAACATGTCTGAGAGTTCTCAAACTGCAAGTATTGCTGTTGATGCATACACAACTTTGAATATCGCGTCAGCAAAATTTACAAAAGGTTCTTGACTCGGTTCTCCACGCTGAAAATTCAAACTTTTTATATGTGCGTTTTTTTCTGTGCGTATTTATTCTGGCACTCGCTGCTCAACGTGATACAGGTTTTTATTTTTCAGCTATGTCTTTATCCATTTGTAATCATTTTTTCGAGCCCGTGCTCCAATTCGTCATCTTTTATTTCTTGAGAAAAAATTGAAATTTAATTACAGTATAAAATACGTCCTAATTATCTATATAATATGGAACGTCTTGTATACTATAATGCACTTTAGATTTTTTTGAAAAAAATTCGAATAATAAATTAGAGCCTTGTAAGGACTAAGGCTCTAATATATATATATATATATATATATATATATATATATATATATATATATATATGCACGAGTCGTTCAAAAAAGGTCGATTTTTAATGTTCTTTTCTGACAGGAGTATTGGGATGACGAAGTGGGAATTTTACACAATTTATACATAGTCTTGCCAAATTTGAATTTTCTTTTACTGAACAACATGGATAAAGAATGAAGTTACAATTTAAACAAAGTGCCGGTGTTGCTGCACATCCAACCGGGGTAGATGGTTCTGGCAACTAGGGTAATTTGAAATGAAAAATACAAATATGTATTTTCACTATAACAATAAAACTTTCGTATGACCGCATACTTTTTGGAAGTCTTGAAAATTACGAAAATGTCAAGTTGTAGAAAAAAAACAATGCGTTTTCGATGAAAAAAAAAAATTTAATCATATGATATCAAAAAATGGATAAGCATATGGAAAATCACGCAGTCATACGATAGGGAATGTTACAATATTAACTATGCTCTGTCCGTGTGAATCGAACAAATAAATTTTAAGTTTGTAAAAACATACTCTGGAGAAAAACGCAACAGAAAAAGGGTACATCACAGCGGGGTGGTTCGTCGTAGCGCAGTGAGCAATCGGGCCCGTCACAAAAATCGTCATACCTCGACCAAGTTTTGGAATTTTTCCACAATCTTTGTTGCAAATTACAGTGAAGAACCTATGCTTCAAAACAATGCAACAAGACAATTGTAGTTCTTAATTTTTAAACTTACGCAGACCCCTTACAAAATACGTCTGATTGTGAGCGCCCATATTCAATATTGCGGAAAATAAAGTCAGACCCGTTTTGAAAATATAATCAACATTGCCCTTGGCCGACTCTACCTCCTTCGGCGACATGCAAGTTATATAGTGCACAAAGGCGAAAAATGAAAATCGTTCGATGTTATCTTCATTCTCGCCACAGCCATAATTCAGTAGAGACTTATAGGGCAGCCTGATCCCACGCAGTGAGCCCATCGTGAATCACTGAAATTTCATGGCGCATCGGCAGCAACGTCAGGTTCGAACTTCAGGTTTGTTTGTGTATGATCAAATGGTTAACGGCGCGAGGCTGTCCTGTGGGTTCGTAGGCGGAACTCTCTCTCTCTCTCTCTCTCTCTCTCTCTCTCTCACACACACAATTTTTAAAAAAATTTCAGATTGAAACATCCCGGTAATGTGCATTGGTAAGCATGCCTCTGGTTTTCGCTATCTTTCAGTGGCTATCGCACGTTCGGGACAACACATCAGGATTTCTCACATGAATTCGTTTATTGTTTGAAAAGATATCGCAAAGTATTTTGCGCCAAAAGTCACGTTGGAAACATGTGATTTTCAGCGTAAAATATTATTTACACAAGACCCATCACTAAAACCGTTCGACAGTCAGCGGTGCTCTGTAAATAAATACCGCGGTATTTTACATTAACATTATTCAGCAACAGTTTCTCGTACAGTGTGCACGTTCTGTTCCGGACTCTCTTTGAACGTCCACATCGACAATGTTCGGAGTACGGTAAGCGAAAATATATAAATATCGCAATCCACACACAATTAAACAATCAGTAAACTTTTTCTCATTCTCTTAGTTATTTTCGAATAGCCGTATTTCTGTAAAACACAATCGCAAGCCATGGTCTACAGGTGTTACATCTGCCTAGAGGCTCGAAAAAAATGGCTAAATACCAATTTTTTCCCCGGGAAACGGTCGGTGAAAAAGAAACGCATTTTTTTAAACACAAACGTACATATAATGAGAACGTCTAAAAAATCTTGTCATTTTAGACGCTAAAAAAGGCTATTTTCATGAATTTTTTTGATACGTTTATATTATAGATATTGATATGAAAGTTGATGCACTTAATGAATACACTTTCGAAATACATTGAAAATAAATTTTCTATTTATTTAAGTCACTGTTTATAGACGAAAATGGTGGTTGAAAAAATGTCCTAAAAAAATGCAGGTCTGCGGTGTTGATGAAATCTCGGAGGTGGATCATCCGAAACAAAAAAATCGAACGGTTTTAGATTCAGTATGTTAATGGCTATAGCGCATATCATACGATTTTTCATATATGCAAAAATAACAAAATGGCGGACATTTTTCGAAAAAGCAAAAGAAACGTGTTTTTGGCAAAAAAATAGTGAATATCCAAATTGGAAAAAACCTTGATATGCGCTCTATAGCTATAGTTGTAAAGAATATGTGGTTAAAATTTCATAAGGATCGGTTCAGTAGTTTCGAAGACTTTATCACCAAGCCTTCGAAGAACGTTGTTTCGAGAAAAACGCGTTGAGAGTTTGTTTGGGCTACATAAATACATAATATTTTTGTTTACGTATTTCGAAAGTGTAAGTTCGAACTTCTATATCAATATCTATAATATAAACGTATGAAAAAAATCATAAAAATAGCCTTTTTTAGCGTCTAAATGAGAAGACCCCTTAATCGGTCTATCCGAAATCTAAAAACCAAATGGGTTATTCAAGTTAAGGGGCAACACCACTCTAGAGTCAGCAAAAAGACCTAAATTTGATAATTTTTTTGTTAATGGATTTAAAAAGGGATCGGGTTTCTTTTTTCGAATTTATTAAACACATATTGAAGTATGTAAAAAAAAAAATTCTTGCTTTTTCGATAGAAAATGGCGGTGAAAAAGCCAGTATTCAAGAACGTATTTTTTCGAGTCCTCCACGGGCGGACGTGAAACTCCGCAAGCATAAGAGCTAGAACAAAAAAACGATTTTTTCTTAATGTATATGTCATTGGCTAGAAAAATACATAGGGGT
>OY723392.1:15616558-15646558 GCA_963210295.1 Ophion ellenae
TTTTTTTCATTTCTCAGACTAACTTCTTGTCTTAGAATAACTCTTACGAAGCAAAAAAAATGTTTTGTATATATCTAATGCACGATTTCCGTTAGCCAAGACATTTTTCTTGAATTTGCTTTTTGCTAATGCTTCATGATCTAGGTATTCATTTAGTTATTCTCGATTAAAGCAAATACGTTTCCATGTTCGAACGTATGTAACTAGTAAACTTATGATGAAGCAGACATTTCACAGGCAGGCTCAGAACGCCGAAACTATCCTTTTAAATACTGTTCAATTATTAATTCTTTAACAACAATAATTCATCCTGTGAAGGCGGCCTAACACGTGCAAGTTCGCCATTTTATATAAAACACAAACAATTAGGAAAAAATCATGGGATTATTAAATGGCCCACGTTTTTTTTGCATCAAAAGTACCATTGAAACATATGAAAACCGCCGAAATGTGCAGATCTTTTTTCGAGTGTCATAACCGTTCGAACATGTCATATTTGTTGAAAATAATTGAAGGATCACCCCGTTTAGTTGCAAACATTTCCTTTGTTTCTTGAGTTCAGAAATAATCTCGTGCGCCTTTTTTATATGTTCTATTTCAATTCTTACAAAACCTGGACTGTTTGAGAAATAATCAGAAAGATATTTCTTTCAATAAGAGTTGAAGATTTTTTTTTGTTTTCTTACCTGATGTTATTTTTCATTCTGGAATGGCTCATGAAAAATTCAAGTAAAAAACATGGAAAGGTCGTTCGAACGTCATTTCCAAGCACAAAAAACCAAAACTGGTTGAGAATTAAACCAGGTGACCCTTGAATCATTTCAGTCACATACGCATTGTTCGAACATATAGGACAAAAAAAATTTGACCGAACGTTCCAGGGGTTTGGACATGCTTTTAGAATTTTTTTAACCCCACAATCAACACGGACATTTTTATGATCCCAAGACTCTGTAACTGTCAACACCAGTACGTATATACAGGGTATCTCTGATAAAGTGTTACAAGCTTATATCTAAGAAAGAGCGGATGAAAAAAAATGTTTCAGGTAAAAGTTGTTTTGTTTGAAAAGCGGGGGAAATATGTAAATATCTACTTTACCTTGGGGATAGCCGATAAATAAAATACTTATCCATAGTATTTTGCAAAGCTTCTGAGGTACGCTATAAGAACACACAATAAAGTATGAAGGTTCTAATTCAAGATTTTAAAGTTGACCTTCATACGACCTTACCGGTTAAACCCAAAGTCAATTCGACATTACCATTTTTCTCAATTTTTGAAACAAAACAATTTGTAGTTGAAACAATTTTTATGGTGATCCGTACTTCCTATGATAAAAGCTTGTAACACTTAATCTCAGACGATCTGTGTATACATCATCATTAATTAACAATGACAATAATACCAGATGTCATTATTCAATATTTAAAAAAAACATCTTTTTCTAGTTAATTTTCAATTAAAGAGGGAAATGCCTTTAAGTGAAGAAAACATTGCCGATTTCCATGATTTTTTTTAAAGGAAATATTTCTTCACCATTTTTTAGACTTAAGGTATGTTTCATTACTACTTTTGAATGTTACTTCGAATTTTTTAAATTAATCTTCAAAAATGGCGGAGGTATGGTGCGATCTTCTAAACGGGTTGCGGCGGATGTTGTCAGACGGTGCGACACGAAGTTGGTGGGATTGATTTGATAAAAAAACCAACAAAGTTTTTTTTTCTTCACTAACACTCATACGCAGAATAAGAATCAAGAAAAAGTGATAAATGTCGAAAATCGATGAGGTGGTACGCTTTGAAATGAAAAGATTGAATGTTCCGAAAAAATTGCTACATTTTGTAATTTAAAAAAACACTTTTTTCGAATTTCAAAAACATTTTGGTTTTAGACAATCAGGTTAGAAAGATTTATACAAATTTCATCAAAATCGGTCGACTAGTTTTTTAGCTATACGTCACGACAGTTTTTGAAAATACAGTTTAAAAGACCGTGCGATGCATTCGCCATTTTTAAAGATTAATAATAACACCATGTAACAGCCAAAAGTAGTAACAAAACACACTTAAAGTCTCAAAAATGGTGAAGAAATCTTTCGTTAAAAAAAAAGCCAGAAAAGTCAGCATATTTTTTCCTCGCCCAAAGGTATCTCCACTCCTTAATGTAAATGATACAAGAGAGCGTGACGGGAGTATTGATTAGAGAATATGCAAATGATCCTTTTAGGAACTGCAACATGTCGAGTACTATCTTCTTCTTTATCATTGGCATCTTCATCCTGAAATCGAGCGAATGTTGGGACCTCGGAGAACTCGACCGTCCGGAATGGTGGGAAACCGCGCTGATCTATGAACTAGAACCGCTGTTATTTCAGGACAGCGACAATGATGGCTTCGGCGATTTGAAAGGTTCGTATAATTGGGAAAATCAGCTCCACCATTGGTCAAAAGAAAGAAAATTTTTAAGTGAAACTTGTAATTTGCCCACACATAGGTATTTCCTTTTTCGAAAATATCTCGTTGTAGAAACGTGCCCCGCCTCCTCAATTCATGTATAACTTTATTATAGCATCTTCTTTGGCTTATATTTATTTACATTGTACCTTCCGCAAATGCCTTCATCGGCGGTGTTTTTTTCTCCGTCAAAAATTTGTTTCATTTTGATTTGATTTGCAAATATTATAAAAACGCATTTTTCAATGACTATAGCTACCAAAATATATTATTCTGATGGAAGGAAACAATATTATTCACATTCACGAAATTAGTCACATTCACTGGCAATGAGCCAGTGAATGAACGAACTGACCAGTAAATGGACGGTCAATCGCCAGTGAATGGACGTGTAGTGTACACGAACGCTGCCAAGGAAAACGATTTATTTTTATTAAACGCTTGATTCAGCGATCACTGTGTTGCACAATAATGATAATTTTCTTACAGATATGAGTATTATATTCGTTATTACGATTTCGTAGAAAATACACAAACCGTTTATGCAACTTAATTCTTTAAAAACCTACCAAAGTTTATTTCGACAGAGAAATACAAAATTAAGTTTTTCCAAACAAAAGAAACGAACGAATTGATTTTATGACATTTCATGAAATGTACATTGCATATGTTAACAACAATTCATTCAGAAATTTTCAGCAGATGAGCTTAATTGTTCATTCTACTTTGAGAATTATCCGAACAAAGCCCATATGTTCATTCACTGGAAAGAGGTTAGAATACACCACCAGTGAATAAACATGTCTTATTCTGACCTATTATTACAAATTTATTCCAAATTTTGCAAAAAATCAAAGATTGATTCTTTCTCAAGTAACAAAAGTAATACTTACGGTCAATACTTATAAAAACTATTGTTTTCGCGTTTTGAACACCTACTGTGCACAGCCGTATCGTAACTAAGTTGCGCGGTGTGCAAATACAAAACCGAGGAAAATTCTGCGAAGCGTCAAAATTCGATATTAAACTGAGAAATCGATTTTAACAATAGCTGTGATTTGTTTGATAAATTATAGCGATTCGAGTTTTTATCAACAATTCATATGCTTTGCTGATTTTAAATATAAGCCGGCTTTTGTGCATTTTCTGGTCCCCGCCCATTCGCTGGTCGGTTCACCCTAGTGTGCGGAAAAGCCGTCACCTACTATATCTAAATATTGGACCAAGCTAATGCTCCTCACACAGGAAATCGCCGAAGCCTTACACCGACCACCCGTAGTCTCTCTTTATTGCATAATTTTTTGTTCCTTTTCACTTCCGTATCACACCAATAATCCTCTACGTCCATTGACAATCGATGCTCGTTTCAGGCATAATCAACCATCTCGACCATTTTAAATACCTGGAGGTGGATGCAATTTGTCTTGGACCTATTTTTCCTTGGAGAAATAGTATCTTTAATGTTATCGATCACGAACAAATAGATCCTTTGCTCGGTGATCTCGATGTTTTTCAAGAACTCGTCGACCAAGCACACTCCAACGGTAATTATGGAGAGTCAACCTGAAGAAATCATCGTTTCAACTCACATGATTGTCATAATCATTTTTCTTTCATTGTACGGAAACAGGCATCAAGGTTATTTTGGAAGTTATGCCATATCATACAAGCGACGACCATCCATGGTTTGAAACATGGAAGCTCAATCTATCTCCTTTTGAGGATGCTTATGTCGCGGTGAGTATTGTTCGCAGTTAAAAGAGCACTCTTCTACAACGCATAATTATTAGCTGGACGGTTACAACTGCATATAAAAATCTTATTACTCTGCGATACTGATGCATTCAATAGAAACTTTTAATGATTATTAGAATTAATAAAGTTTTGGATAATTTTTGTTTCGTTCACGGACTGCGGTCGGAATAATTAGCCTACTTCAGCATGGACCCGCGAGAGCGATTCGTGGTTTAATCATACGTCTGATCTGAACGTCGAATCTGAAGAGGTTCGATATCGACTAAAGGTAAATACTTCTTTGAGTCTTTCACGTTGGTCGCCCCTCGGCGACCAAGGGAAAACGATGTGGAGAGGGGGTGCGAAAGGTTTTATTTTCGTTTGCTTACAGAACATGCTAGAATTGTGGTTGTCCAAAAGAGTGGATGGTTTTCGTATCATTGGACTTCCGCATTACACTAATTCGCCCCTCCTAGAACGTAATGTTCGATATTTGTACGAGATTCGCAAAGTAGTCGATGAATGGACGAAACAGCGCAACGCGACATCCAAGTACGTATCCTGAATGCAAGTTGTGATTGCAATTTTGGGAATTAGGACAAGACAAAATTGGAAACGTGTCTACACATTTTTATCGCGCCTTTCAAGAATATGAAAAATGAAACCTGGATCAGTTTGAAATTAAGAAACAAAATTAATCTCGTTTTAAGGCTGTTACAGTAAATAATGGTTTTAGAAAAGTTAATTATTTCATTCCGATCGAAAAAAAACCCTACCGACTATTTGGTTTAACCATTTGTTGGTAATTTTTTTGTATTATTACGATTCGAAAATAAGTTTCTTGACATCTTGTATACATCCCAAATTTGTCGGATTTTTGTTGAATCACGAAGAATCGCAATTCTGATTAAATTATCGGGTCTGCTTATGCAGCGTCAGGCTTATGTTTGCCCGTGTAGAAATGTGAGTCGGGAAAAAGTCCTGCCGCTGATCTGCCACCCCTAAATAATATCAGGCCATGGTCAGGTCGCCCAGCGTGGATCAGGTTCGCCATGTAACGGGTCTCAGGCAAGGCCCCGGTCCACTGTTCCCTTTTCCGGGAACTGATTAGGAACTGATTAGGAACTGGTCAGGACAACGATCAAGTACTGAAAAGCCTTTTGGCCATCTACCCGAATAAAATAAATAGCATTAGGTGGTATACTGATACTTTATATACGTTATTATACCTTTGCACTCGGAAGGTGACTCTCACTCATCATTCACTATCCGAGTAGCTTCGAGTGCAAAGGGTTATTTCACAAATATCGCAAAACCCTGAGCGTAAGTGCCCGCTGTAAGCAGCACACTTCTGTGCGTGGTACAACGCACAGGACGAAGTTTTATCCTCGTGCGATGGTACATTGCTTACGCGAAGCACTTCGCTTGTAGCTACCTGGCGGATTGTTGGCCAAATACATTCGGGTAATGCCTTCCCGGCCAGAACATTAATATTGCCGAACATGGCGACAAGGCGTTAATAAATCACAAATCACCTGCTTTACTTTTTTGCCTCATTAAATAATTTGGCTATTCATTATGCTCCAATCCTTATTTATTGTAATCCCGGTATTTATGATAAGCATTCGTATCATCGTCGATTATCATTGATGGAATGAATGATTTTAATGGTTAATAGAATTACAACACCTGTATTGGTTTCATCCTAATTAATTATAAATATCTTTGATGAGGTGAAAAGCCAAGTAGCTATACGCAGCTCTTAATGACAGGCTCCGCCTTTCAGGATATATCATTGTTTTGGCCGGGTGGATATTACGTAAGGATGTCCTTGCTCGCAATGTATCCGACCAGATGATGGTAATTTCAAAACATAGAGGGTAAGCCGTAAAAAACGGTTTAGCGATTTTCCCGGTTTGTTCCATGGGGCGGCCTGGTCAGGTAAATCAGACAAGGTGAGTCGGGTGAGGGCCCGACACAAAGTAGGGAAAGGCCGGTCACATTTCTGCACGGGTAGGACCGAAAAAAGGTTGATTTTTAACACCTTTTCTGATAAAAATATTGAAATGACGAGGTTGAGATCTTACATACAATTGATACATGGCCTTGACAAGTTTGAGTTTTTTTTTCATTGAAAAATATCAATAAACGATGAAGTTCTTATGTAAACAACGTGCCGCCGTTGCTGCATGGCCGATCGGTGTAGGTGGTTCCAACGATTGAAGTGATTGGAAATAAAAAATGAAAAAAAAAATTGTTTCGTATACTAATGAAACTTTCGAATGACCGGATACTTTATTCGAATTTTGAAAGTTACAAAAATAGCAAGCTGTAGAATGACAAATAAATGAACATAGCACAGCTTATCCAGTCAGGCGGTAGACAACGTTACAAACTACGCTCTGTACGAATTTGGAGTGAATCAGATGAATATATTTTTAAATAAGACTTATACTGATCCATAAGACAACGTTTCGAGAAAAGGGCAAAACAAATAAGGATACTTCGCAGGGGGTGGGGCGATCTAATCCTTCACAAAATAAAGGTTATCACTCGGTCAAGTTATTGAATTCTTACAAAATCTTTGTTCCAAATTAAAGTTAAGTCACTAGGCGATAAAGCTATGCAATACAAAAACGTCATTTCGAAGCTTCAAGCTCATACGGACCTGTCAAACTATTGACTGCGAACATACCCTCGATGCAGAGAGAAACGGTAACAAACATTCAGCATCGATTCGACCAACTTGATGTGACTCGCAGCAGTCACTTCGATCATCTCAAGATCACATTAATAAACGATTGGTAATAAGCCCTGCCATAGTGTTCGTATTATTCGATCGCAGATATTTGGTAGCCGAAACCAGCGAGCCTGAACAACAATGGTTCAAGTATTACGGCACAGAGGACTCGCCGGGTGTACTGCCATTGAATAACTTGCTGACGTCGATTGACAGTGACGCCATGGGCAGTAAGAGTGCCACCAAACTAAAGACCGATATCGAAAACCGGCTTAATGCAGTCCCATTGAATGCAACTACCAATTGGATGGTAAGTTGAGAGCAGCCAAAATGGGCGGAGTGGCTCGAATTTCCAATACGAACGTTTTACGTATAGAAAAATCTTTGAACTTCCAAATCACCAACGTTTTTTTGGGATTCGTGCAGCTATCGAATCGAGATGACTCGAGAATCGCATCGAGAGTCGGATACGACAATCTCGATACTTATGTGATGTTGAGTATGCTGTTACCCGGTCAGGCGTACACGTATTTTGGGGACGAGATCGGCATGGAAGATTGTTTGAGTGACACATGCATAGATTCCTACAAGCATGCTATGCGATGGGAAAACTCTCCTGGGGCTGGCTTTACGATGAAAACGAATTACGTGGGTATTCCAAGAAATCAGAATTTCGCGACCGCCAATGTCAAGGATCAAAAGCATGACGCTCAGAGTCATTTGAGAATTTACAAGCAGCTCGCCGAACTGAGGAAACATCCTGTCTTCAGACGAGGTAGCTGGGAATTAAAAACTCTGAGTGACCATGCCGTTCTCGTATTGGGAAGGTAAAGTGAACTGATTAAACCACATTTGTTTACTCTCCTTTCTTCTGCCTCCGATGTTTCTTTCTATGCTTTTGCGATTTTTAAAGACCCGATTCCGTTTATTTGTATTACACACTTCGTCGTTTGGCTACACGGAGAAAACAGGGGCCTCGAAGTTTAGAATCAATACTATGCTTCTAAAAAAATACCATTAAATATAAAAAAATATTGATTGGAAGATAAAAATTGTAATTATGGTATAGTAATAATGAAGGAATTTAAATTGTAACCTACGATATGGCACGTAAACTGATACAAATAATACATTTTATGCGGCATAATGTGATTTTTTATAGTATTCAAAAAATATTTTGCCCACCTGATTAGAACAATTAGTTTTCAGTATTCTACAAAAAGTACGGTATAACGAGTCACATTTTGCTTATAACTTCGTAATATTTTTCGCTATACGTCGAAGATTTATGCTATGCGTATAGTGAAATATATACATACACGAAGATTCATGCTTTACGTATAGTAAAATCCATATGAAAATATAGAGTGTAATAAAGGCTAGTATTTTACACAAAGTCCTATACAGAATATAGGACGCGCGCCTAAGCGAGAATAGTTTCAAATATAATACGCGCGCATCATTTTTACTATACGGTGTGAGAATCATTTTTACACTTCTATAACAACAAGTCTTAGAATTCCGAACTGGCAGTAAACTGTTATACTTTTCTAGCACTGAATATTAGAATTCTGGCAATCAGTGTTAGAATTTGAGGCCGCATATTTCTCCGTGTACGTATAGTTCTTGTGGGACCGCTCGAAGTGCGGATTACAGCCATTCTCTCTCTCTCTCTCTCTCTCTCTCTCTCTCTCTCTCTCTCTCTCTCTCTCTCTCTCTTCTCTTCTCTCTCTCCTCATTTGCACGAGGACAGAGATGTTTGTGCAATCCTATTGATTTCTTATTTAATTGCTTATTGCGATGAATAATTTAGGAATATACTTAGACATGATTATCAGAGTCGAATGCCGGAACGTTTGCTTTTATTTTTAGGGACTTGCCCGGTAGTTTTGATATTTACTTGGTCGTCTTAAATGTTGCGTCTGTGAAGAGGAAGGTGAATCTGACGGAGTTAAATTGGGACTTGGACGAGTCATTAAATGTCCACGTCTCTTCCCATACAAACGCTTTCGGAAGGTTCGATTTCAAACATTCACATTTAATCAACACATGATTCTCGCAATGCATATTTACATTTATATTGAAAAAAACTTCTTTCTCCTTTTATGAAGTGTGCACCGGGATTCATTGGATATGCCGCCAACGTCTGGAATTGTGCTGACGGCGCGTGCAACTCGGGAAGTTGGAGGAGGCGAAGAAGACCGAATAGGCGGAGATGTCCGATCAGGAAAAAAGACGGAGGCAACAGGGTATGTAGAAGTTGAAACAGAGCCGTGCAACAGAGAAGACCGGTACAGCAAAAACAATGAAGGCGAACACAGCATACAAGACCGCGTGCAGGACGAAAACCCAGAAATCAGAGAAGACAGAGAAAACTTTGGACCTTTCGGGGAAAGCTGCGAAGACGGCGAAAGCGGGAATGTCGGAGAAAGCACAAGAGAAGGCAAAGAAGAATTCGTCAGAGAAACCACAAAAGGCGAAGATGTCGGATCAGGAGAAAAGACGGAGGCAACAGAGTGTGTAGAAGTTGAAACAGAGCCGTGCGACAGAGAAGACCGGCAAAGCAACGAAGGCGAAGACAGCATTCGAGAGTCCATGCAGGGCGATACCGGAGAAATCAGAAAAGACGTAGAGAATGGGGATGTCAGAGAAAGCAGGAAAGACACCCAAGAGTCAGATGTCGGAGAAATAAAAAAAGGCAGAGAATATGGAGCTGTCAGGGAAAGCAGCAAAGACGGCGAGAAAGGAAATGTCGGAGAAAGCATAAAAGGGGGCAAAGAAGAATATATCAGAGAAATCACAAAAGGCGAAGATTTCCGATCAGGAGAAAAGACGGAGGCAACAGAGTATA
The DNA here is from genome assembly GCA_963210295.1 of Ophion ellenae. NCBI lineage: Eukaryota > Metazoa > Arthropoda > Insecta > Hymenoptera > Ichneumonidae > Ophion > Ophion ellenae. The sequence continues at coordinate 15,626,341 of OY723392.1, forward strand.
AAGAAGTCGAAACAGAGCCGGACGACAGAAAAGACCGGATCAGCAAAAGCAACGAAGGCGAAGACAGCATACAAGACTCCATGCAGGGCGATACCGGAGAAAGCAGCAAAGACGGCGAGAAAGGAAATGTCGGGGAAAGCATAAAAGGGGGCAAAGAAGAATATATCAGAGAAATCACAAAAGGCGAAGATGTCCGATCAGGAGAAAAGACGGTGGCAACAGAGTATGAAGAAGTCGAAACAGAGCCGGACGACACAAAAGACCGGATCAGCAAAAGCAACGAAGGCGAAGACAGCATACAAGACTCCATGCAGGGCGATACCGGAGAAAGCAGCAAAGACGGCGAGAAAGGAAATGTCGGAGAAAGCAGGAAAGACACCAAAGAGGGAGATGTCGGAGAAATAAAAAAAGGCAGAGAAGATGGAGCTGTCAGGGAAAGCCGCAAAGACGGCGAGAACGGAAATGTCGGAGAAAGCATAAAAGACGGCAAAGAAGGATATGTCAGAGAAATCACAAAAGGCGAAGATGTCCGATCAGGAGAAAAGACGGTGGCAACAGAGTATGAAGAAGTCGAAACAGAGCCGGACGACACAAAAGACCGGATCAGCAAAAGCAACGAAGGCGAAGACAGCATACAAGACTCCATGCAGGGCGATACCGGAGAAAGCAGCAAAGACGGCGAGAAAGGAAATGTCGGAGAAAGCAGGAAAGACACCAAAGAGGGAGATGTCGGAGAAATAAAAAAAGGCAGAGAAGATGGAGCTGTCAGGGAAAGCCGCAAAGACGGCGAGAACGGAAATTTCGGAGAAAGCATAAAAGACGGCAAAGAAGGATATGTCAGAGAAATCACAAAAGGCGAAGATGTCCGATCAGGAGAAAAGACGGTGGCAACAGAGTATGAAGAAGTCGAAACAGAGCCGGACGACAGAAAAGACCGGATCAGCAAAAGCAACGAAGGCGAAGACAGCATACAAGAGTCCATGCACGGCGATACCGGAGAAATCAGAAAAGACGAAAAGAATGGGGATGTCAGAGAAAGCAGGAAAGACATCAAAGAGGGAGATGTCGGAGAACTAAAAAAAGGCAGAGAAGATGGAGCTGTCAGGGAAAGCCGCAAAGACGGCGAGAACGGAAATGTCGGAGAAAGCATAAAAGACGGCAAAGAAGGATATGTCAGAGAAATCACAAAAGGCGAAGATGTCCGATCAGGAGAAAAGACGGTGGCAACAGAGTATGAAGAAGTCGAAACAGAGCCGGACGACACAAAAGACCGGATCAGCAAAAGCAACGAAGGCGAAGACAGCATACAAGACTGCATGCAGGGCGATACCGGAGAAAGCAGCAAAGACGGCGAGAAAGGAAATGTCGGAGAAAGCATAAAAGGGGGCAAAGAAGAATATATCAGAGAAATCACAAAAGGCAGAGAATATGGAGCTGTCAGGGAAAGCAGCAAAGACGGCGAGAAAGGAAATGTCGGAGAAAGCATAAAAGGGGGCAAAGAAGAATATATCAGAGAAATCACAAAAGGCGAAGATTTCCGATCAGGAGAAAAGACGGAGGCAACAGAGTATAAAGAAGTCGAAACAGAGCCGGACGACAGAAAAGACCGGATCAGCAAAAGCAACGAAGGCGAAGACAGCATACAAGAGTCCATGCACGGCGATACCGGAGAAATCAGAAAAGACGAAGGGAATGGGGATGTCAGAGAAAGCAGGAAAGACATCAAAGAGGGAGATGTCGGAGAACTAAAAAAAGGCAGAGAAGATGGAGCTGTCAGGGAAAGCCGCAAAGACGGCGAGAACGGAAATGTCGGAGAAAGCATAAAAGACGGCAAAGAAGGATATGTCAGAGAAATCACAAAAGGCGAAGATGTCCGATCAGGAGAAAAGACGGAGGCAACAGAGTATAAAGAAGTCGAAACAGAGCCGGACGACAGAAAAGACCGGATCAGCAAAAGCAACGAAGGCGAAGACAGCATACAAGACTCCATGCAGGGCAATACCGGAGAAATCAGAAAAGACGGCGAGAAAGGAAATGTCGGAGAAAGCATAAAAGGGGGCAAAGAAGAATATATCAGAGAAATCACAAAAGGCGAAGATGTCCGATCAGGAGAAAAGACGGAGGCAACAGAGTATAAAGAAGTCGAAACAGAGCCGGACGACAGAAAAGACCGGATCAGCAAAAGCAACGAAGGCGAAGACAGCATACAAGAGTCCATGCACGGCGATACCGGAGAAATCAGAAAAGACGTAGAGAATGGGGATGTCAGAGAAAGCAGGAAAGACACCAAAGAGGGAGATGTCGGAAAAATAAAAAAAGGCAGAGAATATGGAGGTGTCAGGGAAAGCAGCAAAGACGGCGAGAAAGGAAATGTCGGAGAAAGCATAAAAGGGGGCAAAGAAGAATATATCAGAGAAATCACAAAAGGCGAAGATGTCCGATCAGGAGAAAAGACGGAGGCAACAGAGTGTGTAGAAGTTGAAACAGAGCCGTGCGACAGAGAAGACCGGCAAAGCAACGAAGGCGAAGACAGCATACAAGAGTCCATGCAGGGCGATACCGGAGAAATCAGAAAAGACGTAGAGAATGGGGATGTCAGAGAAAGCAGGAAAGACACCAAAGAGGGAGATATCGGAGAAATAAAAAAAGGCAGAGAATATGGAGCTGTCAGGGAAAGCAGCAAAGACGGCGAGAAAGGAAATGTCGGAGAAAGCATAAAAGGGGTCAAAGAAGAATATATCAGAGAAATCACAAAAGGCGAAGATGTCCGATCAGGAGAAAAGACGGAGGCAACAGAGTATAAAAAAGTCGAAACAGAGCCGGACGACAGAAAAGGCCGGATCAGCAAAAGCAACGAAGGCGAAGGGAGCATGCAAGATGGCACACAGGTAAATTACGGAGAAATCAGAAAAGACGGAGAGAACGGAGATGTCAGAGAAAACAGGAAACACCGAGAAGATACAGCAGGCCATGGAGACGGAGACGCCCGAGTAGACGGAAAAGACAAAGAAGATGGAGAAGTCGTTAAACAAGGAAAAGGAAAAAATCCGACAGGACACAAAGTAGAGGAAGGCGGAAGACATATAAGACGAAAAAACTTAAGGATATGGGAAAAAGTGGTGCCCAAGAAATTTTTTAGGAAGTTTGTTCGCACCCTCATAGCAAGAAAGTTATACAGGGTGCGCCAGAGAAACTTACTTATTTGAAAAAATTCCCGCGCGGTGAGTTGGGCGGGTAGAGGGGCGAGAGGGGGCGCATCTGGAGGGGGAAGTTCCCAAGTTTGTTTCTCCCTCCAGTCAGTTGCCATCATGCTCTGGTCTAGAGAGCAGCGGGCCTTCGCAGTCGAGAGCTTCTTTTCTAACGGTCGCTCACTTGTTGCTACGCAACGTGCCTTCCGCGCTCGCTTTGAAATTCCTCCTCACAGACTCGTTCCTGGCCGTAATTAGATTCTGTCGTGGGTTAACTCATTTCGGGAGTGTGGAAGTGTCGCTAAACCCAGAAATGGACTTCAACGGACCATCAGAACTCCGGAAAATGTCGAAAGAGTGAGGCAGTCAGTTGTGCGTTCTCCCCGGCGTTCGGCTCGCAAACACGCAGCTGCTATGGGAATTTCTGACACCACTGTTCGACGAAGACTCGAAGAAATGAACGTTAGGAACGTGTGGTTTCAGCAAGATGGAGCCACAGCACACACAGCACGAGACTCAATGAATTTGTTGCGACAACATTTCCCCGACCGCCTCATCTCTCTCAGAGGCGATCTCCAATGGCCGGCACGCTCTCCAGATTTGACTCCATGCGATTTCTTTTTATGGGGTTATTTGAAATCTCTGGTTTATGTCGATCGACCACGGACCATAGCACACCTCAAGAACAACATTCGCGACGCCATTGCCAACATACCGATTGATATGTTGCAAAGAGTGGATACGAATTTCAAAAATCGACTTCATCAGTATATGCGCAATGGGGGTCGCCATTCATCCAATGTCATTTTCAAGACTGCATGAAAAAAAATTGGGATATTGTATTCTCAAATAAAAAAAAATTTGAAACAATAATTGAAGTACTTTTGTTTTTATTGACCTTTCAAATAAGTAAGTTTCTCTGGCGCACCCTGTACCTAGCTAAAAGGATTGGAGGAAACGATCGAGATACTCATCTCTCCTGAAGATATATTTGCTGGAGCGGTGGATCCGTTCTTAGGTAGTGATAAATGGCGTTCGTGCCGTACGAACTATCCAACTATAGCCGATTTTTTAAATCAACGTAGATATCCCCATAATTTTCAATACAATACAAAGTTTTTTCATTACATTCGATTTAACTTTGGATTACAGTTATTCAACACTCAACAAGCGGAAACCTTGCTAAAGGTTTCGAGTATACGTGTATACTCAACATATGAGAAAAGATCAAGTCCGTATGCGTATTATGTTAAGCATAAATATTACATGCATATTTTTAATTGTCGCTATAATATTGTAAAGAATGCCATAACCGGCTGGAGTTGATGAAACATATGTACTCCTTTAATTGCCTCTTTCCCGTTTTGATATCGCGATGACAAACAAATGACAAAATGCCATAGTGGAACTCGACGGCGAAGCATGTCGAATTTACGTCAATCAGCAACATTTTTCGTACTTGCTGCTGCAACACACTTGTGTCCGCAATGTATCAAGTTCTTCTTTTCTTTCCGAAGTAGACATTTTCCGTGCACGCAAGTATTTTTTCGTACGAAACAAAATTCAAGTATGTTGTGCCGCAGAGTTGATGGAATGTATACATAGTATGCAGAACAACACCGAATATAACAAAACCAGATTGCCACATGCATTATATTTATAATTTTCCGAAATAGTTTAATTGCGCATACTAAAATTACAATGTTACTCACGTTACTCTGAACATGTTCGGCATATTCCGGACTGTTTAAATGGCAGTTTGACGCTACTTTAAAGCCTTACATAAGCGATTTCGCCGATTTTCGAAGGTACTTGTCTAGACGCGATTTAAAAAAAATGACGCATATATTGACAACATTTTTTTTACAGATCATTTATGCACATGGTTAAATATATGTAAAAAAAATCTAGAATATTAACAAATGGCGGAGATATAACATAATACAACAATGTATTTTTTTTTGCGCGCGCGTTGATGGTGAAATTGCTTGGCATCGATGTGGGTGTCTGAAAAAGAGAACATATTTGTAATTGCATAATAAATGTATCTTCAGTGTGAACCAACAATGTTATTAAAAAAAATTATTATACTAAAAATTCGAAACCCAAAATTTTTTTACTCAATTTTCTGTCGGTATTTTATTTTTTATATTTTGTTGTGTCATTGAAATTTTTGTTCTTGTGGTTCACATGATAGGTGATGATACTAAGAATATGTTGTAAACATTTCAAAGCGATCTGAACCTTCGTTCAAGAGTTGGAACTTTCACAAAGTACAAAAAAGTGAATCGTGGAGAAACGGTTTGGAAGTTGGCGGTCGGGCGCGCCGCGCGGTATCTATTATAAAATCAAGCTTACCTCGTTTAATAGCTTTACAGAATTGTTCAATTCTGTGAAGCTTAAAATATTCCTAACCGTTTAGGCTGATGGAATAAAAAATATAAAAAAATGAAACATTTTTAAATTTTTCGATCATATGAGGCCTTAAGGACAGATCACCGTTCATGACGATGAAAAATTCAATTTTTTTAAACATAATTTCCATTCTTAAGGTTGTTATAGGGTTAAGTCAACATGTTACCACCGAGCTGGATTGTTTTTGGACCTTTATAACCTCTGCTGATCACCCTGTGCAGTTTGGATACGATTCACAGTATCGTTTTTTAGAAAGAAATCGGCAAGTCAACGTATTTCGTGGGCCAATTACATTACACTTATGAGAAGCTCCCGATCGTTTTTCCGTACATTATTAATATCTGCTAAGTGAATGTTACCATAAAGCTGAAAAAATAGGTACGGTTAGACTAATTATCGGACTAACCCTTGGTACCGTGATAAAATTGTTGATGTTTTTGATAGCAAATTTGTACGAAAATCAAGCTTACAAAATATTAGACGGTGCAATCATGGGAACGTCGTAGACGGCACAAATGGTACCGACCTTATCGGTATTCGGTAATTATGTCCGCGAACCTCAAACTACGCGGTCAGCATAAATAACAACGAATATTCATGGTATTTATTCTCTTAATTAGTAATAATTACTTAATATCAATTTGATAACTACGTTCAGAAATGATACATTTCTAGACAAAGACAAAATAACGCAGATTTTGTTCATGCATACAATTTTTTTTTAGAATATCGGAGAATTATTAAGGTTTTTGTTTTCTTCGAGATTATAGACAGCTTTAGTACACCCGTTTTCTTTGAAGCGGAATTTTTTACCCATAGGACCCATATTCGTTTTTGGAAACTCCTTGGGCTGATATTGAGTTTACGAACGGGGCGCATAAGTCTCTGTCTTCTCGACACTTCTGCCAACCTGGGCATTATAATATACCACGATTTCTGACGTTCCCAATTCGTTTGGCGTTAATTGAGCGAAAACAAGTTATAGAAAATAATTATACAACGTAATGAAAACACTTACAATTAATGTAATCACCGAATGTTCAAAAGTGCATATTTTTACGAATAGATGTAGAAAATTAGTTCGAAAACGTAGGTTTAATATTACGATTATTTGAAAGCTAACAGTTGGTAACAGTCACTCGACTGCGTGCAAAAGCATAGGGCGCTCCCCTCGTACTTCACCCCCGACGGCTAAACCCCATAATAACCTTAAACAAAAACTTCGTATTCATCGACGTGTTCGTCTTCTTCACGACAACGCTCAGTCCCACACGTTTAAAATGACACAAAAACCAAAAGAATTTAGCCCTGTCAGATTATCATTTACTTCGGGCTTTGAAAAATGATTTACGTAATAACCACAGTTTACTAATCAAACGGATCTTCAGAATACCTTTGAAGAGTTTTTCAATTCCAGACCTAACGATTTCTGGACGGCTGGCATTCAAAATTTACCAGAGCGTTGGACACGAGTTGCAGATGAAGAGGGGAACTGTCTTATATTGGGAGTACAAATAAGTATCCGCCGTTTGACAAAAGATGGGCCCACCAGGAAGTTATGGTTGAAATTGTCAGATTTAAAACGTCATATCGTAAGGTTGGACATGTGGCAAGACCATAACCTTGAAATAAGTATTAGCGATTTTGTATCAGCATCACATAATTTTTTCGTGCGAAAATGTCGAGTTTTGAGCCGAATGAGCGTCTCTTGCGGGAACTCTTGCGTTTGGCACGAATTTCCCTCCAATAATGCTTCCAATTTCGCGTCTTCGTTTCAGTCTTCCGCTACGTTCTTTGTCTTCGACGTCAAACTCACCGTTCTTAAACTTTTGAAACCACTCACGACAACTTCTCTCACTCAGCAGCCTCACCATATGCTTCTACAAGCCATCGATACGCCTCAGCTACATATTCCTTCAAATTAAAGAAGTAAAGAAGAGTTAGAAAGTTCTCACAAATGGAAAGTGCTCACAAATGAAAATTTTTGGAAAGTGAAAAATTTGACTAAAAAATCGTCAGATAATTGTTAATAACGAATGAAGTATGCAATATAAAAAAAAATCCTGCGTGCTTCCGTAGACAATGTATTTTTCTATATATATTCAACATTTCATGTGAATCGGTTGAAAATTGTCTGAGTTATGTTTCCGGCCAACTTAAACAATGAAGTTTTGAGATAAACGCTGCACAGCCGCCATTTTGAATTTAATCGCTTCAAAAAAATTATTGTATACAGTCACTGATATGTATGATAAATACCCCTTTTTAGTAATCTCGATTTACTATGTTGCCTTTTCTGAAAGAAATCCCCAAAAAGCCTTTTTTCGGCCTCTAGTGTGGCCTAACCCCTTAATAAAATGTTGTGTTTATTTTCAAAAGGTGTCATTTGTGTCGCAATACTTTCTTACCCACATAATATATTCTTGTCAATACACCGTCTCAAATTCAATTAACGAGTTGACGGACAACACTGAGAAGAGGAAGTAAAGAGTTTTGGCTGATTCGCCAGACACAGACACACACACACAATCGGATACATAAATCGATCATCAATACTGAAAGTCGCAAGTACCCGTTTTACGCGTCCTCCTCAGTTAAGTTGCGCCCTTCTGCTCACGAAGTGGGAAAAGCGTACCGCGCCACAAAATACAATGAGCAGTCAATAAAAAAAAAGGAATCATATCTTATATGTCACTCGTCTTAGTGTGCCAATGCACAAAAAGGAGTTTTTTTTCTCGAATATTCGCACAAATAAGTGGGAAAAATTGGAATTTCAGGCAATTACGCTTCAGAAGATGTGCCGTACGTTTGGTCGTATTGGGGCGAGGAGTTTACGTAACGGGACAATGGAAATAAGCTGAGATCGAAATTTTACGATGTATAAACTCAGATGAAAGTTTCCTGGCTCGTTCAACATTAATTTCCTTTTCCTTCCCTGCTTCTCGTTTCCTTATGTGTCTGCCAAGGCTGCACGTATTGTTTTCGCATGCACGGGAAACCACCTGTGCGAGAACTCGCACTTAAGGTAGTACGAGCGCGCAATCTTGATTTCTATAGATTTTGTTCAAATTTTAACCAGACATTTTTCATATCATTATGCATGTTTGAGTGAAATCTCAGAACAGTCAACTATTTAGATTGGAAGATAATGGGTTTTAAAATTGCAACTTTGAACACTGCAGGGTTTGCATTGAAATTTAGACAGAATAATTTTCCGTAAAAAATATTTGTCCCCTATAATAAGAAGACATATGGCAACACCGCATCGTTCCGCGTATCCAATGACGTGAGTTTGCGCGGCATATTTGAAATAATACTGCAATACAAATTTTTATATGGAAGTAATTTTTGATCAAACAAAGTTTTTAATCAGTTATGAATGAACCAACACTTTCACTTGTTAATGAAGATAACATAAACAATATAAAGTATTAATATTTTTAATGCAAATATTTTTTTATGGCAACATTGTTAACTTTATGAACATGATAATTATTTTTTTCTCGAAATATTGAACAATAATGTTCTGCGGTGTTGCCATATGTCTTCTTATTATAGGGGACAATTTTTTTCCGGGCAATTATTCCGTTTAAATTTCAATGCAGACCCTGCAGTGTTAAAAGTAGCAATTTTAAAACCCATTATCGCCCAATCTAAATAGTCGACTGTTCTGAAATTTCACTCAAACATGCATAATGATGTGAACAATGTCTGTTTAAAATTTGAACAAATTCTATAGAAATCAAGATTGCGCGCTCGTACTACCTTAATAATACACGTCGTTATACACGGACACATGCCTCTACACGAACGCACGGAAATTTCTGAAAGTTTCCCAACTGCAAGTATTGCTGTTGATTCATACACGACAACACAACTTTAAATATCGCGTCAGCAAAATTTACAAACGGTTTCGATTCGGTTTTTCACACTGAAAATTCAAACTTCTTATGTGTGTATTTTTTTTTTGGCACTCACTGCTCAACGTGATCGACGTTTTTATTTTTCAGCTACATCTTTATCAATTTGCAATGATTTTCTCAAGTCCGTGTTTCAATTCGTCGTTTTTATCTTGAGAACAAATTAAAATTTAATTACAGTATGAAATACGTTCTAGTTATACAGGGTGTTAGGAAGGTCGATGCAAAGCCTTAAGGGGGTGATAGGTCACCTCGTCAGGAACATATCTAACCTGGGTTACCTTAGTCAAAGGTCTAAGGATTTCGAGTTATCATGGTAAGTATAATTTTTGGAACATTTCCCAAAATTTGGTACTAACTCGTTTACCTCTTATGTTAATACTATGTTTTTTAAATAGCATTAACATAAGAGGTATATTTATTTTATGACAAGTTTTTAATTATTCAACACGTCTCATTTAGTTAGTTGTGTGGAAAGATTTTTTTCTATTATTAATCTTTAAAAATTGCGGCGCTGTAGCACGGTCTTCCAAACTTCATTTTTGAAACTGGCGTGATGTATAGCTAAAAAGCTAATCGACCGATTCTGATGAAATTCGGCTTAAATCTTTTTAACCTTATTTTTTAAAACATGACCTTAAATGTTTTCGAGAACTAAAAGGAAAAGTATTATTTAATTGCCAATTCCGGCAATTTTTTTTTTAATTCGAAGTTATTTTTTGAAAGCGTACCATTTAATCGATTTTCAACATTACACGTGTTTTCTTGGTTCATATTCTGCGTATCAGTGTTAAGGAAAAAAAAATCTACGTTGGTTTTTGTGGACGTCTGACAACGTCCGACGCAACCCGTTTAGAAGGCCGTGTAATACCTCCGTCATTTTTAAAGATTAATTTGTTTTAAACTAAGTAACAGCCAAAAGTAGTAATAAAACATACCCTAAGACTCGAAACGGTGGAGGAAGCTTCCCTTTAAAGGCGGTCATCCCATGTGACAGATGAGAAAAATCGAAAAATGTTTTTTTTTTGCACAAATTGCAGAAAATGTGTGAGTTGACTTTTAAAACCGTGCCAAAAATTCAATTGTCGATATTTTTACTTTACTCTAGTTCCGGTGATAGCCTTAGGTCTTTACATTAAAGTGCCGTTTGATTTTTTCCTTTTAGGTGAGTATAACCTCCGGAATCATAGCAGCCGTCAACCAACTTTTTTTTTACACATAAGTGTTTTTCGGACGGTGTAAAGTCGATTCAACTCGTTATTTTTGTTTGATACAATTCTGAGGGACTGTAAAAATGTTAATAAATCTGTGGTAAAAATTCAAAGATAGAGTGTTTTGATGGTACATTAAAAAAGATTTTAAAAAATAGCCGCCACATGGGACGACCACCTTAAAAAAAATCATGAACACATCATACTTTCCTTTCTATTGACTAAATAATACATGTGCACATTCATATGCATATACGCATATCAACGATGGATGTGCATTTATATGTTTGCATATCCTCAAAACTCCTTCGTCTGTACATACGAATTCAACTCTTCGCGCATGCACATATACATGAGCATGCATGTATGTGTTCAAACTGATAGTGGTGGACGCGTGGTCGGTGTGGGTTGACGTTTAAGCAGCGCTCACTTGCACCACTTTTTGGATGGGTGACCACTAGGCCGCATACAAACCCAAACAAATCCAAATCAACCCAAACAGAATCATGTGCCAACTGCTGATCGCCATGGTACTGAAGTTGGCAATGTTGGAATGCAACGAAAATTCTTTTTATTTTTTTTATCTTCTTATTTTTTTTATTTCGTAATTTTTTTTATCGTCTAATCTCGTTTTTTCTTGATTCAGGTTGTGAGTCCCTTAAAAGGACGTTCAAAGATGTTTCAATGATTTTTGTAGCTTTAATGACGTGGAAAAAAAATTGGACAGTAGGAAAAAAATGGCATTTCGTTGCATCCCAACGATGCAAACTTCAATACCATTGATCGCCTCTCGTGAAAATTACAGTCGGCGCATACGATTTTCCAGTTATGTGCGAGAGCCCCGAATCAAATTTACGTATAACAGGTACAATGGAACACTATTATTTTTATCTGTAAATTCACTTACGCATAGTCGATGACCGTTGGTCACGAATATTTTTTGATTTCATTGAAATCTCAAATTGTCCAAAAAGGCTGCGGGTACTTTGTTACTCGCACGTAAAATTGACTCTTCGCTTCTTCTTCCGGATAATAACAGGCGTGTCGATGTTTACACGCGCGCGCATGCACACGCACACCCGCATACACTTTTATATATATATATATATAAATACGAACGGAAAAGCCAGTATAATCGTGTAATTGAGAAAACGAGGTCAATCCATGTGCCCCTTTATATTTAATTTTCATTTCGTACATTCTTTACTTCTATAAATACGTGCCAAAAATTAAGGCCAGTATCGCGAAAACATTGCTTTTATAAAATTCCATTTCTGATTGTTTGTATCTATCGATGTGCTACATCGAATGAGACCGTTGCTATTATGTCAAGTTATTTCTTATTTATAGAGGCTGCCTGCTCGCCTCACTTATTTTATTACCTTCTGACACATCGAAAAATTTAAAGACCCGCTAACGGGATATTGTCAAGGTAAAGATTTTTTTCGTAAAAACCTATAAAAACGACCAATGTCGATACATGAACGAAGAATAATCAATTTTAAGGTTTTAATAATTTTAACCCTACATTGACACACTGGGTCATTTTGACCCGGTTGAATATTTAGAAAAATGCTTACTTTTCCAAAATTGAAATTTTTCAACGATTTTATTCCATCTTTTCCTATTTTTAATTATGCAGACATTCATTCGGTAGAAACTATATCTAGAAACGCGGCAAAAATTTTTATATTACTATATATATAATGGATATAATGTATATATAATACATTATATACTATATATTTTATATATATATAGTAACGAACAAAAAAAAGTACGCACCGTTCAATTTCCATTTATGTGCTATTCTCATTCCAAATATTATCAATGAACGAGACCCTGAGCAGTCATGACGAAAGTTCATTGTTTTGCCTTTACGCTGCCGTTGAAACAATGTTACAAATATTCGAAACCAGGAAGAGAATAATTTCAGCGCGAAGAGTGCCTGTTATATGCTGGACAAAAAAAAAGTACGCACCCAAGGTTTATATATTCTCATCAGTGACAACAAAGTGATTTTCTCCCAACGAAGTTTAGGAAGGCAAACGGAATGTAAACATATAGATTTGACGATTTTTCGGCCAGTTATCGATTTTCTGTGTTCGAATACGGGAGCAACAAATCCGCGATGCCGAAAATTGCAATTTAAGTGCGAGAACTGGCAATTAAAGACCAAAAAAAGTATTTCTAAAAGGGAAATTGCTCGAAAATATGACATAAGTGATGGTGCAGTGAGAAAAATATGCGAGAAGTTCAAGGAAGTAGGTATAGTCGGTGATAAAAATGGACGAGGTTGATAAAGAAAAACAACTGCATTGGACGATCGCAAAATTATCAGGGAGGTGAAGAAAAATCCGACGATTACTAGCCGTGTAATTCTCGAATATACAGGCCTGAACATTTTCGACCGAACAGTCCATAGGAGACTTCGAGGAGCAGGTTTATAATATAGTTTTGCACAACGTCGCTATCTGATTCGCAAAGCAAATAAAATCGAGCGCCTCGAGATTGCAAAAAATACGTGATTAAGCCGATTTCGTTTCGGAAAAAAGTTGTTTGGATTGACGAGAGCAAGTTTGACTTATTTGGGCATAACCGACGGTCACGCGTTTGGATTAAGGGGTGAGATGCAGCCAGAGGCGAGAAAAAACGAGCATTTCCAATAATTTTTTTTTTATAGTAATTAAGTTTGTTTTACAAAAGTGGTTACACAGAATTTTTATGTTATATTTCAACTTGACTTGTACAAATTTTTAAACAAAAATATTGATTACTTATAAAAATATCGCCATCTTTGTGGACCCCCTTCGGCATGGAGTGCTTTGCGGTGACCATCATAAAATTTTACTAGATCATCTGAAATAAAAAAACCAAAAAAAATCATTAGTTTAATAATAAATGTAGTCCTTAATCGAAGTTTTTTTTTAATTAACAAAATGGCGGCTTCCGACGGATAACTTTCGATTTTCGACCAAAAAATCGCTCGTTTATTGTTTAAAAAAATATAAATTTTCAACAAAAATGAAAATCCTTTAATTAAGGACTAGTTTTTAATGCTATCAATAAGCACACCAAATTTCATAAAAATCCATTGAGTGGTTTTTGAATTATAGTGGTCACCAACTTAAAAAACATAGTTTCGAGAAAAACGCGTTTAAAGTTTTTCGATGTGGATACGGTATTCAAGTTTCGCAAAATGTTGAGCTCGATCGATGACGCTAAGCTTTTTTGATGTATTTTGATTCGCTGAATCCGAATATAACAATTTTTGCCAAAAAGTCGAGCATTCAATTGTTTATAGCCAGTTGTGAAAACAATTTTTCAAAAAATTGAAGTTTTTCGGGATCAATTATTATTTTAACAATATTTTGGGCAATTTTGAAACGAAAGTATTCCTTATAAAGTTTTGCTGAAGTTCATAGTTTTTGAGTAATACATTTTTGAACATTTGTGAAAGAGTTTTCCAATTTTACACTTGATTTAGGTATAGAAATACTAATTTAAAAATTACTTACATCGAATCATCAATTCCTGGCCCATACAATAGGGCTTCTGCCGATGTGGAAGCTTCCAAAATATCAATTTGTTGTTGTATTCGAAGCATTCTGCCTTCCCGGGTATTATCGTTTTCGCGTTTGTGAGCCACGTCTATATGTTGAGAATCGATTCTTTCTCTGTACCGGTGAGAATTGGGTCCACAATTAATGCCAAGTGTATTCATGGTCAGTAACAATGTGCGTGTACCTTGATTAAATACACAAGCAGCAACATATGCAGCAATTCCTACAATAGTACTGCTATTACACACTTTTCTTGGGCTTATTTTCCAAATTAGCTGAATGACGCTTTCGTTATTGTTTTGATTGAAGCCACCGATATACCTAGAGAGTAAATTATCATTACTCAGATCTTCATAAATTGGTTTCATGGCATCCATAACAATTGGAGGTAAAGGGCGATAATCTTGCTCGTAAGAATCGAGTTCCCCATTACTTTCAGCGCGCCGATACGAACACCAAGAATCTTCACCTTTTGGGCACATGTCGTGATGTGGTTTTTTATCAGTTGAGCTGTAGTGATAGAATGTTGCCTATATCGCGGTTTTCATATTTTCCAGTGAATCACAATGCCGACGTATGGCTAAGCCATAGTAGATAGTTAATTTGTCTATATTCCCTGTTAGTTTACCTTTACCCAAGTAGAAATTGACCATCGACCCAGTGCTGGTTGAGTACCGAACTTGCTTGGCCGACGCTCGGCAAAAAAGCTTGGCCCAAGCCTGGCTGACACTCGGCAGCCGAGTGTTGGCTACGATGCCTGGACCGCGACTGGGCCCATATCGGAATTGACCACCGACCCAGCGCTGGCTGAGTACCGAACTTTCTTGGCCGACGCTCGGCAAAAATGCTTGGCCCAAGCCTGGAAATGTGACGCCTGGCTGACACTCGGCAGCCAAGTGTTGGCTACGATGCCTGGACCGCGACTGGGCCCATGTCGAAATTGACTATCGACCCAGCGCTGGCTGAGTACCGAACTTGCTTGGCCAACGCTCGGCAAAAATGCTTGGCCCAGGCCTGGCTGACACTCGGCAGTCAAGTGTTGGCTTCGATGCCTGGACCGCGACTGGGCCTATGTCGCAATTGACCATCGACCCATCGCTGGCTGAGTACCGAACTTGCTTGGCCGACGCTCGGAAAAAATGCACGGCCCAGGCCTGGAAATGTGACGCCTGGCTGACACTCGGCAGCCAAGTGTTGGCTACGATGCCTGGACTACGACTGGGCCCATGTCGAAATTGACCATCGACCCAGCGCTGGCTGAGTACCGAACTTGCTTGGCCAACGCTTGGCAAAAATGCTTGGCCCAGGCTCGGCTGACACTCGGCAGCCAAGTGTTGGCTACGATGCCTGCACCGCGACTGGGCCCATGTCAAAATTGAACATCGACCCAGCGCTGGTTGAGCATCGAGCTTGCTTGGCAAACACTTGGCAAAAATGCTTGGCCCAGGCATAGAAATGCGACGCCTGGCTGACACTTGGCAGCTCAGCGTTGGCTAGGATGCCTGGACCATAACTAGGCCCATGTATGTAAAAATGTTTACATTAGGCATGCCATGAAAGTGTCGTCGATTATATTAGGGTTCGGCGGAGCACTGGGATAGAGCTAGCATGCTATTTGAGACACGATATATAACCTTCCGGCATTACCGAATAACAGCCCATACATGATCGAATGGTGGCATTCAAAATAGAAGTATCTATGTAAAATTGTTCCGTCGACATTCTATCCAGCTTAGGCTATACATTGGGCCAATCTAAGCACATCACATCACTGTGATATAGGTTTATTGTGAGTCTATCCAGATATGGGCCAGCATTAATCCTCGAGGATTGTAGCGGCGATTTTATTTCTAGGAAACTTCCCTGGCCTTTTTATAAAAAGTAATTTCAATTATTTTGTTCGTTTAAATGGAAAAAGTAATAATATAAAAAACCATGGTTTGAAATAAAACAAAAAATATATCAAAGTGAAGAAGAATTTTGTATATAGTGAAGGAGCCAATAATGTTCCGACGGATCTTTTTTTATTACTTGGCGTTTTTCGTGTTTGTTATAGTTTTCTAGGGTTCCACTTTACTCTGAGTGCGGCCGTACAGTTGCGGAAAGGAATGCATGGTTCTCAAGGGTTTGTACAATATTGAATTAACTCAAATTTGTATTTTTTTATTCTAATAGGAATGGAATCCGTAGCTGTTCATACAACGCCAACCAACTTTATTATAACTTTGAACATTCATTAATCAGTCTTTGTTGTCATAGTTACAGTCATTTTTATTATAAATGTGTAGTAACGAGTATGGCATAAAGGAAACTACAAAATATGGTGCGACAAAAAGATTAGTTTTTCTTTAATAACCCATATCAAATTATTGCTTATTCCCGCTTATTCGACCCAAAGCTCTACATTTTTGCAACAATAAAATTATGTGATCCTGATACAAAATGGCTAATATTTTAAGGTTATGGTCTTGCCAGATGTCCAACCGTACGATATGACGTTTTACATCTGACAATTTCAACCACAACCTCCTGATGGGGCCATCTTTTGTCAAACGGCGCAGACTTATTTGTTCTCCCATTATCTAATGGTCCCACCAATTTCATGTGACAACAGTAAGATGATTTTTCAAAGTAAAAATAAAATAATACGCAAAATATCATCCCTAAGGTTTAACAATTTTGTTTACAAATTTTTTAGTAAACTTGCTTGGCTATTTTATGGAAAGCTGTTTCACTTTTTTTTACATTTAAATTGAAAATATATAATAAAACCATTGTTTAAATAAAAATAAAAAATATTCTAAGATAAATAAGAATTTTTAACATGGTAAAACACGCGATGTTTTCGAAAGGATGTTTTTGCTTGGCGTTCTTTTTTTACTTTTTCAAATAATCTTCAACATAAGTTAGCAATAGATGACGCGTTTCAATTTCGGAAGTTCATCCGAACGACCGCAGGTAGATTAAAAGAAATTATAGGATTCTTTGGCAATCATTGTCTTGTACTCTTTTTAAATTTTATTGACGAATAGGAGATTCAGGCCCGCAGCAGTGAGCGGACGAACGCGAAGAAAAAAGAGGGGCGAGGGGGAGGGCTCGTTCAAAGAGACGCAACGCACAATCGTCACCGTGTACGGCGATCTAAGGGGTCACACCACTGTAGATTTTTTGAAATTGATTTTTTTACTTGACTTAACAGATGCTTTGAACCATCTGGAATAAGGGGAAAAAACATTGGTACAGTAAAAGAAGGTTCGCAGGCCTGTGTGGGTCTGCGGTGGCAGTGGCTGGCCCGTGTGCGAGACATCGAACGTTTTCCTCGAAACTCAATTTTTTAAAACGGCACGCAGCATAACTCCAACCATTTTCATTCTTATCACTCCAAATTTTGAGTACATCTCTAAAATAACATTGCGAAGAGAAAACGGTACGGGATTTTCCATGAGTTAATTATAACATTAGTTATTAACAAATGATTATCCTTTTTTCCGTCGAAAATTAAGTTTTTGGTTAAACGCTTGCCAATTACACAAAAATTAATATTTTCACAATCCTCTATGTATTTCTCTAGCTATACTTGTGTAAATTAATAGAAATTTTTAATTTTTTTTTTCTAAAATCCAATTTGCGCCAGCCACACTGCATGCTGCAGAGCGTCTTAAACTCAACATGCCTCGCCAGAATGGCCCCAGCGTCACCGTTTGGTATAATTTTTTGATTTAAATTTCTTTTTATTCACTTAAAGATATAACTTATATCATCCTTGAATATTTGTATTCTCTTGTTAGTCCTTCTAACAAAAAAAATCGCGAAAGATCACTCAATTTTTTACGTTTACAGTGGTGTAAGCCCTTAAGGTAAAACGAGCGCGTGCCCTTGATTTCTATCGATTTTGTTCAAATTTTAACCAGACATTGGTCATATCATTATACATATTTAAGTGAAGTTTCACAACAGTTGACTATTCAGATTGGGAGATAATGGGTTTTTAAATAGCAACTTTTAACACTGCAGGGTCTGCATTGACTGAAAGTCAAGTCACATAATTCGTCGTACCATTCTATTGTGTTTATTAATTTGAAAAAAAAATATGTCTAGATAGAAAACTAGTTAGGGAACGAGTGAAAAAAGTTTAGATTGTCTTCACTATTCAGTTTTGCTAAAAACGTTCAGTAACAACAGGATAACCCTCGGTAAAAAATATTTATCCCCTATAATAAGAATACATTATGCAACACCGCGGAACAGAATGTTCAATATTTCGAGAACGAAAATAATTATTGTGTTCCTAAAGTTAAAAACTTTTATCGTAAAAAAAATATTTGCGTTATAAACATTAATAATTTGACATTGTTTATGATATTGCCATGCGTTTTCTTATAGGGGACACATATTTTTTACGGACAATTACTCTGTCTAAATTTCAATGCAGAAAGCAATGCGAGGGAAGATCATGGCAAATGACACAGTACGTAAATTGAGGTTATGGGACAGGCCATATTTTTTATTCTTACGTCAATATAAATTCCAGCGATACGATCGTGCTATTAAAATTCGAGGATACACGGTAATATCCATATGATCGCGGGTACGGGAAAATTCCATCGATGTCGAAGAATTCGTGAACTTCGCGTGTCGCCATCGTCGCGTCGAAGAGACACTTTGCATCGTCGTCGGTAAGAAAACAGAAACACTTTTCGAGTCTCGCTTTCACCGTCAGCAAACTTACTCGTTAATTTTCGTCAATGTTGCTCTTCGGAGACGCCGAGAAACTTCAAGTGTAGAAGAAAGATGTAAATTAATCTAACGCGGCGTGTTTAACCGCGTTTAAAATTAATAAAAAGTCGCAGCGTGTTCGTAAATCGGTCAGTGACGTCGAGATCGGTGGCATCGATCAGTGGCGTCGAATTTTTATATTTTCTATTACTTGGCGTCGTGACGCTGCCGCGTCTCTTGATAATTAAAAATATTTCGAGTTTAATTTAACCCTCAAAGTGTGAAGGGGTTTTTGGCACCTTCAAAGTGTGAAGGGGGGTCGTTTTCGGCGGCGCGCTACCAAGCACACAATTGTTGATGAAAAAATCTGTAAAAATTCATGGTTGATCCTTAGGATGTCCTTTCGAAGTACGAACAAGAATTTTTCGGATATTGTTATTTTTAATATGTTTCTTTTTAACCAAATATAAAGCAATGCGCGGAAAAAACACTATAATAGTAATTTGGGCCCGGACACATTCGACCCCCCTTCACACTTTGAGGGTTAATTTTGTAGATAGTGAAACAACGAAATGTTTTCACCCGATGAAAGGTTGACACGTCGAAAAAAAAAAATTCGACCTTTTTGACCGACTGTTCGAGAATCTCAACGATCGCGAAATTTCGAAAAGCCGAAGCGTCGGTTCGGTCTTAGTGGCGAAGATTCCTTAGTAATGGACGCCAAGCTTCGATATTGTAGACTTTCTCAAACGTTAGCACATCGATGGCACAGAACAGACCCAACTATTGTTTGAAGGTTCTGAGAACTAACATTACTGATGCTGCACCATTTAACAGGCCAACGCAGCCCGGGCATAATTTGACTATAGATTCAGTTTCGACTATATCATTATAGAAAACATGCGCTAACCGTTGACCTAGGCTCGGCCGAACGTTAGGACGATTGTCGACACCCAACCTTTTTTTCGTTAATGAGAAACACAACTTTATCGTCGGCGTTATTCTGGCCCATGGTCTAATTAACATTCCTAATTGACGGAAAAGAGGTCGGGTGTCGACGATCGCCCTAACGTTCGGCTGAGCCTAGGCCAATGATTGGCGCATATTTTCTGTAATGATATAGCCGAAGCTGAATCTATAATCGAATTATGCCTGGGCTGCGTTGGCCCGTTAACTGGTGCAGCACTCGTAATGTTGGTTATTAG
>OY723392.1:15651558-15919058 GCA_963210295.1 Ophion ellenae
GAGCCGACACACACTGCCAACATGCATGAAAATACCCTATTCCATCATGTGTTTTCTCAAACTTGAAAACCCCATAACTCATGGTAATTATGGAAAATGTCAGCCTCCCCCGACGAAATATCATTAGTTAGGACTAATAGAGGCAGTATGTGGCGAAAAAAAAAATTTCCCGCCGTTTTTCGGAAAAGGCGCCAAACTGCATAATTACCCTCTCTAATTATCACAATTATCTTAACTAATTGATATAGTTTATGTGATACAAATAATCATGAGAATCCATTTGGTCTCTTATGCCATATCTGCGATTCAGATGTTACAAGCACTCGGTAGCATAGGGTCAGCGTGCGTAGCTATGAGTAGGTAGGTTCAAGGTTCGAGTCCCATATAGGTGAAATATATTTTTCGAACTAATCGTTTCAAAAGACCAGGTAATAACGAATTACAATACAATACAAAAAGAATACGAATACAATACAAAAATAATGCATTTTTTTGGCAGTGTAGGACCAATTTTGGTGATCTATATCGGATCACAATTATCCGCCAAGACTCGGTCGATAATCGGGCCAAGCTCGAGTGCCAATGATGGCAAGCTTGACGGGGACTTATTGTTGGCCGATTCTCGAATGAACTCCTACGCGATGCTCGGCCGATTCTCATAAGCCATTCTAGGGCCAATATTGATTGCGAACATCGGGCCGCTCTTATCATCCGAGGCTCGGTCGATGATCGGGCCAGGCTCGAGTACCAATGTTGACAAGCTCGGCGTCGAGCATCGGCTAATCGTTGGCCACTACCGATCACCCTACATGGGCGGGGCAGCGTGCGTAGCTATGAGAAGGTAGGTTCATGATTCGAGTCCCATATAGGTGAAATATTTTCTGCGAATTAATCGTTTCAAAAGACCAGGTAATGACGAATAACAATACAAAAATAATTAATTTTTTTTTGGCAGTGCAGGACCAATTTTGGTGATCCATATCGGGTCACAATTATCAGCCAAGACTCGGTCGATAATCGGGCCAAACTCGAGTGCCAATGATGGTAATCTTGACAGGGACTTATTGTTGGCCAATTCTCGAATGAACTCCTAGGCGATGCTAGGCCGATTCTTATAAGCCATTCTAGGGCCAATATTGATTGCGAATATCGTGCCGCTCTTATCATCCGAGGCTCGGTCGATGATCGGGCCAAGCTCGAGAGCCAATGTTAGCAAGCTCGGCGTCGAGCATCGGCCAATCGTTGGCCACTACCGATCACCCTACATGGGAATAATTTCGCGAGAATTACGCAGTGAAAATCTTGCTGATATCAGTTGGACTACGGTACCCCGACGTCTGGAGGCTGTGGGATTAATTGGGCGCGTCGGTTTAAAGAAACCACTCATTAGCACAAAGAATAAGAAGGCTAGATTGAATTTTGCCAAAAAATATCAACATTGGACAGTATCGAATTGGCAGAAAATTCTTTTTTCCGACGAATCCAAATTTCAATTGTTCGGAAGTGATGGTCGCAAGTACGTAAGACATCCAGCAGATACCAGATACGATGTATGATATCAAATTCCAACTGTAAAACGCGGTGGCGGAAATGTTAAAGTTTGGGGAGCATTTTCTGATAACGGTATTAGTCTGCTAGCAGAAATCCAAGGCAATTATATGGACGCTACATTATATGGACGCTATAATGTATCGAAATATATTGCAAGACCATATGCTCCCATTTGCGAAGAAAAATATGCCAAATGGGTGGATATTTCAACACGACAATGATCCCAAACATGCTTCGCTTCGAAAAGTGCGCCTTCTCGACTGGCCGTCGCAGTCACCGGATTTAAATCCGATTGAACATTTGTGGCAAGAGCTTAAGTTTCGCGTTGGAACAAAGAATCACTCCAACAAGACGGAATTATGGGATCATTTGCAATATGAGTGGGAAAAGATCCCACAAGATCGCATCTCGCAATTAATTGCCTCTATACCCCGACAATGTGCTGCTGTAATCGCTGCTAAGGACTTGGCGACGAAGTATTGACTCTAGAGAGAAAACTAAACCATGTTTTGTTATTTTTATAATGTTTTTTTGGTTTTCATTCGCAATAGCGTATGGCCCAATACTTTTGCACGGTCATTAAATAAAAACTGTTGGATAATTGATTGTTGAAGAGTGATATTACTGTTTATGCCACATTTTTTTTTAATATCAAGCATCTCGACGCCAATTATAAGTTCCATCACTCGTTTGTATTTCCCGTACCATTGTATTTCTATGCAATATCCATGAAAAATAGGGTGGCCCGAAACTTTTGCACGCTACTGTATATACAGGGTGTCCCATTTTAATCTTACACCTGAATTTTCTCGAAAAATATTGCTCGGACGAACTATTGTGTGGAACAAAACTTCTAGGGATTGAAGGGGGACGTTTGAAACAATTTATTTGAGGAGCCAAAATTCAAAATGGCAGCATTACAAAAGCTGACATGTTTTTTTCAAACGGAAACATAACTTTTTTTATTGCCAAAAAATTTGTAAGCTGAAAACTAAAAACTATTGTGGAAAAAATTTTTTGATAAAATTCATAGTTTTCAAGTGAGAACATCATTTTCAATTATTTCAGATGTGTCCAGGATTTGTGTGTGTGTGTGTGTGTATGTGTGCGCGCGCACGTGCGTGTATGTGTGTGGATGTGTGTGTGTGTGTGTGCATGTGCGTGCGTGTGGAACACTCACAAGGATTAGGTCCCTGCGGTTCGTAACTACCGTAGTATTTTTTTACGCCAAACGCTCCTTGTAAGTGTATTGTGATCCCTTTCTAGAGATGTTCAAATATCCCTTCATTCATGTTTAAACATGCCCGAAGTCTTCTCGCGATTACGTTTTTTAATATCAAGATCTGAAAGGTAAGCGAAATTGAAGAAAACATGATTGGTACTACTGACATAGTCTGACTTTGCGGAGTTCTCTTACGCACTTTTGTACTTTTGAGACATTACGTAGAAGGAAAATCAACATTTTTTTAAATTCAACCGTTCTTAAATCAGAGAAAAATCCTGAGATTGAGCAACAATGGCGGATTTCAGACCCAACGAAATTGTTGATATGCTCCTCATTTTAGGGAGATGTCGGGGCAATTACTTACGCGCCGAAAATTTGTATCGACGCGAATATCCTCATCGTCGTCACCCATCACGGCAGACAATCCGAACCATCGAACGGCGAGCCAGGGCAGGTCGGATGATCCGCCACCGTCGACGTTACCAAAACGTCAACGATTTTGGTGACTTGCATGAGGCTCGAAACATGGCTATTTTAGCCATGATAGCAATTGATCCTCATTTGAGTGTTCGAGCGATCTCGGAACGATTGGGGTTTGCCAGATCCACAGTGCACCGAGTATTAAGAGGTGCTAAACTTCACCCGTACCGGGTACAATTCCACCACTCCTAATCCTGATCCGTTGCGAAGGGTGGCGTTTTGTCGGTGGGCGTTGAGACAAATCGAGCGATCTAGAAACTTTTTTCGGTACGTTATGTTCACCGACGAATCCACATTTAACAGCCGCGGTCAAGTGAACCGTTGGAACTTCCGATACTGGTCCGATCAGAACCCACATTGGTTGAGACAGATCGATCACCAGCATCGATGGAGTTTAAACGTTTGGTGTGGTATTGTTGACGGGCAAATAATAGGTCCCCATTTCTTCGAAGGAAGTGTGAACACTATCCGTTACCTCGATTTTTTGGAAAATAAACTGCCCCTTTTGCTAGAAGATATGGATTTGGAAACACGTCAACAGATGTGGTTCCAGCAAGATGGTGCACCCGCTCACTGGGCTCGTGTTGTTCGAAATCATCTGGATGCAACATTCGGTCAACGGTGGATTGGTCGCGACGGTCCTATAAATTGGCCTCCAAGGTCACCGGATCTTACATCTCCTGATTTTTTTTGTGGGGGTACTTAAAAGATGCCGTCTACCGTCAAGCTCCAACAACACGGGAGAATATGAAGGAGCGGATAAGAGCTGCCTGCCGTGCAATCCCGAGAGATGTTCTTCTGCGCACAGTGGACGGTTTCGCGAGAAGAGTTCAGGCATGTTTAAACATGAATGGAGGGATATTTGAACATTTATAGAAAGGGATCAGAGTACACTTACAAGGAGGGTTTGGAGTAAAAAAATACTGCGGTAGTTACGAACCGCAGAGACCTAATCCTTGTGAGTGTTCCATACGCACGCACATGCACACACACACACACACCCACACACATACACACACACGCGCGCCCACACACACACACACACACACACACACACACACACACACACACACACACACACACACACACACACACACAAAACGGCCCTTCTCAGGGCCAGGAATGCTAGACAGACAACCTCCACGTGGTGTATTCTGGGTAACGCGAATGGTCTCAACAGACTCAGCCATGCAACCTCCTACGCTTTGGCTAACGCAAATGCCGGTGGTAGGGACAATTAGACTAAATGTCTCACGGCAAGCCGCTCAATGTTGTATTTTCGAATGTATGACCACTTGAACAAAAAAAGAATCAAATCTTTTTGTTGAAAATTTTGTTTTTTGTTTTCAAATTTGGACGATATTTCATGAGAAAATTTTGGAGGAAAATCGATGAAAAATAGTTTTTTTCCATTTTAATAGCGTTTGTGCCATTTTCAGGCCCAAAAACGTGTTTCTTTAAATCCTTGACGAACTTTGATCACGATGGGTAGAAAAACACACACACACACACACACACACAAATCCTGGATACATCTGAAATAATTGAAAATGATGTTCTCACTTGAAAACTATGAACTTTATCGAAAAAATTTTTCAACAAAAGTTTTTAGTTTTCAGCCGACAAATTTTTGGCAATAAAAAAAGTTATGTTTCCGTTTGAAAAAAACATGTCAGCCTTTGTAACACCGCCATTTTGAATTTTGGCTCCTCAAATAAATTTTTTTTCAAACGTCCCCCTTCAATCTCTAGAAGTTTTGTTCCACACAATATTTCGTCCGAGCAATATTTTTCGAGAAAATTCAGGTGTAAGATTAAAATGGGACACCCTGTATATATATTGCTAGGTCAAAATAACTAAGTGAATTAAATTAAAAAATCGTTGAAACAATAAAAACTTTTTATTTTCAATTAATCGAAGAGAAATTCACGAATTCAACGATTCATGATACGACATTTTTGTTGTTCATAACCTCTACATGGTTCTTCTTTTCTTTGTATCCTTTTGCACGGGTCATAATTTCGACCGCTTTTCTATTTTTGGCGATCTTTTTTCGTTTCGCTAATTTGCCTTTGTGTTGCACTTGTTCCATTATTCCGGCCGCAGCTCAAATTTTGCATTTCCTTTTATACTAAATATCACGACAAAAATTCGCTGGGCTTGCGACGTTGCCACGTTCTCCGCGCTTACTAGATTACAGCAGTGTGTGCATATCCGTATACGCAGAGTGTCTACGTATCAGTAGCCGAAATGGATAGTCTGATACAAAAGTGAGGGTTAGGTGATGGAGGGAGCGTTGTTATTTTTGGAACTCTGAACACCATATTAGGTGTTATCTTTATTACTTTATAAGGTTTTACATCCTGATAAGATGTACAAAGTACATTGTAAAGATATTTCGCAATATTTTGAAGCTTTCATCGATTGAGCGGAGATTAAACTTTTCAACGTGACTGTGGCGAGACTACTACCTCAACGAGTTTTCCTATTACCATCGGCTAGAGATATAAAATAAAACACTTGATTGTATTCAATTTGGCTTAAAAAGATAGCACGATGTCTCGTATTTATTTACACTTCCATAACCTTTTACGATATATTTCGAGCCACAAAAAACGACGTTATTCTTGAAGACACCAACGTTGTCTTCGAGATTGAAGTTATCGGAGTTTTTCGTTTTTGATTACAAGGTTAACAGTTTAAAAACAATTAGAGTTTTCTTGTCAGGAAGTCAAGAATAACAAATAATCTGTGGATATATCGATGCGAGTAATGAAGAAACTAACTCTCTCTATCTCTCTTCTGATTTTTCTTCTTCTTTTGCTTCTTCTTCTTCCTCCTCCTCCTCCTCCTCCGCCTCCCCCTCTCCTCTTCTTCTTCTTCTTCTTCTTCTCATGGTCAACCTCTACGCCTCTCAATTTTATGAATTTTTCTGGATTTAGGTGTCCATGCAATGTGTATAGGTTCCAATGCATCCGGTTTTCGATATCTCTCAGTGGCCAGCGCACGTTCGCAACAATTCATCAAGATTTGTCACATGATTTCGTTTATTGTTGGAAGAAATAACGCAAAGTATTTACGAAAAAAGTCACGTTGGGCACACCTGCATTTTTACGTAAAATACTATCTACAAAATAGCTATCATTAAAACAATTCGACCGTCAGCGATGCTATGCATATAAATACTGCGGGATTTCGCGTTAACATTATTCAGCAACAGTTTCTCCTACAGCGTGCGCGTTTTGTTCCGAACTTTTTTCGAACGTCCATATCCTGAATATTCGGAGCACGGTAAGCGAAAATATATGAACATAGTAAAAGTAATACAATTAAACAACCACTGAACTTTTGTCTACTCTCGTAGTCATTTTCGAATCGCCATATTGGTGGGAAACACGATCGCAAGCCATAGTCTTTTAAAAAAACAGTTGCCAAACTTGAATTTTCTCGTTTTCGAATAATCTTTTAAACAATTGTCCATCTCTCAGGTTAACTTATTTCCTTAAAACAACCCTTTCAAAGCCCAAACATGTTTCGTATATATTTAATTTATGATTTTTGCTAGCCAAGACATTTTCCTTGAATTGGCTTTTTGCTAATTGTTTCATGATCTATTCTATCCAGTTATTCGTGATCAACGCAATTATATACTTTGCGATTATATACTTTGAATTAATAAAGTTTGCATCTTCGAACGTCTATAAGTAGTAAACGAATGATGGTACAGAAATTTCACAGAAAAGCTCAGAAAGCCGAAACTATTCTCTTCAATACTCTTCAGTTATTAATTCTTCAACAACAGTCATTCATCCTGTAAAAGCGCCTAAAAATGTGCAAGTTCGCAGTGATACATACAACGCTTCGCCAAATTGGGGAAAATCGTAGGAATATTAAAGTGTCCACGTTTTTATTTCTCATGTCAAAAGAAGCATTGGGACATATGCGAACCACCGAAATGTTCAGATCTTTTTTCGAGTGTTCTAACCGTTTAAACATGTCATATTTGTTGAGAATAATTGAAGGATCACCTGATTTAATTTTACACATTTTCATTGTTGCTTGAGTTCGGAAATAACTTGTTTGGCCTCTTAGGGTGATCTATTTTAATAATAGAACACCCTAGAAATAAACAGAAAGATATTTTTTTCTTCAATTGGATTTAGAGATTATTTTTTGCTTTCTCTCACCTGATATTTTTTTTGTATTTTGAGATGGCTTATGGAAAGATCAAGTAAAACACATTAAAAGTCGTTCGAAAGTCATTTCCCAGCTCAAAAAACCAAAACTGGTCAAGAGTAAATCCAGTTGATCCGTGAATAATTTCAATCGCATACGCATTGTTGGCACGTAAGGTAGTCGGCCCAGTAATCATCACCTCAAGCAGATCGCTCGACTATGAAAAATTATATATCTCTACTTGGAAAGTGAGAAGAAGTCATTTTAAGTAATTCTTAATCAGTTTTTTTTTATTACGAAGAAGAACGTCTTCGTGAAATTCCCGTGCTTGGTATAGTTTTCGAGAAAAAATTTCGAAGAGGTTAAAAGACGTTATTGTACGGGTCATCATCATGCCGCCATGATGGTTGGTCTAGTATGGGAACTAGTAATCTAGTAACTAGGGTCTAGTATGGTCGCTATGGGAACGTGCAACTAATCGTCACATGCGTTTAAACTGCTTTGAGGCTTTAGATACCTATGAAAAAATGCATCTATTTTTTTACTGACTTAAATGATAAATATAGCTCCGGAAAATGATATGCAAAAGTTATTTTAAGTGGAAACATTCTTCAAGACATGTAGAAAAATGGTTTTAAAAATTTGAACGAGTTAGTCGTGAAGCAATGTTTTCAAAATCGGACTCGTAGGTCCTACAATTTCCGACTAATTGACTTAAAATTTCAACTGTAGCTCCTTAGATAAATCTAAAAAGCTACAATCTAAAAATCATCATTGCTAAACGAGTGTACATCGCTAGTAAATCTACTACCGATGCACACTCGATTAGAAATTACGGTTTTTAGAAGCAAATAAAGATCGTTTATTTTGTTGACAATGCGACTTTTTTAATGGGGCTAAATTTCCAACAATAAATATTTTGTAATAATCGTGTGTATTTCGGTAGCAAAACTCACGTAGATTGGGGGGGGGGGATTCTTTTGGGTGCGTATCCAACGAGTCCGTCCGTGGAGGGCCAAAAAAATGCATTCCGTTTGTACCCGCCACTGAGCCGTCATTTCGTATTTTTTGCGAGAATAGAAATTTGATTTGAGTACCTACGGATATGTAAAGGAAACCCTCTAAACCTCGTTGTCATTGCTTCATTAGTATTTTTTCATCCCAGAAAGTCTTATTTTTCCACTATCTAACGGTAAACAAGGCCTTAAGTAATTATGCAAAGGTTCATCGGCCTTCGTTGACTCGATTATGTCTGCATGTAGGACTGCAGAAGAATTTTAGGGCACTCAGTCACAAAGTTTTTGGTTTTAATTAAAACATTTGATAAAGAGTTTGAATCATAAATTTCTCTTACATACAAATTTATTAATTTAAAAATGGAAACTAATTTTGGCTATTACGTCAGACGTATAACTTTTATTTTTTTTCAATAATAATCAACAACTATTGTACCACAAGATAATTTTTAATCTTTTTTCGATCGAGTGGTGTTTACCGGTATTCATGACGTAAGGGGTTAACAATGTACAAAAGATTTCAATAAATTTATTCTATCCATATAGATGGAAAAAAATCGCAAAAAAGTGTTTTTTTTTCACGCTGAAACCCCTACCCTTCCTTTAATCGAAGCTTTTTTTCAAAAATTAACAAAATGGCGGCTTCGGACACTTAACTTTGTATTTTCGACCAAAAGATCGCTCGTTTGTTGTTAATAAAAATATAAATTTTCATGAAAATGAAAATCCTTCGATTAAGGACTAGTTTTTAATGCTGTCAATAAGCACACCAAATTTCATTAAAATCCATCCAGAGGTTCTTGAGTTGTAGTAGTCACCGACTTGAAAAACATAGTTTCGAGAAAAACGCGTTTAAAGTTTTTCGATGTGGATACGGTATTATGTGCTCGGAAAATTTTGAGCTTCATGGATGAAGCTAAACTTTTTTTACGTATTTTGATCCGCTGAATCCGAATATCACAATTTTTTGCCGAAAAGTCGAGCATTCAATTGTTTATAACCAATTGTTAAAACAATTTTCCAAAAAAAATAGGTTTTTCGAGATGAATTATTCTTTTAAAAACATATTGGGCAATATTAAAACGAAAGTATTCTTTATAAAATTTTGCTGAAGTTCATAGTTTTTGAGTAATACCCCGAGTCGAAATTTAGACCCTCCTTTGAATGCTCGAGAACCTATTTCCTTTGTAACGCACAGACCGCCGCCCTCCTTTGACTCCCCTTGAACCTATATGGAGAAAGCACCGTTGGCGACCCTCCTTTAGCCCTACTGAACCTTCTATTCAACCTCCTGAGCCTCCTTTAGGCCTATGGGCTCGGGTTGCGTGAACCTACACAACCTCGTTTCGGCCTAAAGTTCTATCTGTACCCTACAGAACCTCCTTTGAATCCAAAGCAGAAGGAAAATGAAAGATTGGATCCAAAGGAGGTTCTGTAGGGTCAAGCTATATATGAAAAATAAATTATATGTGTGAATTAAAAATATGATGTTTGATTATTTATTATAAGATTGATTTATTAATTCGAAACATATACATACATTGTCACAACTATAAATTATTTCATGTAACTTAAAAAAACGTTATAATAAACCTACTCAAGTTCCATAGAATTTATAGGGTATCCTATGTACGATTGATTGTCGAAGGAGGGGAGCGGAGGGCAGCATATTGAAGTAGGCTTAAAGGAGGGTTAGTAGGGTCAGAAGAGGTTTAAAGGAGGGCTAGGAGGCTCTGCGAGCCACCGATGAAAGGAGTCAAAGGAGAGTTAGTAGAGCGAAAGGAGGTTTAAAAGAGGGTCTGTAGGTTTGCGTAAGCATTAAATCAGGCTCACTAGGGTTTAAAGGAGGTTCAGATGAACCTACTAAACCTCCTTTGAGTGAAAAAGTCCAATTTCTGCCACTTTTGGAGGTTCAGTAGGTTCTGATATACATGTTTTTGAGATTTCCATTTGAACCTCTTGAACCTCCATTGAATGACAAATTGGGATCGAAAGGAGGTTTAAAGGAGGGTCTAAATTTCGACTCGGGACGTTTTTGGAAATTTCTGAAAGAGTTTTCCAATTTTACACTTGATATATGTATAGAAATACTAATTAAAAAATTATCAATACCTGGCCCATATAATAGGGCTTTTGCCGATGTGGAAGCTTCCAAAATATCAATTTGTTGTTGTCTTCGAAGCATTCTGCCTTCCCGGGTATTATCGTTTGCGCGTTTGCCAGCCGCTACCTGCCATGGGGACCCGACGCCCCTTCACTAATTGTGGGATATCCTGGAAACTATTCATCGGATTGACTTGAAATTTTCAGGGAACATTTGCGAAACATCATACGTCAAGAAAATGTTTTTGAAAAATCGATTTTTTTAAAATTCTGACGGCATCTCACCCCATAAATCGACTTATTATTTCAAGAATTTTTTTTTTATTAAGAGGTGATTTTGCGTCAATTTTGAAATTTGTCTAGACAATGTTATACATTCTACATCATTTACAGTCAACAGTGTAGACTTTCGCTGGCGTCATCTTGACATGAGGGCCGGGTTAAAATTCCGAACTTTGAATGCGCCGACGATTTAAAATTTATAATTTTAATGTTCCGAAATGACAACTTTCGTCAAGATTATGCCAGCGAAAATCTACACCGTTGACTGTAAATGATGTAGAACGTATAACATAGTCTAGACAACTTTCAAAATTGACGTAAAATCACTTCTCAATCAAAAAAAAATCTTAAGATAATTTGTCGATTTATTGAAAATTTTGAATCTTTTAAAACTTCCAAAGCCGAATTATTTTGACGGTGTTCAGATTTTCGGAGTTTTGACGTTTCGTGTAAAATGCTTTCGGAGTTTTGATTTTTCGGGGTATAGTATATTTTCGGAGTTTTGAGGAATTTTAACCCGGCCACGTTCAGATTTTCGGAGTTTTGGTCTTTCGGGTAAAATTCTTTCGAAGTTTTGATCTTTTGGGGTAGTATTCTTTCGGAGTTTTGAGCATTCTGATCATTCAAAGTTCGGAATCACCCGGCCCCCGGGATGAGCTAAAAAAACACACAATAAAATATGAGGATTCTAATTATAAAATGTCGAAGTTGACCTGACCGGTGATCTGGAATTTCTAACAAGGCACAGTAGGAGAAAAGCCCAAAAACCTGGCCAAAACCTCAAATGACCTTTGACGGGAATGAAAATTGGCTTACAGGGGTTTTCAAGGTCGCTGATTACGAATCTGAAAGCCAAGCTATCGTAAACAAAATGGCCGATCCAATATGGCTGACATGAATGTTAAAAAGTTGCCAGATGTCGACAAAAATTGGTATTTACGGGTTTTCAAGGTCGCTGATTACGAATCCGCAAGCCAAATTATCGTAAAAAAAATGGCCGATCCAATATGGCCGACATGGACGTTAAAAAGTTACCAGATGTTGACAAAAATTGGTATATACGGGTTTTCAAGGTCGCTGATTACCAATCCGATATCTATTGTTTATAACTTGCAACAAAGAGCTTACAGCAAATTGTTATAAACAAAATGGCCGAGTATCCTGCTAAATAGATAAATTAATATATTTAAAAAAATCATCATAATAAAATAAACGTGAACAGTGTATTCTAGGCAATTATTATTTTTATTTCCAAAATACATACGGAACGTTTCAAAAATAGAAAATTTTATTCTTAATCAAAATCGTAATCGGAGTCGGAGTCGGAGTCAGAATCATTATCCGAGTTTGTATCTATTACAACTCCCGGCACGGCTTCAATCTCGGCGCAAAATTCGTCTGCTGCAGCAGTCACTTTAGGAGCGATCAACATCGCTACAGCTTCCGGCGACAAACTCTTCAGCTTCTTCTGTGGTAGTCTTCTGACACTTGAAATGTACGGATCAGAAGTAACTAAGAGCCGATGAAAAACATCTTCCATAGTTTTAACCCTGGAACTTTTTCGCGCAAAATCTTCTCGATATCGTTTGATGTCTTTGTTTCGAGCTTCCTGAGCATCTTCGGATAATTGGCCGATTGGTAATAGAGCATGAGTTATTATCACTGGACCATGAATTAATAGTTTGTGCACCGAAGTAGGCATGGAGTACCAAGGGTATAATGCAACGGTCTTTCTTGCCGTTTCAATAGCATACTGTTCAAATCTTTCACAGTTTATCTCGTGGCCACACGATATAACTTGTAGGATTACGTACAAGCGTTTAATAACTTCTTCGTTGACCCCCGTTATCGCAGCGGAAACCGTCGAATTTTCAAAGAATCGCCGAGCTGTGTTGCCATCATTGCTGCTGCCGTATCCAGGCTTTGGGCGATCGATATTTAGACCCAATTGCTTCTTGAATGGCCCTCTTGCGTTCCTGGGTAATTTTTTTTTCTTCGGCACTTCGAGCTTGCCATTTTTTAATGCCGAGTTTGTAAGACACGTGTAAGCAATACTCGAAGCACCGTATCCACGCATGCAGCGTCGACAATCCGAACTTCAAATTTGTTTCATTGATTTCCCTTTGCAATACAGTGTCGATGGCATTAAAATCTTTGCTGGTTGCTCCACACAAATAGCACCGTTGAGCAGATTTCGTCAATGATACAGCGTTGCAAACTTTACCATCTATCATGGTGAACAACAACTTGTACATTACGGAGATTTCTTTTCCATCTATTACACTTTCGAATGGACGAAGTGACTTTATTTGTTCTTCAACAATTTGGACTTCATTAAGTGTTGACTCTGTGTCTTCGCGTAGAAACAGTAGTCTAAGCGGTCTACAAAATCGTGGAGACGAGGGTCTGGGGTTCTTCCAAACAACTATTTCTTCCTTCGATTGTTGATCATAACACACGAGTTGTAATGGCACGACTGAAGTAAAGGATACATGCGCATCAGATTTGCTGTCATCACTGAACGTCTGCTTATATTCACTTTGCCCAGAACTTCCATCGCAACCCCACTTGCAAATCAAGTCCATTTTACGAACATTATCTGGAGTCAATCTTTGAATGAGTACATTTTGGACGAGTAAAATACGTTCAACTGTATGATCTAATAGTGCCTGTAGTTGGACTTCTGCACTACTCTCTGTAATCCTGATTGCATCACGTGGTGGATAACAACGCTTTTTTGCTTTCATCACTTTTTCGTAAGACGGATATAGCTTACAGTTATTTTCCTTCCCTAATCTTCTCATTCCCTGGTAAGTACTCTTGGAGAATTTATATTCAATCATAGCGGAAAGTGCAGCCTCTTCGGATAAAGTAATTTCATCCGTTGCTGAGTAAGCTTTACGATACTTGGAAGCTCTTAAAGGACTCGTCATTGTTACGTCCTTAATAACTTTTGCGGCGTCGGATTGTCCTGAAGAGCGAAGGCTCATCTGAGCAGCGTATGCTAACTCGACCGAGTTGAACGATGTACGAATATCTTGGGTCTTCCTTCGTTTAGATCTTTCACTGGACATTGTAAACTCAAGGGACGGGCGGCCGCCCGTATTACCCGGGCTTGTTACTACAGTGTCTGTAGGTGCGGCAAAACATACCTGCTTGCTAAGCCATTCACCGTTATTCTTGAAAAATACACAGGATTTTCTGTGAGCTTGTTGCCACCTCGTTCTCATTTGATTGAAGAGTATCGAAAAAGTCTGTTTCGAGTCCTCAGGCACTACAACTGTACGTCCGGTGTCCTTGGAAATTTTTTCTACCATAAATTCGATCAAGGAAGCGAATTTATCGGATAAATGCTCGCTGATTATCAGAAATACTTCTTTCCTTGTCAGCACCAATTCTTTGTAACCGGATCCTGTAATAAAGACATAAAATTGTAGAAAATTGGTGTTAAAGGAAAAGATAAAATTTTCAATTAATACAAAAACTTGAACAATGTACATTATTTTACCAAATAAATAACCGCAATAATTGAAATAATTTTAAGAAAATTAGACAGAAAATATTGACATGGATTTGGTTAAAAGAAAGCTTTGCTTACTATATAATATATATATATTCAAATATTTTATTCGAATGTTATAACATTTCATTCATATTTAAGAAATGTTTATGTGGTTGATTTTAATATGTATATATATATATATGCATACGTATATATCATAATTAAGTCACAGAAAATTTATATATATATATATATACACATACATATATATTAAAATAATTTATTTCAAGCGTATAACAGCCGTCTTGTCCGTTATGATGCTACTTCACCCATTCTCAGGTAGAGGCGCAGCGGCTGCTCAATAGTGCCGCGTGCACGCTCGGCTACCGCACGATGCGAAAAAAATCATAACGGACAAGACGCACGTTTTCCGCAGGTAACTCTTGTAAATTTCGAAAGCTTATACATTAAACTAAAGGCCGAGACTAGGAGCTTTGCAAAATGTGACAAAATATATAACTTTTCGGACCGTTGAAAATATAAGTTTTCAAAATTATTCAATTTTATTTATGCCGAAGGCTATACTACATTTCAATCATTTATACATAAACTTTCGATTCAACCGATGTAAAAACATGTTCTACATACCTCCAGAAGTCGTATCCATGTTGCAGAATTGAAATTAAACCCGTCACTTTAAAGTTATGGGTTTTTGAAGTCAGCGTTATTTTCGTCTGTTCAGCGCGTGACACGTACACTCTTCACGAACGCTCACTGCCAACTGACGCTGCGGCGCAGGTATACACTTAAAGGGCTTTCCCTTCCACAATAGAATGCAGTTACTAGTCCTCTACCTGAATGACTACTCAACTGACCCTATTTCGAAAATTTATTTTTTGGGGTTTTGGCCAGGTTTTTGGGCTTTTCTCCTACTGTGCAAGGGGACCTTACAGGCTGTCACTCACGGATTTTCATAAGTTTCAGATATGTCGTAGAGGGACCTACCCTGAGTACGTGAGTAAAGGGATTTTATACAACGCTTTTTAGTTTTCGAGAAAAAACGTTCGAAAGTTTAGCTCGTAGCTACTATACCGGTACGGTTGCACCTTTGTCGAACCAGCGGGCGTGGCCCAGTGGGCAAGGTTCCCGGCTCTGACGCCCGAGGTCCAGGGTTCGAGTCCCGTGATGGCGTTTTTTTTCACAAAATATAAATAAATTCGATGGATGATGCAAAACCGTCTAATGATTTATTATTATTTTATTTATTTTTTAAACTTTTTAATTCGTTTTTAAAATTTTTTACTTTCCATTTTTTTAAATTATTTATTATTATGTATTATTATTTATTAAAAAGTAACAGAGAAATTGCGTCAAGGGAAGATTCCATACAAATTTATTCTTTGATTCTTCATCAATTAAGCGCACCTGCTTTCGCGCCGATGATTAAATATGCGTGGTTTGCATCGAAGTTAATTGAGGAAAGACCGCTGTTTTCAAATGTCAATCAAGTATGCTTTCCAATAACGCTGCTTAAAACTCCGTACGCCTGCAGGGCCATAGCTTTTATACAATGTGCGCGTTGCTCTTTGGTTTTGTGTTTTGCTTGCTTTTACGACAAATACCACCCGCAATATTGTTCTGATGTAACAAGCGACCACACTGATAGCGAGTAAGAAAAACCTGTATATTGTAATGATGTATATGTAAATAATAAACTGCAGTTTCTTGTGAAAGATGTTATAATCTCTTCCTCTCTTTTTTTTCTGCGTGAAAAACAAAATAATAATAAATAATTTAAAAAATGGAAAGTACAAAATTTTTTAAATGAATTAAATTTTTTTTAAATAGATATATGAAATAATAATAAATAATTAGACGGTTTTGCATGATCCATGGAATCTATTAATATTTTGTGAGAAAAAAAACGCCATCACGGGACTCGAACCCTGACCTCGAGCGTCAGAGCCGGGAACTTTGCCCACTGGGCCACGCCCGCTGGTTCGACGAAGGTGCAACCGTACCGGTATAGTAGCTACGAGCTAAACTTTCGAACGTTTTTTCTCGAAAACTAAAGAGCGTTGTATAAAATCCCTTTACTCAGGTACTCAAGGTAGGTCCCTCTACAACATATCTGAAACTTATCAAAATCCGTGAGTGACAGCCAGTAAGGTCCCCTTGTAAGATATAAGCTTGTAAAACTTTATCTCAGACGCACTGTGTATGCATCATTGATTAAGGGGCTACATCTACCTCGAGGCCCGAAAAATGACAACATTACTTTTTTTCCTGGGAAACGTTCGATGAAAAAGAAATGCATTTTTTTAACACAAAGGCACATGTATTGAGAGCCTTTGAAAAAAAAAACAAAAAATATAGAAAAACCATAGAAACATGGCCACTGGCAGATGATGAAATTTTTTTCACGACGTTTGGCGGTAGACACTCTTCAGCTTAAACGGTCCATTTTGAATTAAAAAGCGAACAGATTTTTCAAGTCAACAATAAGTACAGTTCATTGACGATTGTCAATTTTTTAAATCATTTTCTATAAGAACGTGGCGACGAATTTAAACTCGAGCACACAAAATCTATGAAAAAAAGCAGTCATTTTTACGTGAGAATTAGAAAATGACGAGTGATTTTTTAAAAGTGAAATCGTTAATGGCTTTCGAATGTTTCTCTTCGTATCTCCTGTAAACTTTAAAACAATCCATCAAGTGGTTCTCAAGATATCATGTGCAGCGACTTTGAAAACTGTGTTTCGAGAAACCCGCGTTTGAAGTTTGAAGTATGGTGCTATTACCGCTCGCCCGGCCGACCATTAGAGCCGGTAGCTCATTAAATTTTATGAATATTTCAGTGAAATATTCAGGGAACATAGCTAATAATAAGTGATACTATCGAATTCAGATATTTTTATATGTAGGTTTTATTTTTTAAATTAGATAAAATTGTTTTAAGTTGATTATTTATTTACGAAAGCTATATTAAAGTGCCTGACTATGGCATTCAGTAGACAAGATGCAAATGATTTTTTTAGCGACTGCAACATGAAGGGGACTATCTTCTTCTTTATCATTGGCATCTTCATCCTAAAATCGAGCAAATGTTGGGGACTCGGAGAACCAGATCGTCCAGAATGGTGGGAAACCGCGCTGATCTATGAACTAGCACCACTGTCCTTTAAGGACAGTGACAACGACGGCTTCGGCGATTTTCAAGGTTCGTAAAATTGGAAATCAATCATTCAGCTCCATCCGTGGTCAAAAGCAAGAAAAAGTTCTAAGTAAAACTTGTAATTTGCCCACTCATAGGTCGTTTCTTTTTTTTAAGGGATCTTCTCTCTATATATATTTTAGTCACTATTTATAGACGAAAATGGTAGTTAAAAAAATGTCCTAAAAAATGTACGTCTACGCTGTTGATGAAAGTTGATTGTAGATTCAGTATGTTAATGACTCTAGCGCATATCATACGATTTTTGATGTATGCAAAAATCAGAAAAAGGCGGACTTTTTTCGAAAAAACAAAAAACAACGTGTTTTTTACCGCTTTTGGCCGAAAAAAGTAAATATCAGAATTTTGAAGAATTCTTTATATGCGTCATAGCTATAGTTGGCAAGAATATGTGGTTAAAATTTCATAAAGATCGGTTCAGTAGTTTCGAAGATTTTATCAACAAGCCGTCGAAAAGCGTTGTTTCGAGAAAAACGCATTGGACGTTTGTTTGGGTTACATTAATACATAACAAGTTATTTTTATGTATTTCGAAAGTGTATTTATTAAGTGTAACAACTTTCATATCAACATCTATAATATAATCCTATCAAAAAAATCATGAAAATAGCTCTTTTTAGAGTCTAAAGTAAGAAGACCCCTTAAATACCTCGCTGTAACAATGTGCACCGCCTCCTCAATTGATGTATACCTCTATTATAGCATCTTCTTTGACTTATATTTTTTTACATTCAATCTTCCACAATTGCTTTCATTAGCGGTTCTTTATGTCGTACGAAAAAACTCATTTTCATTTCTAACGTTCCTTCTTATGCACTTGCGGGGTTTAAGGTCGCATTCCTTCTGGTTTTACCCCAACCTAGTAATTTCTTTATCTTCCGTAGAGCTGCCCGTGGCAGTTGCGCCTAGCCGCTTTTTCCTCAAGCCCTACTGTATTGCATCTGCCAGAGTGCATAGGAAAACTGCGGAAAACCGGTGCCGACCCGAGTCAAAATTTTTAGCCTCCACTGAACACTCGCAGGACCCATTTCCTTTGTAATGCACAAGCCGCCAGCCTCCGTTGAACCTACGAGACCCTATTTGTCGAGTTCACTGCCATGGAGAGGCCTCCATTTGTTCCAGTGTAGCCTCTGTTAGCCCTACCAAACCTTCTGTCGCCCCCAGTACCAATGGAACGTGCAGAAGACAGGTCTCCTTAAGCCCTTACGCGGCAATGACGCCATATGGCGCACATTTTTTCCGTGCCCGAAGCGGCAATGACGCCATATGGCGCACATCAATTATTTCGTAATTCAGTCGATCAATTTTCACGAAATTTGGTACTCAGAGGTTATCGAGGTCGCTGATCACCATTTTGCCCTCAAAATTTTGAAATTCAAAATGGTGGATTCAATATGGCGGCCAAAAATGCAAAGATTCATTTGAATCGCATGAAATTTGGTACTCGGGGGTTTTCGAGGTCGCTGATTACGATTCAGCCCTCAAAATTTTGAAATTAAAAATGGTGGATTCAATATGGCGGCCAAAAATGCAAAGATTCATTTGAATCGCATGAAATTTGGTACTCGGGGGTTTTTGAGGTCGCTGATTACGATTCCGCTCTCAAAATTTTGATATAAAAAATGGCGGATCCAATATGGCGGCCAAAAATGCAAGGATTCATTTGCATCGCACGAAATTTGGTACTCGGGGGTTTTTGAGGTCGCTGATTACGATTCCGCTCTCAAAATTTTGATATAAAAAATGGCGGATCCAATATGGCGGCCAAAAATGCAAGGATTCATTTGCATCGCACGAAATTTGGTACTCAGGGGTTTTTGAGGTCGCTGATTACGATTCCGCCCTCAAAATTTGGAAATAAAAAATAGCGGATTCAATATGGCGGCCGAAAATGCAAAAATGTATTTGAATCGCATGAAATTTGGTACTCGGGGGTTTTTGGGGTTGCTGATTACAATTCCACCCTCAAAGTATACAAATTGAAAATAGTGGATCTTCTACGGCACACACGAATTCATAATGTAAAATCTTTGCAATGGGCTTTGTAATCTTTTTTCATATTGATTTTATGTTGAGTTTGAGTTTTCAAAGTTCAATATTTATATAAATGTTACACAAATACTCTTTAAAAATTTCCCGTGCATTAGCTAGTGAATCTGAATCCACGCCCCCAGAGTGCATCGTGAGGAGGTTACATTCGTAGGACATTACACTCCATGTGCTTTTTTAATTTTTTTAAAATATTTTTTTGTTTTTTTTTAAATGTTTTTTTAATCATTTTTTGTCGTTTTCTTTTTCAATTGTTTTATAACACATCAAACCTCAATTATACCCAATGCATCAAATTACAACAAGTTTTTGAAGACCAGAACAACTATCGTTTGTTTCACGTAGGTATTATTTAGCTAAGCGTAATTTTCTTCAGAACGAAAAACAGTTTCCAACACAAAAGAGAACTACTCATATCTTCTTTCAAAATTATACTCTTCTGTGACCACCGACATAAATGTCTGAGGAGAGTTATGTGTATCCTACCGACGGTGATGAGAATCAGTCAAAACGACTACCAACAAAAATTGGGTGATGTTTTCAGAGGACTATGTGTTGTTTCTTTGGCAGTTGTCAATTAAAATGTCGAATGCTTTGCAGTTACTCATTATACTCACCGTTCGACCTAATGTCATCTTATGATTTCTGAGTACAGATTCATAATCAGCGACGTCAATAACTTCAAAAATTTTGATTTCTGCATTTTGAGAGCAGTTTCATTCAATTCAAATGAATTTTTACATTCTCAACCGTCATATTGGATCCGCCCTTTTGATTCCGAAATGTTGAGGATGGAATCGTAATCAGCGACCCCAAAAACCCACGAGTACCAAATTTCATGTGATTCGAATGCATTTTTGCATTTTTGGCCGCCATATTGGATCCGCCATTTTTTATTTCAAAATTTTGAGGGCGGAATCGTAATCAGCAACCCCAAAAACTCCCGAGTACCAAATGTCATGCGATTCGAATGAATTTTTGCATTTTTGGCCGCCATATTGGATCCACCATTTTTAATTTCGAAATTTTGAGGGCGAAATAATAATCAGCGACCCCAAAAATCCCCGAGTACCAAATTTCGTGAAAATCTGAATACTTTTTTTTCTGCATTTCGGGCACTATGGGCGAAATTGGTCTTGCCGCGTAAGAGGTTGACCTGCTTTCGATCTTAAGTCTGTTGCTTCGACCCCACCTAACCTGCTTTGAGCCCAAATTCGTTATCTCCTCCATCAACACTTCATTCTGGCCTGATCGACAACCCGTTCGATGCCAAAATCAATACGTTTTTGCTGATTATTGTCGAATAATGGTGCACATAAATATGCATTGTCAGTTGTTTCGCCACGTGACAGATGATGAATAAACACTACACGAAAAGTAAAAATATATCATCACTTTATTAAAGTATCAGTGCAACATTAAAATGCGCAAGCAATCAATGTTTTTCAATATCGGTTTATAATCATTTTATAGGTGATTCGTGTAAAAAGGCTTCTATATCCAGACTTACTCTAATTCCATTGAGCTTATCGGCGTGTCTATAAATGAGTGATGATCAGTTGACATGAACACACCTACGGATTCTAATGCCGCTCCCCGTATAAGTGACGTATTATCCGTTCTATGGCACTCGTGCAGATAAGAGAGTTGGGTATTCCAGATGGGACTTGGGAGAATGGGTATTCCAGATCCTCGAACTTCCGAGAGAACCGAGTATCACCAAATGTAGTCAGTCAAGCGCTTCATTATTTTATCTACATCTACACCGTGAGTGTCACCAAAGGTGACACTCACGGTGTTTTTTTTTACTAGGCGCAAGGAAACGCAATTTCCACTATTGATACTTAAGAATCAACCGAATGGCTGATAAAAGGGTCTCCCGCAGTGGCGGAATAAGGGCGGAGGGGGCGGTCCGCCCCGGGCCCCTGGTCCTGGGGGGCCTCCAAATCTCGAGAAGTCATTTTTTAGTCAAATTCCAACCAAGGCCGAAATATATTCAGTAAGGGGCAGTTTGGAGTTGGAGACCCCGTATGTATGCAAAATATAAACATAGGTAGGTAGGTACTAATTCACCTGTTTTCAGGCGGCCTATTACGGTTTTATGGTGAGACTCCTCACTTCTCGCATTTTCATCTCACGTGAGTTTAGTCACGCTATTACGGATCGGTCGGGTGAAAATGTCAGATCATTAGGAACTTCCGGCTAGTGATGTCACATTTTTACGACACCGTAGAAGGGGTATACTAGCACGCCTATCAAACCCAGCCCAAAACGAAAGACGTGCGCATCGACAAAAACAACCTCTTCACTCGAATAAGCAACAAGTTTAAATAGAATCTGAGTTTGCAACATGAATGTTACCGAAAAACAAAAACAAATGTTATTGGATTTTATGAAAGAAGACGAAGATTTAGCACGAGGCAGATTGCGACACGGCCATTCAAAAAAAAAAAAAATACTGGTAATTCTTGTATCATATTAGAACATACAATGGTTCTTATGATACAGTGATAGAATTATTGTTTTATGTTAATAAATCGAACTATTATGCAATATATTCTTGTTCCGTTATACTGAAGGGATCCAAGGCTTCGCACAGTGACCGTCGTATACGAAGCATTCGATTTTTCCGATCTCGCAAAACCACAGTTATCAGCAAATTATTCATCATTATCGGATGACATTACTTAACTCGCTACGATATCAACTTTAAGTTGCTGAATTTTATTAATTATTCGGTGTCGAGATGCTACCGTCTCTGAATCAGCTATTTCATAGTAACTTGTGTTATGTGTTAGCTTTGGACGTGTCGTCGCTGCGTTAGGAAGACGCTCACGCATGCGCATTTCGATTTTCGACATGACAGTTCGTGTCGAGTAAACTTACGTGAATAATCTCGCATTTTCACTAGGTGAAGAGAACCGTAATAGGGTGAGCTGCTCACTATTGTCATTTTCACCCGAATGGAGAACAGTAATAGCCGCCCAGGTCATGATAGAAATTGTCAATATAGCATAAAGCTCTACCTACTTATAGCCGGCGCCGTAAAAATGGTGCGCCCCGCGCGGTGGGCCCGCTCACTCTATGGTGACTTTGGCGCGAAACGTAAATACTAGATCCGAACAATTGAGTAATTTCGTAATAAAAATGACATACATACGTACTAAAGAAATTACATCCATACGTACTAAAGAATAACAACAGCGGAAGTCAAACAATCTGAAACTTACTGTCGTAAAATTACATTATAACTTGTAACTTGTTAGAAGCCAAAATAAATATAGTAGCCGCCGCTGTTGCCAACTTGTTTTATTATACCCATCATAAGCGGTTCTGCGAACCACCAGAAAACCTCTAATACCACTTGGTGTTACCACTTACGGTCTAGTTAGCAAGCAACTACATCTGATGCACTTGTATAACAAAATTATGAAGTATTTTAAAACATACTTTTTCAAGCAAATTGAACTCGATTCAATTACTATACCCTGTGGTCTATATTCATTTAAATCTGTATACAGCCAAAACATTATTCAGGGAATCCCCATGGCGCTGGTAGGTATTTACGTGATAGTAGTGTTGCCTACACCATAAAAGTTGACACACTTTGTGTCAAAGGGCCTTGCCATAGGAAAATATAATGTACCATAAATTTGTTTACACGTTAGTGGTTCAAAACCACTAACGTGGTAACACTAAAACCACTAACGTGGTAACAAAAACCACCAGCCACTAAAAACAAATTTTATCCGCTAAAAGGGATGTCTAAACCACCAGTTTACGTGAAAAATCCACTAAGTTGTCAACACTGTTAGCCGCTGCGGGACTTTCCTGACCCACGGTCTTACATACAGGTCTGGAAACGAAGCCACATTTCAATGATGCCGTGAGGCACCGTTACAAGATCCACTTTTTATTCCGCTCGCCGCCACATGCGTCGCTCCTATCGGAGGATATCCCCCACCCACAGTCTTCTGTGATCTCACCCTACTTATAATTTCCGTGTTGTCATGTGAACTATAATCGCGGTCCGTGTGTCATCTCATGCTCTTAAGGCATTTCTTTCACGAACTCGAATATTTAACTATTGATTGATTTTCGTCTATAATCAAGTAAAAATACATCCCCGTATACGGGTAAAATTGCAAGCCAATTTACCGAACTTTTAACGAAAAATGACAACTGTAAAAAAGGTCTCATTTATATGGCGCTTTATGGAGATAACGCGCTCGCCACATTTCTATGTAATAATTTAAACACTAAATAACTATAGATGCCAGATATAAACTGCTCACACGTGTAAAATATTATAAAGATTTCGTAGCGACAATAAAAACAGCCGGTCACCGAATGTTTAGAAAAAATATTCAGAATTAAACCTAGAAATATGTGACTAGCAGACGAGTTTTCGTAGCTGCGACTTTTCGGAGAATGGGTCTATCAATCTGTTTAGTCTTCAGTGAGCGTATTATTTGTTCATTTGGTTTTTTATTCGTATCATCATCAAATATTCGGGGGCAAGGTCGACGGCGCATGCGTCTCGATCTGGAGAGTGGGAGAGACAGACAGAAGACATTCTGTTCATGTCACACATGTACCCGTCAACAACAATGCCACGTAGTGGCGAAAAATGTAAAGAAAAGTAGATCGACTTAGCGCGCCTAACATATCGTGGTCGTTTCCAAACCTGTGTCAAACCTTTATTATTACTAGATGAGACTTCAGTGAATCTTTGCCCTGTTTATCACTTATAATCCAATACTTCTTGATCATTTGTGTCTCGGTCGCATCATGCGAGAGAAGTTTTTCTAAACTGAAATTTATTTTAAAAAATCGTCGATCGATGATGAACCAAGAACGCCTCGTCAATCTGTCCATTCTATCAATTGAAAGGAAA
Organism: Ophion ellenae; assembly: GCA_963210295.1. Taxonomy (NCBI): domain Eukaryota; kingdom Metazoa; phylum Arthropoda; class Insecta; order Hymenoptera; family Ichneumonidae; genus Ophion; species Ophion ellenae. The sequence continues at coordinate 15,676,077 of OY723392.1, forward strand.
GTTTCAAGGGAAATAGATTTCACCGAAGTTATCGAAAAGTTCAGTTAAATGAAAGCACGAAACCATGTAAAATAGTTACAAAGCAAAAGCTTTGGTTTTAAACATATAAGTATAGTAAAAGTTACTTTCTTATTATAGTCTTCATTATTTCTTTACACTCTACCTGCTAGGTGCTGTGTTAAATGCTGATCCGTGTTCTAACTTCTTTACCCATATCATTAGTAGGGCGTATAGTAAAATTACATATCATCAATAATACATCCATTTTTTAACAGACCGGGGATCTCATTTATATGCCGCCCCGGGCCTCCGACGGGCTTAGTCCGCCACCGGTCTCCCGTATTGACTGATTATACTATCGTGATATTGAGAAAACTGTATCAGTATATAAAATACCAAACTTAAAATAAGTAATTATGTTGATATTCACAAATGTATATCTAACATATTGGTAAAATGTTTATGAAGCGTTACATTATCGACTATGATATTTATGTTGTGTTCTAAAAGTTTTATTTGCCTATGTCGCTACGATATGATTGTATGGGATTGAACCCAATTCTATTCGTTAAAATTAATATATTGTTTATTGTTCTTTGTTTTTTTGGTTGCTAAGATCACAGGTCTCCCTGATGGTTGATCACGGTGGATGGCAGAGAAAAAAAATATGCTTAGTTAAGATGTTCATGTTCATAACGTTACGCTATGTTAGTACGTTCATGTACGGCAAAAATAAACGTATAGAAATTAATTTAAAAAATGCTACCTGTATATTTGAAGCACGTTTTTATTTATTCCTGCGACATGTAGCATTAATAGGCTGAATGGATGGTCTACGATTGGGTACTCTTAGGGTATGGAGGTTCCGAAGGGTCTACGGTACGCCTGCAGTAGGCCGAATGGAGGGTCTATGGTGCGTCTACAGTAGGTCGAATGGAGGGTCCGGAGGGTATTTGGAGCGCCTACAGTAGGCTCGAAGGAGGGTCCGGAGGGTATACGGCACGGATACAGTAGGTTCAATGGAAACTCCGGAGGGTATTCTGAGCGCCTACAGTAGGCTCTAAGGAGGGTCCGGAGGGTATACGGCATGGATACAGTAGGTTGAATAGAGGGTCCGGAGGGTATACGGCGGACCTACAATAGGCTGAAAAGAGGGCCAGTAGGTTCTGCGAAAGCGCTCGTTTAGACCCACCCGAGGTTTTGTAGGTTCAGTTGCATGCTACACTAGCCTCCGTTGAGCCTAAAGTTCAGTATATGCCATCTAGGGGGTTCAACGGAGGCTCTAACATAATAATATTCCGTACATCGTACCCTCATTTGGATACCCGATAATCCGCTACCGCGGACCTCTGTTTTGAGAAGGAGGCCTTTATTCCGCGGGTTGAAAGCAGCTCGAAAATGTTGACTCGGGGACACAGGCGATTATATTTCTACCGAGTTTTAATTTTGTTACCATGAGAAACTTGATAAAAGTGTCACCAGCTCGGTTGTACAGCACGTAAAAGCTAGTGCGCGGCTAAGCGGTCACCCATCCAAATATTGGCCTAAGCTAATGCTGCTTAACACAGGAAATCACCGAAGCCGCCCATCGACCACTCGTCGACTTTCTTTGCTCAACAATTCTTCGTTCCTTTTCACTTCTGTATTACACCAATTATTCCCTCCGTTTATTGACAATTGATGCTCGCTTCAGGTATAATCAACGACCTCTGGTATTTTGAGGATCTGGAGGTGGATGCAATTTGTCTTCATGCTATTTATTCGTCGGATTTCGGTGTGTACATCAACAACCACACTGACGTAAATTGGCTTCTCGGTGGTATCGGCGATTTTGATCGACTCGTCAACGAAGCTCACTCGTACGGTAATTAGTTAGAGTCGATCCAGAAAAATTATTGAGATAAGTTGAACAACCTTGGTATCAATGTTTCTTTCTTTTTACGGAAAAAGGCATCAAAGTTATTTTGGACTTTATGCCCTATCACACGAGCGATCGGCATCCATGGTTCAAATATTCGAGACAAAATATTCCCCTTTACACGGATTTTTATATATGGGTGAGCATTTTTAACGTTCATAATAGCACACATCTACCACATAATAATTGAGTAATAATTAAAATTCTATATCCAAATACTATTTATTTGCAATAGATTAGTCATAAAGATAAATAACGTTTTAAATATAATATTTTTTGTTCAAGAGCCTTACAATGCCGCCCAACGACCCTGCCTGGAGACTCAACTTTGACAGGGAAGCATGGTATCATTTTAAAATAGAGCGATACTCGCCCATTCTGAATCTCAAGAATCTACATGTTCGTGATCATCTAAAAGTAAATACTTCCTACAGGCTTTCACAATCGTTTCTCCAAAAGCAAGAGAAAGACATGGTTATATCATTATTCCTCACTTACAGGAAATATTGGAATTTTGGTTGGCAAGAAACGTGGATGGTTTCCGTATCACAGGACTTCCTCTCTACCTTGATGCCATCCACAGCAGCTTAGACGCAGAAATCCTGAAATATAATGTCGAATATTTGTACGAGATTCGCAGGGTCGTCGATGAATGGACGAAATTAAACAACTCGACATGCAAGTACGTATTGCAAGCAAATTTGTGATTGTAGCTTTAGGAATGAACGCGTGAAAGGAGAGTTTTTAAAAATTCCGCATGGATGACAAACTAATCTATCTTCGAATCTCAGAGTGGTACTCATTTTTCAACGCGTCATACGATATCTTGAATTAATATATGGATATTTTGCAATGTTAAAAATATGTTCCACTATTGTTTGCGCCTAATTAACTCGACAATCATTGGTATGTCGATCATTCGAATACCTGGTATTTCCGAATCGAGAATGAAAAAATGAAACTTTTGGCTGAGAGTGTACGTGTGATACATGCTAAGTCGTTGGTCTTGATCATCTGTGCGATCATATGCACGATTCGAAAATCGTGGACGTGATCGCACGTACATTTGAAAATCGCTGATATGATCAGGCGTACATTCTCAGCTAAGCGTTTTATTTTTATTCGCGATGAGGAAAAATGTGAAAGACGCGAATGTAACGAATTTGTTGTAAATATTATTTTTGAATTATTACAATGACAAATGATTATTCACAAGTCACAACAAATAATTGTCATCAAGTCAGTCGAAAACTATTTTCATGTGCAATGGATTGATTCTTTTAAATGCTTAAGGATTTCTTCAGTATAAAACTCTAAACACTAATTTTGAAAGGCTTTATTAGTCTTAAGAAGTGTCCGAACTATTAACGTAACAGTTTTATAAATACAACTTTCTGAGCATTAAAGGGATGAATAAAAAACTAGAGAATCGATTTTGAAACGATTCATACGTAGGTATTAACAGAAATGAACTAGTGGATTTCATACAATGAGTTTTCTCGACACCTGATTTTTGACGTTACAGTTTTTCGAATGAAAAATTTTTAACGATTTGAATGTCGGGATTTGTTTAGATATTCGTCGAAGCGTCAAGTGTTGCACATGGACGGTGATACTGAAGCGATTGGTTGACAATGTTTTATGTAAATAATTTCATATCGGTTTTTATAAAACTTTTAGTCCACATATGCAATTAAAAAATGTATGCAACTTTTTAAAAATCACAATGAAATGCCCGTTTAGTCCTAAGTAATGAGCCGTTCGGAAACCCTAGAAGATACCGAATAGTTTCGAAATTAAGATACATTTGTGCTCTCGATCAACGTCGAGAAGCTGAAAAACTGCAAAATTGATTGAATGATGAGCTTATGAACGAAAAATATGACTTTTCATCGACAAACTATTCGCATCCACATGCCCAACTTGATCGGTCTAACTAAGAGGTTGTCCGCTATCGGACGCGCCATTGTTTTACATGTATAAAAACCCGTAAATTTCGTATATATTTTTTTACTTCCTGAAAAATATATATGTGTAGGCTACGCGTATCATCAAAATACGCTGTGAATGTATATTTCATTTTCAATCACTTTATTATTGGCATCCAGATAAAGTGCACCCCTTAAGACGAAATGTTGCACGCAGAGAAATGACGGTGCCGGTGGCTCTCTGTTGACACACGCACGCGATCCCACACAAACGCACATACACACACACACACTCTTTACAATCATCGTTTTACAGAATGCAATGATTCAAGCGCGAAAATACGTGTTTCGAATACTCCTTCAGAGGCTACTCCTCGACTTGCAATTACGTCAACTTAAAGATAATGTTTTAGTCCCTCCCCAAAGCAGTGTTGGCTGCTAAGTTGATCTGTGATTTCGCTTCAATTACGAATATTAAGGCGTTATCTACGTGATTTCGTCCATTTTCGTAGGTACATTCACAGAAGCCGTCAAAAATCAGGATCAAATATCGCCGAACTATTTTTATACAATATTTATTCAATTTCTTAACTGCCAAACAAAAAAACCATCACGGTACTATTTTTTAAATGGCGGAGTTATTGGCGGATAATTAAATGATCTGATTATACGATCGCGTTGATGGTGACACTAACTTTCAGACAAGCTCCACAAACTTTTCATGCATCGCTTTACCGCCAATATCGTGTGTCATTGAGGCTTTACAATAACAATGATTACGAAGATTTAGCGCCGATTCAACTAGGCTGGTGCTGGCCACAGCAGTCATCTCGATAAACTCAGCATCACAATAAATTATTGATAATAAGAACGCCCCATACAGTTATCGTATTATTCGATTGCAGATATATGGTAGCCGAAACCAGCGAGCCTGAACAACAATGGTTCAAGTATTACGGCACGGAGGACTCGCCGGGTATATTGCCATTGCATACCTTGCTGACGTCGATTGACAGTAACGCCAATGGCAGTGTGAGTGCCACTAAACTCAGGACCGATATCGAAAGCCGGCTTAATGCAGTCCCATTGAATGCAACTACCAATTGGATTGTAAGTTGAGAGCTGTCAAAATGGGCGGCGTGGCCCGAATTTTCAATACACACGCTTTACGTATAGAAAAATCTTTGAACTGCCACATCATCAACGTCTTTTGGTGTTCGTGCAGCTCTCGACTGAAGATGGCTCGAGAATAACATCGAGAGTGGGCCACGCCATGCTCGATACTTATATGATGCTGAGTATGCTGTTACCCGGTCAAACGTACACGTATTTTGGAGACGAGATGGGCATAGACAAGCCTTTAATCGACAAAGGCAGATATTCCTACAAGCATGCTATGGAATGGAAAACCTTTTATAGGGTTGCCTATACGATCTACACAGGTCTCCAAGATAATCCGAGGAATCAGGCAAATGACCCTCGAAGTCATTTGAGAATTTACAAGCAACTCGCCGAGTTGAGGAAACAACTTGTCTTCAGACGAGGTCGTTGGGAACTAAAAACTCTGAGTAACGATGCCGTTCTCGTATTGCGAAGGTAAAGTGAAGTGATGTGACAACGTTTGTTTAGTCTCCTCTCTTTTATCTCCAATGTTCCGTTGTATGCATTTGCGATCGTTTAAAATCCCGTTTCTTTTATTTGTATTCCTCGCCTCGTCGTTTGGCTACATAGAGTTCTTGTAAGACCCCTCTGAGTGCCGACTACAGCTCTTCTCCTAGCGCCTCATATGCGCGAGGACTGTGGTCACATATGAGCAATATTTGTGCAATCCTATTTATTTCTTATTTGATTGCACAAGTTCAAACGATGGCGATTTTTTCGACATTTATCCATTGCGAAGCTATCCGAGAAACAGGCGATAAATAATTTAGAAATATGCTTAAAGGTGTTCGTCCGGGTCGAATGCCGGAACGTTTTCTTTTCTTTTTAGGGACTTGCCTGGTGGTTTTGATATTTACTTGGTCGTCTTAAATTTAGCGTCCGTGAAGACGAAGGTAAATCTGACGGAGTTGAATTGGGACTTGGACGAATTATTAAATGTCAAAGTCTCTTCCCATACAGACGATTTCCAAAGGTTCGATGTCAAACGTTAACCTTTCTTGAACACATGATTCTCGCAATGTCCATTTACATTTTTATCGAAAAAGTGCTATCTCCTTGTATCAAGTGTGCACCGGGATGCTTGGGATATGCCGCCAACATCTGGATTTGTGCTGACGTCGCCTGCAACTCGGGAACTTGGAAGAGGCAAAGAAGACGGAAAAGGCGGAGATGTCGGATCAGGAGAAACGATGGAGACATCAGAGTATGAAGAATTCGGAACAGAGACGGTCGCCAGAGACGACCGGCACAGTAAAAGCAACATATGCAAATGCAGCACACAAGACAGCATACAGGGAGATGTCGGAGAAATCAGAAAATACCTGGGAGAACCCAATCGTCCGGAATGGTGGGAAACCGCGCTGATCTATGAACTAGCACCACTGTCGTTTAAAGACAGCGACAATGACGGCTTCGGCGATTTCCAAGGTTTGTAAAATTGGAAACCAATCATTCAGCTCCAGCATTGGTTAAAAGAAAGAAAGCATTTCAAGTCAAACTCGTTATTTGCCTACACGTAGATCGTTTCTTTTTTTAATATCACACTGTAACAAGGTGCCCTGCCTTCTCAATTAATGTATAACTCTATTATAGCATCTTCTTTCGCTTATATTTGTCCATTAAATATTCCACAATTGCTTTCAATGGCGGTTCTTTATGTCTGACCAAAAAAACTCATTTTCATTTCTAACGTTCCTTCTTATGCACTTGCGGTGTTGAAGGTCGCATCTCTTTTGGTTTAACCCCACCCTAGTAATTTCATTACCGCCATAGAGCTGCCCCTGGCAGTTGCGCATAGCCGGTCTTCCCTAATAACCTACTGTATTGCATCTGCCAGAGGGCATAGGAAAACTGCGGAAAACCAGTGCCGACACAGGCGATTGTATTTTACCGCGTTTCAATTGTGTTTTCATGAGAAACTCGATAAAACTTTCACCAGCTCGGTTGTACAGCACGTAAGCTAGTGCGCGGCTAAGCGGTCACCCATCCAACTATTGAACCAAGCTAAAGCTGCTCAACACAGGGGATCACCGAAGCCTCAGACCGACCACCCGCGGTCTTTCTTTGTTCCTTTTTACTTCTGTATCGCACCGACAATTCTCTTCCTCTATTGACAATCGATCCTCGTTTCAGGCATAATCCAACGTCTTTACTATTTCAAATATCTGAAGGTGGATGCGATTTGTCTTGAACCTATTTTTCCTTGGAGAAATAGCATTTTCCAATCTACAAATAACAGTGACATAGATTCTCTGCTCGGTAATATCTCGGGGTCTACGGTACGCCTGCAGTAGGCCGAATGGAGGGTCTATGGTGCGTCTACAGTAGGTCGAATGGAGGGTCCGGAGGGTATTTGGAGCGCCTACAGTAGGCTCAAAGGAGGGTCCGGAGGGTATACGGCACGGATACAGTAGGTTCAATGGAAACTCCGGAGGGTATTCTGAGCGCCTACAGTAGGCTCTAAGGAGGGTCCGGAGGGTATACGGCATGGATACAGTAGGTTGAATAGAGGGTCCGGAGGGTATACGGCGGACCTACAATAGGCTGAAAAGAGGGCCAGTAGGTTCTGCGAAAGCGCTCGTTTAGACCCACCCGAGGTTTTGTAGGTTCAGTTGCATGCTACACTAGCCTCCGTTGAGCCTAAAGTTTAGTATATGTCATCTAGGGGGTTCAACGGAGGCTCTAACATAATAATATTCCGTACATCGTACCCTCATTTGGATACCCGATAATCCTCTACCGCGGACCTCTGTTTTGAGAAGGAGGCCTTTATTCCGCGGGTTGAAAGCAGCTCGAAAATGTTGACTCGGGGACACAGGCGATTATATTTCTACCGAGTTTTAATTTTGTTACCATGAGAAACTTGATAAAAGTGTCACCAGCTCGGTTGTACAGCACGTAAAAGCTAGTGCGCGGCTAAGCGGTCACCCATCCAAATATTGGCCTAAGCTAATGCTGCTTAACACAGGAAATCACCGAAGCCGCCCATCGACCACTCGTCGACTTTCTTTGCTCAACAATTCTTCGTTCCTTTTCACTTCTGTATTACACCAATTATTCCCTCCGTTTATTGACAATTGATGCTCGCTTCAGGTATAATCAACGACCTCTGGTATTTTGAGGATCTGGAGGTGGATGCAATTTGTCTTCATGCTATTTATTCGTCGGATTTCGGTGTGTACATCAACAACCACACTGACGTAAATTGGCTTCTCGGTGGTATCGGCGATTTTGATCGACTCGTCAACGAAGCTCACTCGTACGGTAATTAGTTAGAGTCGATCCAGAAAAATTATTGAGATAAGTTGAACAACCTTGGTATCAATGTTTCTTTCTTTTTACGGAAAAAGGCATCAAAGTTATTTTGGACTTTATGCCCTATCACACGAGCGATCGGCATCCATGGTTCAAATATTCGAGACAAAATATTCCCCTTTACACGGATTTTTATATATGGGTGAGCATTTTTAACGTTCATAATAGCACACATCTACCACATAATAATTGAGTAATAATTAAAATTCTATATCCAAATACTATTTATTTGCAATAGATTAGTCATAAAGATAAATAACGTTTTAAATATAATATTTTTTGTTCAAGAGCCTTACAATGCCGCCCAACGACCCTGCCTGGAGACTCAACTTTGACAGGGAAGCATGGTATCATTTTAAAATAGAGCGATACTCGCCCATTCTGAATCTCAAGAATCTACATGTTCGTGATCATCTAAAAGTAAATACTTCCTACAGGCTTTCACAATCGTTTCTCCAAAAGCAAGAGAAAGACATGGTTATATCATTATTCCTCACTTACAGGAAATATTGGAATTTTGGTTGGCAAGAAACGTGGATGGTTTCCGTATCACAGGACTTCCTCTCTACCTTGATGCCATCCACAGCAGCTTAGACGCAGAAATCCTGAAATATAATGTCGAATATTTGTACGAGATTCGCAGGGTCGTCGATGAATGGACGAAATTAAACAACTCGACATGCAAGTACGTATTGCAAGCAAATTTGTGATTGTAGCTTTAGGAATGAACGCGTGAAAGGAGAGTTTTTAAAAATTCCGCATGGATGACAAACTAATCTATCTTCGAATCTCAGAGTGGTACTCATTTTTCAACGCGTCATACGATATTGTAACGAGTCCCTTTCCACTACCTATTTTTTTCATCTCCTTTGCTCTCTGTACCTCTGACTCACGGGCCTGCGTGCCTAATTTATCGCTTCCTGCCCCGCGGCTCCGCTCGACGCCGCGCTCCATTCTCCCGAGTCCCGAAGTGCATTTATTGTCGCCTGCATGGTAATCCCGCCAGCTGCGTGGCCTACGTGACTTTTCCCAAATTCCTTTCCCGCGACCCTTTTTATCGCTAGTTTCCCATGCACTCTGCACCTAACCAAACAACCGCCTTTCCCGGAATGCAGTCACACAACTCCGAAGTCCATTCTCCGCCGAAGGTTCCAGAGTCCTCTTCTAATCGCCCCGCCTAATCAGCCGCCTGCCTTTCCTGGAATTTAGTCACCCGTGTGCCTATTTTTCCCGCCGAACTTTCCAGACCCTTCCCAAATTCTTCCCCACCACGACCATTTTTCCCACCGTTCGACCCTTTAAAAACACCTCCCGCGATACACTCGCGGCATTCAATTCGTGACTCTGTCCCAGTGAAGAGCTGTTAACCTTCGTTGTTCAATTTCTGGTGTCAACCGCGTCTCTCGGGCCACGACCGCGCTTCGGAGCCGGACTGGCAGACCGTTTTGTAAACCGTGAAATAAAAAGGTTACCACAATTAAAACTCGTGTCATTTCTCGACATCACAAACTGGTGCTAAGTGTGGGGTGTGCCAGCCCAAAGTGTTAGAAGCTTGGACCGACCGACAACACCAAGAAGCAACAAGGACTCCAACAGCTCTGGACCACCAAGATAAAAAATCGGTGAGTAACCAATTTACTCAATATCGCCTACCTATCGAAATCGCGACGGACTCTGATACAAGCTCCGTAAACACCATGTCGCTCTCAAATGTAAACGAGACGCTCAAAAACGCGATAGGCAAAGTGTTCGACCGGCCGGGTGACAAAAACGGAGATGTGCGTGAAGAAACGGGACAATTTTCGCGACCGCCGAGTGTTTTATCGGACGAACAATTCGAGGAAATCACGCCTAAAGAGGCAATAGAACTAATAAAAGAATTCGACGGAAAAAATATCGGTGTCGAGGCGTTTATAGCATCAATCGAGGACGTGCGACCACAAGTGACGCGACAAGATTATCTCCGTCGGTTGATAATCGCAAAAAAAATCGTGGGTGACGCGGCGCGTGAAATTCAGGAGTACGAGGTCGACACGTACGACCGACTGTACGAGGGACTCCGCATCCTATTCGGGAATTTACAACCGGTCAGCGTCTTCCGCGATAAACGCTCGCGTACGTTCCAAGGGAGGAACGAAACCGTATCGAAATTCACGAACCGATTTCTGGAGGTCCAGAATAAAGTCTTGGCCGTGCTCGCAAACTCTACGCCAAATGAGAGTAAGCGGAAACTCATAATAGAATATGAGAGAGAGCAGGGCCTCGAACAGTACCTGCTAGGCCTCCGGAAAGAAATTTCCACCGAAGTGCGCGCACAGCGACCGGACAACATCCGAGCCGCCATCGCCAAGGCTCAAGCCGCAGAGGCTTATGACTACACGCGGGAAATGATGACCCGCAGCCTCAACATCGCCGACCGAAATCCCGGCAACGCCCCACGTCGACCGATGCCTCCGACTCCGAGACCAGGACCCTCACACTCATCCGGGACACCTCGACCAAATATTTCCTGCAACTACTGCAGAAGAATCGGGCACGTTGAACGAGATTGCCGCACCAAGATGGGTGACCTCCAAAATAGAGGCAACTCCGCCACCCAACAGTCGGGTTTTCGACGGGACCTGCCGCCACCTCGGCCCCCCTCTGCGAGTCAACCACCTACCTCCAGAGGAAACGACAGAAGTCAAAACGTCGGAGGGATCCCTCGCGTTAACACCGTTGGATGCGCGAAACGAGTTGTCAAACTCGCCATGCGGGACATCCGAGGACCAGGGAGATTTCTACTAGACACCGGAGCCGCTATCAGCCTCATCAAATTAGGAAGCCTCAAAGGTACGTCCCTGGTCGACAAAAATGTGAACACAGAGTTCAAGATGGGCAACGATCTACACAGATCGTTGTTCGTAACGCAACAAGAATTCGAGGGCCGAAAACAAATATTCCACGTCATCCCTGATGATTTCCCATTGGAAGAGGACGGTCTGATTGGCGTCCCTTTTATGGAGAAATATCAGACGTACATCGGCATCGGGAAAGACAATTTCCTGCAATTTGACGGAAAACGACTGAATTTCGAACCTCTATCCGTCACGGTCCCGGCGAGATCCATCCACTTTATCTCCGTGCCAACAAACATCGCGAATGGACCAGCGATAACCAGCGAAGAAAATTCAGAATCCATAGTACCTTGCGTGTTCGAAGCCAAGGACTATGAAGCCCGAGTGCCCGTAATAAACGACTCGGAAGAACCGAAACGGTTTATCGTGGATCTACTGCGTGGGCTACCTTTCGAGGAACCTACCCCTTCATCGGCGGAGGCGCGCCAAGACGCACCGGCGGACGCATTGACGATCCACCACATCCAAGAGCACAATTCGGTAGATAGAATCCGAACGCTCAAAGAAAACGTGCGGCTACAGCACGTGCCACTCGAGCTAGCGGAACCGGTGTGGGACATCGTATCGTCCTTCCCCGACGTGTTCGCTTTACCTGGCGACCCACTGCCAGGCACGAAAGCGGTCAAACACCGCATTATAACCAGCGATGACGTTCCGATTAACGTCAAGCAGTACCGATACCCTCCGGCACACAAAGAGGAAATTGACCGTCAAGTCAACGACATGCTCGAACAGAAACTGATCACCATACAACGCCCCACTCTGGGTAGTACCAAAAAAATCTGACGCATCCGGGAAAAAGAAGTGGAGGATCGTCATCGATTTCAGGAAGCTAAATGAGAAGACTTCTCACGACGCCTACCCTCTTCCGTGTATCGACGAAATCCTGGATCAACTGGGGCGAGCCAAATACTTCTCCGCCTTCGATCTCGCATCCGGATTTCACCAAATACCGATGGACGAACGAGATAAGCAAAAGACAGCCTTCTCGACGCCATCAGGACATTTTCATTACAACCGGATGCCTTTCGGTCTTAAAAACGCACCTGCAACGTTCCAACGGATGATGAACAACGCACTGCGTGGACTGATTGGTAACACGTGTTTTGTTTATCTCGACGACATAATAATCTACGGCAACACATTGGAGGAACACAACAGGAAACTACTGGATGTGTTGAAGCGCCTGCGCGAAGCAGACTTAAAACTGCAACCGGACAAGTGCGAATTCCTCCGACCAGAACTGGAATTCCTGGGACACGTGATATCCGAAGAAGGGGTAAAGCCAAATCCAAAGAAAATCGAGGCCGTGACGAATTTTCCAACACCGAAAGAGCCGAAACATATAAAACAGTTTCTTGGACTCGCGGGGTATTATCGCAAGTTCATTAAGGATTTTAGTAGAATTGCGAAACCCTTAACCGAATTGTTGAAAAAAGATGCACCGTGGAACTGGAGTGAAAAGCAGGAACAGGCTTTTCAACTCCTACGTACCGCTCTGACGACCGCACCCGTCCTGCAATACCCGGATTTCACGAAAGAATTCGTACTGACCACCGACGCTAGCAACCACGCAATTGGTGCCGTCCTATCACAGGAACCGATCGAGAAGGACCGACCGGTTGCCTATGCCTCGCGCACTCTCAACAAGGGAGAGCAGCGCTACTCCACCACCGAGAGAGAGATGCTCGCGATTACCTGGGCAACAAAGCATTTCCGCCAGTACCTGTACGGAAAACAATTTAAAATCGTAACCGACCACAAGCCGCTGATTTGGATACTGAAGGCAACTGACCCTCCAACCAACAGCCGACTGATGCGTCTACGGATGAAAGTCGAAGAATACGAGTATGAGCCAATTTATAAAAAAGGCTCTCTCAACACGAACGCAGACGCTCTTTCTCGCATTTACGCCGTGACCACCCGAAGTCAACAGCGATCTCAAACGGAAGACAACACAGACGAAAAAGAAAACGTGGAGCACACGAACGACAACAACGACAATCCAGCGGAGGAGGAACAAGAAGAAGACTCAACAAGTGATCCACCACTGTACATCGAGTTCGAGCTGACCGAAAACGTTCCGGTAGTCCTCGAAATCAGTGAGGACGTTCCACCGAAGGACGTTCCCGCCATAAAAATAGTGGACGCCCCAAGCGACGCCGAGGATCAACTTTTCATCAATTTCTCCGAGGACGAAATCGACTGGTTCAACCGAATCACAGCCGCCTTAATGAAAGTGAAGACGACCACGAAAATTTGCCTCGGTTGTGATCACCTCCGCGCCCATCCGGGAATAAAGAACCGGATTAAACTGATGATTAATTTCATCTGGTCAACCAGAGAGGATCGCCCATTATTATACCTGTACGACAAGGATCTCCACGAGCCAGGTACAGAGGAAGAACGTCAACGCATTATTAAAGAACATCATGGGACGAAAGCCACTGGACACTTCGGGATAGCCAAGACTCTCGACCGCATCAAGGCCGTTGCTACATGGCCGAATATGCAGCGAGACGTCGAAGACTACATCCAAAGATGCGACACCTGCCAAAAAATCAAGTTGGTGCGCGTGCGGCCTCAAGCCGAAGCCGTGATTACGGACACACCCGAACGACCGAACGACAAGATCGCATTGGACCTCGTGGGACCTATTCCCGAGTCTGCCGATGGGTACAAGTACATCATGTCAGTACAGGACCAGCTGACAAAATATATCACGTTGATCCCACTAAAGACGCAAGATGCACAAGCTACCGTAAATGCACTCGTCGAACATTTCATCTACATCCACGGCGCACCAAAGAAAATTCTCACCGACGGAGGTCGCAACTTCATCAGCCAGACGTTTAAACACTTGGAGAAACTCTTCAAAATCTCACACATGACCACGACTACGTTCCACCCGCAAAGCAACGGAAGTCTAGAGAGAGCCCACGGACCGATTAAGGAACAAATTAAGGCTCTCATTCACGACCACCGCGAAGATTGGGACAAGAAATTAAAATTCGTCTCCATGGCTTACAACACGGCGAAACAAGAAGGCATCGGACTCACACCTTTTGAGATGCAGTTCGGACGGAAACCGAACGTCCCGAACAGCATTCCCATTCATCGAACGAATGCCACCATCGACGAATACTTCGAGGGACTACGCGCGGACCACGAACGAATTCTGAAGAAAGGACGTGACCACCTGGTTGCAGCGAAGCAGCGTTACAAAGCCAACCAAGACGCTCACATCCATCGACCTGCTCCCATCTTCAACAAGGGTGACGAAGTTCTCGTTGCCCAGGAACGAGATAAATCCCCGCTGGCTCCAAAGTGGGAAGGCCCCGCGATAATACTCGAACGGACGTCCGATGTTAATTACGAGATTCTGCTTAGAAATAGAAAAAAATTAATCCATGTGAATAAGCTTAAGCCATATTTCAGAAACTAATTGCTTTTATGTTTAGGAACAAGATGTTGGCGTTTCTATTGTTGCTCGCGTCTACTTGCCTGGCCAATGAAGTTTTTCAAGTGGAGCCAATCTCTGGACCAGTCTATATGGAACATCTGGGCGACGTGGTAATGTTCCACAAGACCTGGACCGTAGTCAACTACGTCGACCTCACCGAGATCAACGTACAACAAGACCCTATTCGAAACCGCGTACGATGGACTGAAATACCTTGGTTATGCATGTATTTGTATTGTAGTTCTAATGTTAGCCCGTAAGATAGGTCTATGTACATGTCTAGGTAATCTGATAATGAGATTTTTCGCCTGTACATTCTCACCCTGCATTAATGTGTACAACAATTGTTTCCACACGAACACCACCGATCACGTCAACTACGAGTCCCGCTATCCGCCAGATGAACTCATAGCTTTAGCCAATTTAAGTCGACCTCTCGATACCCGTTCAACTGTAAGACACTCCACTAGACGTAATCCGCACTATCCTAAGGCGTAGAAAATCCATTTACCGCTATATGGATTTTCTAAAATAAGGGGGGAGGTGTAACGAGTCCCTTCCCACTACCTATTTTTTTCATCTCCTTTGCTCTCTGTACCTCTGACTCACGGGCCTGCGTGCCTAATTTATCGCTTCCTGCCCCGCGGCTCCGCTCGACGCCGCGCTCCATTCTCCCGAGTCCCGAAGTGCATTTATTGTCGCCTGCATGGTAATCCCGCCAGCTGCGTGGCCTACGTGACTTTTCCCAAATTCCTTTCCCGCGACCCTTTTTATCGCTAGTTTCCCATGCACTCTGCACCTAACCAAACAACCGCCTTTCCCGGAATGCAGTCACACAACTCCGAAGTCCATTCTCCGCCGAAGGTTCCAGAGTCCTCTTCTAATCGCCCCGCCTAATCAGCCGCCTGCCTTTCCTGGAATTTAGTCACCCGTGTGCCTATTTTTCCCGCCGAACTTTCCAGACCCTTCCCAAATTCTTCCCCACCACGACCATTTTTCCCACCGTTCGACCCTTTAAAAACACCTCCCGCGATACACTCGCGGCATTCAATTCGTGACTCTGTCCCAGTGAAGAGCTGTTAACCTTTGTTGTTCAATTTCTGGTGTCAACCGCGTCTCTCGGGCCACGACCGCGCTTCGGAGCCGGACTGGCAGACCGTTTTGTAAACCGTGAAATAAAAAGGTTACCACAATTAAAACTCGTGTCATTTCTCGACATCACAATATCTTGAATTAATATATGGATATTTTGCAATGTTAAAAATATGTTCCACTATTGTTTGCGCCTAATTAACTCGACAATCATTGGTATGTCGATCATTCGAATACCTGGTATTTCCGAATCGAGAATGAAAAAATGAAACTTTTGGCTGAGAGTGTACGTGTGATACATGCTAAGTCGTTTGTCTTGATCATCTGTGCGATCATATGCACGATTCGAAAATCGTGGACGTGATCGCACGTACATTTGAAAATCGCTGATATGATCAGACGTACATTCTCAGCTAAGCGTTTTATTTTTATTCGCGATGAGGAAAAATGTGAAAGACGCGAATGTAACGAATTTGTTGTAAATATTATTTTTGAATTATTACAATGACAAATGATTATTCACAAGTCACAACAAATAATTGTCATCAAGTCAGTCGAAAACTATTTTCATGTGCAATGGATTGATTCTTTTAAATGCTTAAGGATTTCTTCAGTATAAAACTCTAAACACTAATTTTGAAAGGCTTTATTAGTCTTAAGAAGTGTCCGAACTATTAACGTAACAGTTTTATAAATACAACTTTCTGAGCATTAAAGGGATGAATAAAAAACTAGAGAATCGATTTTGAAACGATTCATACGTAGGTATTAACAGAAATGAACTAGTGGATTTCATACAATGAGTTTTCTCGACACCTAATTTTTGACGTTACAGTTTTTCGAATGAAAAATTTTTAACGATTTGAATGTCGGGATTTGTTTAGATATTCGTCGAAGCGTCAAGTGTTGCACATGGACGGTGATACTGAAGCGATTGGTTGACAATGTTTTATGTAAATAATTTCATATCGGTTTTTATAAAACTTTTAGTCCACATATGCAATTAAAAAATGTATGCAACTTTTTAAAAATCACAATGAAATGCCCGTTTAGTCCTAAGTAATGAGCCGTTCGGAAACCCTAGAAGATACCGAATAGTTTCGAAATTAAGATACATTTGTGCTCTCGATCAACGTCGAGAAGCTGAAAAACTGCAAAATTGATTGAATGATGAGCTTATGAACGAAAAATATGACTTTTCATCGACAAACTATTCGCATCCACATGCCCAACTTGATCGGTCTAACTAAGAGGTTGTCCGCTATCGGACGCGCCATTGTTTTACATGTATAAAAACCCGTAAATTTCGTATATATTTTTTTACTTCCTGAAAAATATATATGTGTAGGCTACGCGTATCATCAAGATACGCTGTGAATGTATATTTCATTTTCAATCACTTTATTATTGGCATCCAGATAAAGTGCACCCCTTAAGACGAAATGTTGCACGCAGAGAAATGACGGTGCCGGTGGCTCTCTGTTGACACACGCACGCGATCCCACACAAACGCACATACACACACACACACTCTTTACAATCATCGTTTTACAGAATGCAATGATTCAAGCGCGAAAATACGTGTTTCTAATACTCCTTCAGAGGCTACTCCTCGACTTGCAATTACGTCAACTTAAAGATAATGTTTTAGTCCCTCCCCAAAGCAGTGTTGGCTGCTAAGTTGATCTGTGATTTCGCTTCAATTACGAATATTAAGGCGTTATCTACGTGATTTCGTCCATTTTCGTAGGTACATTCACAGAAGCCGTCAAAAATCAGGATCAAATATCGCCGAACTATTTTTATACAATATTTATTCAATTTCTTAACTGCCAAACAAAAAAACCATCACGGTACTATTTTTTAAATGGCGGAGTTATTGGCGGATAATTAAATGATCTGATTATACGATCGCGTTGATGGTGACACTAACTTTCAGACAAGCTCCACAAACTTTTCATGCATCGCTTTACCGCCAATATCGTGTGTCATTGAGGCTTTACAATAACAATGATTACGAAGATTTAGCGCCGATTCAACTAGGCTGGTGCTGGCCACAGTAGTCATCTCGATAAACTCAGCATCACAATAAATTATTGATAATAATAACGCCCCATACAGTTATCGTATTATTCGATTGCAGATATATGGTAGCCGAAACCAGCGAGCCTGAACAACAATGGTTCAAGTATTACGGCACGGAGGACTCGCCGGGTATATTGCCATTGAATACCTTGCTGACGTCGATTGACAGTAACGCCAATGGCAGTGTGTGTGCCACTAAACTCAGGACCGATATCGAAAGCCGGCTTAATGCAGTCCCATTGAATGCAACTACCAATTGGATTGTAAGTTGAAAGCTGTCAAAATGGGCGGCGTGGCCCGAATTTTCAATACACACGCTTTACGTATAGAAAAATCTTTGAACTGCCACATCATCAACGTCTTTTGGTGTTCGTGCAGCTCTCGACTGAAGATGGCTCGAGAATAACATCGAGAGTGGGCCACGCCATGCTCGATACTTATATGATGCTGAGTATGCTGTTACCCGGTCAAACGTACACGTATTTTGGAGACGAGATGGGTATAGACAAGCCTTTAATCGACAAAGGCAGATATTCCTACAAGCATGCTATGGAATGGAAAACCTTTTATAGGGTTGCCTATACGATCTACACAGGTCTCCAAGATAATCCGAGGAATCAGGCAAATGACCCTCGAAGTCATTTGAGAATTTACAAGCAACTCGCCGAGTTGAGGAAACAACTTGTCTTCAGACGAGGTCGTTGGGAACTAAAAACTCTGAGTAACGATGCCGTTCTCGTATTGCGAAGGTAAAGTGAAGTGATGTGACAACGTTTGTTTAGTCTCCTCTCTTTTATCTCCAATGTTCCGTTGTATGCATTTGCGATCGTTTAAAATCCCGTTTCTTTTATTTGTATTCCTCGCCTCGTCGTTTGGCTACATAGAGTTCTTGTAAGACCCCTCTGAGTGCCGACTACAGCTCTTCTCCTAGCGCCTCATATGCGCGAGGACTGTGGTCACATATGAGCAATATTTGTGCAATCCTATTTATTTCTTATTTGATTGCACAAGTTCAAACGATGGCGATTTTTTCGACATTTATCCATTGCGAAGCTATCCGAGAAACAGGCGATAAATAATTTAGAAATATGCTTAAAGGTGTTCGTCCGGGTCGAATGCCGGAACGTTTTCTTTTCTTTTTAGGGACTTGCCTGGTGGTTTTGATATTTACTTGGTCGTCTTAAATTTAGCGTCCGTGAAGACGAAGGTAAATCTGACGGAGTTGAATTGGGACTTGGACGAATTATTAAATGTCAAAGTCTCTTCCCATACAGACGATTTCCAAAGGTTCGATGTCAAACGTTAACCTTTCTTGAACACATGATTCTCGCAATGTCCATTTACATTTTTATCGAAAAAGTGCTATCTCCTTGTATCAAGTGTGCACCGGGATGCTTGGGATATGCCGCCAACATCTGGATTTGTGCTGACGTCGCCTGCAACTCGGGAACTTGGAAGAGGCAAAGAAGACGGAAAAGACGGAGATGTCGGATCAGGAGAAACGATGGAGACATCAGAGTATGAAGAATTCGGAACAGAGACGGTCGCCAGAGACGACCGGCACAGTAAAAGCAACATATGCAAATGCAGCACACAAGACAGCATACAGGGAGATGTCGGAGAAATCAGAAAATACCTGGGAGAACCCAATCGTCCGGAATGGTGGGAAACCGCGCTGATCTATGAACTAGCACCACTGTCGTTTAAAGACAGCGACAATGACGGCTTCGGCGATTTCCAAGGTTTGTAAAATTGGAAACCAATCATTCAGCTCCAGCATTGGTTAAAAGAAAGAAAGCATTTCAAGTCAAACTCGTTATTTGCCTACACGTAGATCGTTTCTTTTTTTAATATCACACTGTAACAAGGTGCCCTGCCTTCTCAATTAATGTATAACTCTATTATAGCATCTTCTTTCGCTTATATTTGTCCATTAACTATTCCACAATTGCTTTCAATGGCGGTTCTTTATGTCTGACCAAAAAAACTCATTTTCATTTCTAACGTTCCTTCTTATGCACTTGCGGTGTTGAAGGTCGCATCTCTTTTGGTTTAACCCCACCCTAGTAATTTCATTACCTGCCATAGAGCTGCCCCTGGCAGTTGCGCATAGCCGGTCTTCCCTAATAACCTACTGTATTGCATCTGCCAGAGGGCATAGGAAAACTGCGGAAAACCCGTGCCGACACAGGCGATTGTATTTTACCGCGTTTCAATTGTGTTTTCATGAGAAACTCGATAAAACTTTCACCAGCTCGGTTGTACAGCACGTAAGCTAGTGCGCGGCTAAGCGGTCACCCATCCATCTATTGAACCAAGCTAAAGCTGCTCAACACAGGGGATCACCGAAGCCTCAGACCGACCACCCGCGGTCTTTCTTTGTTCCTTTTTACTTCTGTATCGCACCGACAATTCTCTTCCTCTATTGACAATCGATCCTCGTTTCAGGCATAATCCAACGTCTTTACTATTTCGAATATCTGAAGGTGGATGCGATTTGTCTTGAACCTATTTTTCCTTGGAGAAATAGCATTTTCCAATCTACAAATAACAGTGACATAGATTCTCTGCTCGGTAATATCAGAATTTTTCAACAACTCGTCGACCAAGCCCATGCCCACGGTAATTATGGAGAGGTGACCCGAAGAAATCGTCGTTTAAACCCGCACGAGTGTTATAATGATTTCTCTTTTATCGTACCGAAACAGGGATCAAAGTTATTTTGGAAGTTATGCCATATCATACAAGCGACGAACACCCATGGTGCAAAGACTGGAAGGAAAATAAATTTCCTTTTAAGGATTATTTTGTCGCGGTGAATATTGTTCGCAGTTAAAAGAGCACTCTTCCACAACGGATAATTATTAGCTAGACCATTACAACTGCATACAAAAATCTTATTAATTTGCGATAATGATGCATTTAATAGAAACTTTGAATAATTATTAGGATGAATAAAGTTTTGGATTTCTTTTTTTTCCTCCACGCACGACGGTCGGAATAATTAGCCAACCTCAGCATGGTGCCGCGAGAGCGATTCGCGGTTTGATCATACGTGTGACCTGGACCTCGCATTTCCAGAGGTTCGATATCGACTAAACGTAAATACTTTTTTGAGTCTTTCACGTTGGTTGCCCCTCGGTGACCAAAAAAAAACATGTGAAGGGGGGGGGGGGGGGTACGATAGGTTTTATTTTTGTTTGCTTACAGAACATGCTAGAATTTTGGTTGTCCAAAAGAGTGGATGGTTTTCGTATCATTGGACTTCCGCATTACACTAATTCACCCCTCCTGGAACCTAATGGTCAGTATTTGTACGAGATTCGCAAAGTAGTCGATAAATGGACGAAAAAGCACAACTCGACATCCAAGTACGTATCCTTCATGCAAGTTGTGATGGCAATTTTGGGAATTAGGACAAGACAAAATTGGAAAGTTGTCTATAATTTTTACCACACTTTTCAAGAATTAGACAAATTAAAACTGGATCAGGTCGAAATTAACAAATAAAACTAATCTCCTTTCGAGGACAAAAAATGTTTTTAGAAAAGTTAATTATTTCATTCCGTACAAAAAAAAACCCTACCCACTATTTCGTTTAACCATTTGTTGGTCATTTTTTGTATTACTATTCGAAATTAAATTTCTTGACATCTTGGATACATCTCAATTTTGTTGGATTTCTGTTGAATCGCCAAGTATCGGAATTCTGATTAAATTATCAGGTCTGCTTATGCAGCGCCAAGCTTATGCTTGCCCGTGTAGAAACATGAGTCGGAAATAAGTCCTGCCTCCTGATCTGTCTCCCTTAAAAAATTTTCCTTCTGATCAGGCAACCTGATAGTGGCCTGATCAGGCAACCAGATCAGGCCCATATGTGACACAACGTTACATTTCCTACTAGGGCCCTTTCAGGCTGCCTTATTAGTACCCTACCAGGGCAGTCAGGCAACCTGATCGGGCCCTGATCTGGGCCCCATCGAAATTTCTACGCGGGTGAATCAGGTTTGCCATGTAACGGGTATAGGCCCGTTCCCGATTCGCCGTTCGCGTTTCTGGAAACTGATTAGAAACTGGACAGGACAACGATCAAGTACTAGAAAGGCTTTTGACGATCTGCCCGAGTGAAGTAAATAGTATTAGGTAGTATACTGACATTTATTATCCCTTTGCACTCGAGAGGTATGTTTCACTCATCATTCACTATCCGAGCGAAAAAGACCTCGGGTGCATAGGGTTATTTCATAAATATCTCTAAATCCTAAGCGTAAGTGCACGCTGTAAGCAGCGTACTTCTGCACGTGGTACAACGCCCAGGACGAACTTTTATCCTCGCACGATGGTACCTTGCTTACGCGAAGCGCTTCGCTTGTAGCTACCTGGAGGATTGTTGGCGAAATACATTGGGGTAATGTCTTCCCAGCCAGAACATTGATATTTCGCAATATGGCGACAAGACGTTAATAAACAACGAATCACCTGCTTTACTTTTTTGCCTCATCAAATAATTTGGCTATTAGTTATGCTCCAATCCTTAGTTATTGTAATCCCGGTATTTATGATAAACATTCTTATCCTCGTCGATTATCATCGACGAAATGAATGCTTTTAATGGTGAATAGAATTATAACACATGTATTAGTTTCATCCTAATCAATTGTAAACATCTTTGATGAGGTGAAAAGCAAAGTAGCATTACACAGCTCTTAAAGACATCCACAGCCTTTCAGGACATGTGCATGTTCTGGCCGGGTCGACATTACGTAAAGATGTCCTTATTGGCAATGTATCTCGGCCAAAAGATGTTAAGTTCCAAATATAGAGGGTAAGCCGTAATAGATGATTTAGCGATCTTCCCGGTTTGTTCCATGGGAGGGCCCGGTCAGGTAAATCAGACAAGGTAAGTTTGGTCAGGGTCCGACATAAAGTAGAGAATGCCCAGTCATATTTCTGCACGGGTGAGGCCTATAAAAGGTGATTTTCAACACTTTTTCTGATAAGTTTATTCGGATGACAAAGTCGAGATCTTACACACAATTGATACATGGTCTTGACAAGTTTGAGTTTTTCTATTAAAAAATATTAATAAACAATGAAGTTCTTATTATATAAAGAACGGTCCGCCGTAGCTGCTTGGCCAAATGGTGTAGGTGGTTCCGACGACTAAAGTAATTGGCAATAAAAAATGAAAAAAATGTTTTTCTTTCGTCAATAACAAACTGTCAAATGACCGGATACTTATTTCGAATTTTGAAAGTTACGACAATAGCTAGCTGTAGAATGACAAATAAATGAACATATCACAGCTGATCCAGCCAGAAGGTAGACAATGTTACAAACTATGCTCGGTCTGAATTTGAAGTGAATCGGACGAATATATTTTGAAATAAGACTTGCACTGTCTTATAAGACAATGTTTCGAGAAAAAAGCAAAACAAAAAAGGATAGTTCCCAGGAGGTGGGGCTATTTAATCCTTCACAACAAAAAAACGTCAGTGTATTTTTACAAAATCTTTGTTACAAATTAAAGTTAAGTCACCAGGCGATCAAGCTATGCAATAAAAAACGTAATTTTGAAGCTTCAAGCTCATACAGACCTCTCAATGTATTGGCTGCGAACGTACTCTCGATGCACAGACAAACGGTAACAAACATTCAGCATCGATTCGACTAACTTGATGTGACCCGCAGCAGTCACTTCGATAATCTTAAGATCACATTAATAAACGATTGATAATCAGCCCTGACATAGTGTTCGTCATATACGATTCCAGATATTTGGTAGCCGAAACCAGTGAGCCTGAACAACAATGGTTCAAGGATTACGGTGTATTGCCATTGAATAACTTGCTGACGTCGATTGACAGTAACGCCAATGGCAGTGTGAGTGCCACCAAACTAAAGACCGATCTCGAAAACCGGCTTAATGCAGTCCCATTGAATGCAACTACCAATTGGATGGTAAGTTGAAAACAGCCAAAATGGGCGAAGTGGCTCGAATTTTCAATACGCACGTTTTACGTATAGAAAAATCTTTGAACTTCTAAATGACCAACCTCTTTTGGGATTCGTGCAGCTCTCGAATCGAGATGGCCCGAGAATATCATCGAGAGTCGGATACGATAATCTCGATACTTATGTGATGTTGAGTATGCTGTTACCCGGTCAGGCGTACACGTATTTTGGGGACGAAATCGGCATGGAAGATCCTTTGATTGATGGTGGCATAGATTCCTACAAGCATGCTATGCAATGGGAAAACTCTCCTGGGTCTGGCTTTACAATGAACACGAATTGCCGGGGTATTCCAATAAATCAGAATTTCGCGAGCGTCAATGTCAAGGATCAAAAGTATGACGCTCACAGTCATTTGAGGATTTACAAACAGCTCGCCGAGTTGAGGAAACATCCTGTCTTCAGACGAGGTAGTTGGAAGCTAAAAACTCTGAGTGACGATGCCGTTCTCGTATTGCGAAGGTAAAGTGATCTGATGTGACCGCATTTGTTTACTTTCCTTTCTTCTGTCTCCAATGTTCCTTTCTATGTTTTTGCGATCTTTTAGGACCCGATTTCTTTTATTTGTATTCTTACTTCGTCATTTGGTTACGTATAGTTCTTGTGGGACCGCTCGGATTGCCGACTACAGCCATTCTCCCCTCTCTCTCTCTCTCTCTCTCTCTCTCTCTCTCTCTCTCTCTCTCTCTTCTCATTTGCACGAAAACAGCAATATTTGTGCAATTTTATTGATTTCTTATTTGATTGCACAAGTTCAAATAATGCCTATTTTTTCGACATGTATCGGATCCCGGCTGGAAACTTACCCGGCTGGAAATTTAGTTATGGCGCTAATCACGCTCGGATTAGGTTGCCAGACTGCCATTATATGGCGCTAGTATGGCAAGCTGATCACGGCGTGAACAAAAATGTAACGCTGTTCCCGATAACGGCGGGATCTGGCAGCCTGATTACGCCCAAATCTGGCAGGCTCATTGGGCCACTATCCTGGCGCCTTATGATAGCGTGTATACGGCTGCCTGATCGGATGTATTAATATTAGAGAAAATATACGGAACGAATAACATACAACTTTTTTTGTTTATTCAATATTTAAGACCAACTTACATCTGAAAAGTTTAACAAAACATACATTTTTGAACTTACTGACAGTCTTTTGTTTTTTTGTTCTTATTTTTGTTAATTTTTATTATTATTCTTATATTTATTATTTTTATATTTTTGTTTATATATTTATTTGAAATATACATATAAAAGCTATATCCGCACACTTGTGGTCATTCTTTTTTTTGTCGTTCTGAGCGGTGACCGTCCCAGTCCTTCGCGTTGTTCAGCACTTTGCCGACAGCTTGCTGGACTTGATCAAAATAATGGCAGTCCATCAATATTAAATTGTAAACACAAAATCTTTTCTCTCGGCTGACATGGAGATCTTCTTCGCTGCCATTAAAACCCTCTCCGCTGGCATGGAGATCTTCTCCGCTGCCGTTCGAACCCTACCCCTGACATGGAGATCTTCTTCGCTGGGGTTGAGATTCTCTCCGCTGACATGGGGATCTTCTTCGCTGCCATTAAAACCCTCTCCGCTGGCATGGAGATCTTCTTTGCTGGTGTTCGAATCCTCTTTACTGGTGTTCGAATCCTCTTCGCTGGCATTAGGATATTGTTCGCTGGTAGCTTTATCAAGACTTTCCTGATCTTGAATTTTATCATTCGGGCCTCTTTCTGTAAATATTCAAATTTTTCGTAAACAAAACAACGTATATCATTCTCATTTTTCACATTATGTTTTATATTGATATACTATTTTTTATTTTTTTTTATATTTTATATTGATATTATTCTATACACAAGTGTATAAAAATTCATAAATGTTGTAAAAGTTGAAAAAAGTAAGGTTATACATACCTGGTACTTGTACCGATGATCGGGACTCGTCAACTTTTTTCTTCGCACGACATCTCCTAACACGCAACCGTGTCAAATCCCGCTTCCTTTATTTGCAATTCATAACGTTTTCACTTTATGTGCTCCTTTTTATATTTTGTGAAAACTTTCAAGTTTTAACCCAAACACGATGTATAAATTTCCAGTCGGGTATACAATATGACACACGTGCAAGCATATATATATAGTTTTTGAATGCAACACTGGCGCCACCACTTTAGCGCTAGCCTGAGCACTGCCATGCATGGGCCTTCTAATAGAGCCATATTAGGGCACTGATAAGGCAAACCACATTATGGCCATTTTCACGTTTGCCATAAGTTTGCCTGACCTGTGGCGGCCTGTTCACGGCAGGCTCACGGCCGAATCAAAATTCCCGTAATACGGATAGCCACACAGCTCCCTCATGACTGTCCGATCATAAATCTGGCTAGCCTGAACAAATTTCCAGCCGGGATGCGAAGCTATCAGAGAAACAAGCGATGAATAATTTAGGTTAAACTTAGACATGTTTATCAAGAGTCGAATGCCAGAACGTTTTATTTTGTTTCTAGGGCCTTGCCTGGTGGTTTTGATATTTACTTGGTCGTCTTAAATTTAGCGTCCGTGAAGACGAAGGTAAATCTGACGGAGTTGAATTGGGACTTGGACGAGTTATTAAATGTCAAAGTCTCTTCCCATATGGACAATTTCCAAAGGTTCGATGTCAAACATTAATATTTATTCAACACATGATTCTCGCAAGGCATATTTACATTTTCAACGAAAAAAAACTGCTTTCTCCTTTTATCAAGGGTGCACCGGGATTCTTTGCATATGCCGCCAACATCTGGAATTGTGCTGACGTCGCGTGCAACTCGGGAAGTTGGAGGAGGCGAAAAAGACAGAAAAGGCGGAGATGTCCGATCAGGAGAAAAGACGGACACATCAAAGTATGAAGAAGTCGGAACACAGTCGGACGACAGAGAAGACCATCACAGCAAAAGCAACAAATGCGAAGAGAGCATACAAGACAGCATGCAGGGAGATGACGCAGAAATCAGAAAAGACAAAGAAGTCGGGGCTGTCAGGGAAAGCCGCAAATACGGTGAGAGCGGGGATGTCGGAGAAAGCATACAAGACGGCCGAGAGGAAGATGTCGGCGAAATCAGAAGAGACGCAGAAAACGGGCATGTCAAGAAAACCAGAACAGACGGGGAGAACGGGGATGTCAGGGAAAGCAGAAAATACAGCAGAGAGGGAGATGTCGGAGGAAGCAGAAAACACCGCCAGAACGGGGATGTCAAAGAAAGCAGTCAAGACCGAGAAGATACAGGAGGCTATGGATGCGGAGACGCCAGAGTAGACGGAAATGACAAAGAAGATGAAGAAGTCGTTGAGCAAGGAAAAGGAAAAAATCGGTCAGAACAAAAAGTAGAGGAAGGCGGAAGACATGAAAGAGGAAAAAATTTAATGATAAGGGCAAAAGTGACGCTCAAGAATTTTTTGTGGAACTTTGTTCGCACCCTTAAAGCAAGAAAGTTATACCTACCTTCAAGGATTAGACGAACAAATCGAGATACCCATCTCTTCTAAAGATATATTTGCTGAAGCGGTGGATCCGATCTTAGATAGGGACAAATGGCGTTCGCCCCGTACGAATTATCTAATAGGCGCCAATTTTGGACCCGTTTCTGTTGGTAAAGTATGTCGTCAACAGACCAAGCGTCGTTCGACTTTAAAAAATCAACGTAAATACCCCCATAAATTTCAATACAATGCAAAGCCTTTTCATTACATTCGATTTAACTTTGGATTACAGTTATTCAACCCTTAACAGGCGGTAACCTTGCTTAAGGTTTCAAGTGCACGCGCTTGTATGTATTATATAATCCTTAGCACATAAGAACAAATCAAGTACGTATGCGTATTATGTTAAGCGCAAATATTACATGCATATTTTTAATCGACACTATAATATTGGAAAAAATGTAATAACCGACTGTTGATGAAACATATGTACACCTCTGCAAA
The DNA here is from genome assembly GCA_963210295.1 of Ophion ellenae. NCBI lineage: Eukaryota > Metazoa > Arthropoda > Insecta > Hymenoptera > Ichneumonidae > Ophion > Ophion ellenae. Next base: position 15,703,911 of record OY723392.1, read on the forward strand.
AAATTCAACAGTGGAACACTCCTTTTCCAATTGCCTCTTTCCCGTTTTGATATCAGGAATCGTCCGAGCCGCGATAAGAAACAAATTACAAAATGCCATTGTGAAACTCGATGGCGAAGCGTGTCGAATTTATGTCAAGCAGCGAAATTTGTTGTAATCGCTGCTGCAATATACTCTTGTCCGCAATGTATCAAGTTCTCCTTTTCGTTCCGTAATGAAGACATTTTTTCGTGCACGCAAGTCTTTTTTCGTACGAAAGAAAATTCATATATGTTGTGCCGCAGAGTTGATGGAATGTCATGTATACACAGTGTGCAGACGAACACCGAAAATAACAAAACCAGATTGCCACATACATTATATTTATAATTTACCCGAAATATAGCTTGATTGCGCATAATAAAATTACGATGTTACTTACGTTACTCTGAACATCTTCGGCACATTCCGGACGGTTTGAATAGCAGTTTGACGCTACTCTAAGGACAGGTTACCGTTCATGACGATGAAGAATTCAATTTTTTTAACATAATTTGCATCCTTGAGGCTGTTTATACATTTATAACGATTAAAAAAATCGATCTCTTTTTTTCCCCTTTGAGGGGCTATACCAGTGTGAGCGCTGAAAATTTTTGTGATTTTCGGGAATTTTTTTGAAGAAAAGTACTCAATTAAATGTTGCGGAAAATTAAGAATATATTTGGCTATATATGTCCTATATTACATAATTTTTTCATAAAAAAATATTGAGATCCGAGCGACTTATGCGCTGCCTTCGGAGGCGCCAAAAAAAACGTTCCTCCACTGCTGACATGATTCCGGCCGATTGAGTAGCTGAAATCGAAAAAGGAAAAAATGTCGTTAAACTGGAAGGTATTTCCTGTACAATGAGGTACGATTTTCGAAAAATATGAAAATCTAACAAAATGGCGTAGTTATGAAACAAAGTCTGTTTTCTTGCCTATGAAATTGTCGTTTTTTCATTGTAGAGTAAATATATTCAAGAGTACTCAGTTCAAATTTCAAGACAATCGGATAATTGCTCTGTGAGTTACAATGTCAGAAAATTTGAAAAATATAATTTCGAGAAAAACGCGTTTAAAGATTTAACTATCGATTTTTGGGAGATAAAATGATATTGATATAAATGATAATGATAATCTTGGAAGTATAAACTGTCAAAAAAGGCAAAAAAAAACGTTTTCTTGAAATTGTCACACTGGTATAGCCCCTCAAACGAGAGACTATATATGTAGAATAGTTTCCGAAAGTGTCAAAGCGGAATTCGAAAAACTTGAAACGTCACAGTCCGTCAACGCTGTGCCTTACCGCTTGAATTACTCAAAAACTATTAAGCCGCTTGAGTTGAAACTTGGTGGAAATATTAATAATATTGTTACCTTCTACTTGGCGAGAATTATTACGAAAAATTTTACAGAAATTTTACGCGAATGTTAGTTTTTCGTGTCACGGCGTGCCGTTCTTCTAAATTTGCTTTTTCTTCATTTTAATTACTCTCAAGTAAAAACTATACATGTTCTTACGGAAAATTATCTGAATGTTTTGCCAATCAGTGTATGGAAAGCTAGACTGCACGCCGATTTGCAACTCCCGCGGCAACCTTACTATAACACTCTGCCGCAGCTCTGTAATTTTCATTATTATACTATTAAAAGATTGGCTTTTTTACTTAAATATACTATTGAAGTATACCTACAGTTTAATAAATGTAGAAGACGGATTCCTTAGCTTAAAAATTTCCTTAAAATTGCTTAATTTTTACCCGCCGTAAAATGTTTTGAACACGCAGGTAAAAAGATATTTTCATATGTAAAGTATTTTATAATTTACAGCCTGTTGAGTGAAATCGTGCACCAGCTGGAAATCAGGTAGCTGAGGTGCTCGGAGCGATTATCTGGAAACATCATTTTTCAACACGCGAGGCGAGCTACTGCGTCAACATTTTTTTATTTCTTCAAATGACTGTCGTTTTGTTACCCAGGGTTTTTTTTCAGGGAACCAAAATCTCAGATTAACTGACAAAACTGTGAAGCGCCCCGTGCAGACCAAAAAACGCTATGCACGGCTTTATTCGATGACAGCTGAAGTCACAATTTTTTATATTTTTTTAATAAATACAATTGGAATTTACTCGCTATCGATAGAATAATAAGATACGTTGTGATAAATTTTAAGTTTAGGAGATACAATTATTGGTAGGAATCCAATATTGATTGAGCAATATAATTCTTTCAGTAACTACACGCAGTTGCATAGTTGTTTTTTATTGAAAAAGTAATTGTCACACGTAATTCATTGGAATACAAACGAACTGTGCATTGCAAAATTTGAAACGGCAAATAATTTTCGCACTAGTCGATTCCGCAAATAACTATATATTTCAACTAATGTAATGTTTTGTTCTTCATTTTTATATAATAATTTGCATATAGGATGCAAATTATTGTTTCAAGGCGATGATCGAACCATTTTTTCAAGTGTGACTTTTATAAAAATGTGTTTATTCATTATCTAAAAGTGTGACTTTAAAAAAGTGTGTTTAATCCATCTTAGAATCGTGATAAATGAGGTTGGTAAGAAAGTCTTGCAAAGGCTAAAGTGCTCGGTTAACCCTTCGAGTGCACACTTCCGCTGTCAACCTATAAGTGCATCTTGGGTCAATCTGACCCAAGGCGTTTTTTAAATCGTTCTATTCCGGTAAATATGCATTTTTGTTTTTTCTTTGTAAAGACGTTTTTTGTAGTAAATTATCCATATTTTATGGCGCTAAAATTTTTTGACGAAAACGAAGATTAAATGCCAAAACATTCGTTCAAAGTGGGGCATACGTTGAAAAGTACGTACTTACACGAAAAAAATAACTGGGTCAAACCGACCCAGTGTGCACTCGAAGGGTTAAATATTTTTCCTAGCAAAGCAGTTCGAGAACATTCAAGAGTGGAAATTGTTAGAATGTTCCAGGAACTTCCATGTCAAAGGGTATATAAGGCGCTCGTTCGTTGCGATCAGATAGTATTAGTAAATGTGGATCAAAGAACACATCGAGTGATCGCCTGTTATGAATTTCTGCAAGGACGTTCTGCAAAATCCGCTGCTACTAATATGTGCAGTGTGTTCAACAGTAACATAGCCCATGATTCGACATTATCGCGTTTGTTTGAACGTTTCCCTTATGGCGATATATCCTTTGAAGACAAACCTAGGTCCGGCAGAAAAAATGAAACCTAATGCACCGTCACGAGAGGTAGCAAACGAACTCGACTGTCGTCACCCCACGATCCTCGAATATTTTAAAGAGCTTGAATATAGAAAAGTAATATCATCTTGTATACCCCACGATCTCACTCAGTCGAACAAGGTGAGAAGCGTTTCAATTTGCCTTTTATTATTGTTTCGTTCGTACAGAAAGGATTTGCTCACGGAATTGGTCACTGGAGCTTCTTCTGCCTAACACCGTAATAATAACTGCCGAGATCTACTCTACACAATTACAGAAGCTGTTCGAAATTATTAAACAAAAACTTCGTGTCCGTCAATAAGTTCGTCTTCTTCACGACAATGCTCAGAACCACGCAGCTAAAATGAGACAAAAAACTATTACCGAATTAGTGTTGGAAGTTACTACCCCGTTCATCATACTCACCGGACTTAGACCCGTTATCATTTACTTCGAGATTTCAAAAACTGTTTACGTGATAAACAATTTACCAATCAAACGGGTCTTCAAAATACCCTTGAAGAGGTTTTTCAATTCCAGACCTAAGGATTTATGGACGGCTGGCATTCAAAGTTTACCAGAGCGTTGCAGATGAAAAAGGGGACTATCTTATCAATTAATCTTATCTTAATACAATGTGTTTATTTTGAAAAGGTGTCGTTTGTGTCGCAATACTTTCTTAACAACCTAATATATTCTTGTCAATACATTTTATTTTATATTACACTTTCATATTCTGCGTATCAGTGTTAAGGAAAGAAAAATCTTCGTTGGTGTTTTTCAGATAAATCCCGCCGACGGTACATGTCACGCCGTCTGACAACGCCTGCCGCATCCCGTTAAGACGAAATGACACCTCATCGCGGTCGGTATGGTAGAACAATTATAGATACCCGTCGAAACTTTGCCAAACGACGTCAAATAGATAGACGAACAGCTGTCTGCGCCTCAAATTTTCTGAATTTGAGAAAAAAAATGTAGATTGGCTTATGATAAGTCAATGTACTTTTTTTTCCGCAAATTCAGAAAATTTGAGGGGCAGACAGCTGTTCGTTTATCTATTTGACGTCGTTTGGTAAAGTTTCGACGGGATCTGAAGAGCCGTTTCAGAGATTTTTGGGTATCTATAATTGTTCTACCAAACCGACCGCGATGAGGTGTCATTCCGTCTTAAGAAGGCCGTGTCATACCGCCACCATTTTTGAAGATTAATAAAGAAACTAAGTCACCGCCAAAAGTAGTAATAAAACATACCCTAAGTGTTAAAAATTGTGAAGAAATCTTCCCTTTAAAAGCAGCCATTCGATGTGACAAGTCGAAAGTATCGAAAACTTTTTTTTACACAAATTGCAAAAAGGGTGTGCGTGTCAGAATTTTCTTTGTGTCAAACGTACTTGAACTTTGAAACGCGTTATTCTGAAAACTGCATTTTTTCAAGCTGGCATCCATGATATCTCAAAAATTATTAAACGGATTTCGCTAAAATTGTTACGGTCTAGTCAGCACATCTATAGTTCTCAACGAAACAAAAAATATTTCTGATATCTGCTGATACGGCTGCACGGTTTTCTTTAAGCTGAAAAAGTCTTAAGGGGAGGGTAGGGGTTTCAGTGTGAAAAAAACACTTTTTTGCGAATTTTTTTCATCCATATGGATAGAGTAAATTTATTGAAACCTCTTGTACATTGTGAAGTGGCATTTCAAGAATATTATGTGAAATTTGTACGCGGAAAAAATATCCACCAACAAGCCGGGGACGGGCACCAACAAGGCTTTTCCAAGAACGCCTTTGGAAAAACACGATTTGCGGTGTTCACTGTATCTCAGCTAAAAATGATCTGAAATCAAGTACCATTAAAATTTAGTCAAAGTATCATTAAATCCTCCCCCCAACGGTATTCGATAAAATTTTTTTCATTTCTAAATTTTTGGTGGTCATGTTAAGTGAAAAGTGTTATTTTACACGAAAAAATCCGCTATTTTGGGGGTGGAAAACTCCCTCAATGTAAACAAAAAATCTCAAACTAACCGTTGGGGGGAGGTATTTTATATGTAGAAAGTGTATACCAAGTTTGAAATAAATCGGTCATGTAGTTTTCAAATGGCAGTGAATACGAACTTTGAAAAAGTGGTTTCGAGAAAAACGCGTTTGAAGTTTAGAGAAGTCGGAGCTACAGTGTTAGAGAAGCGGGACTAAATAGTCAATAACTGCGAGAGTTTTGCTCTGATTGAAACTTTGAACTTTGAGGTTAACTTTGAACTTGAAACTTTGGGATTATATTCTTGAAATGTTTAACTATAAGAAAAGGCCAAAAAAATGATGAAACTTGGAACTTAAATTTGAAAACCGTGCCAAAATATCTATTGTCGATATTTTTACTTTACTCTAGTTCCGGCGATAGCCTTAGGTCTTTAAATTAAAGTGCCGTTTGATTTTTTCATTTCAGATGAGCTTAACCTCCGGAATCACGGCAGCCGTCAACCAACTTTTTTTTACACATTATAAGTGTATCCCGAACGGTGTACGGCGATTCAAATCGTTATTTATGTTTGATACAAGTCTGAGGGACTGTAAGAATAATAACAAATGTGTGGTTAAAATTTGAAGATAGTGTGTTTTGATGGTTTATAAAAAAAGACCCCAAAAAATTAGCCGTCACATGTGATGACTACCTTTAAAAAAATCATCAAAACATCATCATGGTCGTGTCCTTTAGAGTGAAGTCTACTCGAGTACTTTCCTTTTTAATGACTGAATCATACCTGTGCACATTCAGATGCATATACGCATATGAACGATGGATGTGCATTTATATGGTTGCATATACTCAAAACTCCTTCGTCTATACACACGAATACATACATGAGCATGAGTTCAAACTGACAGTAGCGGACACGCCGTCGGTTTAGGGTGACGGTTAAGCAGCGTTCACTTGCGTCACTTCTGAGATGGGTGACTGCTCGGCCGCACACAAACCCAAATAAATCCAAACAAACCCAAACCAACCGAAACGGACTTGTGTACCAACTGCTGATCGCCATGGTGCTGAAGTTTGCAACGGTGAAATGCAACGAGAATTCTTCTTTTTTTTTCATTTCGCCATTTTTTTACCGTCTGAACTCTTTTTATCCTAATTCAGGTGGTGGCTCCCTAAAAAGGACGTTCAAAGATGTTGCAATAATTTTTGTAGCTTTAATGTCGTGAAAAAAAATTGGGCAATACGAAAAAAATGGCATTTCGTTGCATCCCAACGATGCAAACTTCAATACCATTGATCGCCACACGTGAACATTACCATCGGCGCATACGATTTGCCAGTCATGTGCGAGAGCCCCGAATCAAATTTACATATAACAGGTACAATGGAATACTATTATTTTTATTTGTCAAGTCACTTACGCATTATCGATTACCGTTGGTGACAAATATTTTTTGGATTTCATTGAAATCTCAAATTGTCCAAAACGGCTGCGGGTACTTTGCCACTCGCACGTAAAATTGACTCTTCACTTCTTCTCCCGGATAATAACGTGCGTATCGGTGTTTACACGCGCGCGCATGCACGCACACGCACTCTCACCCACACTTATATATATATATATATATATATGTATATATATGTATGTATGTATGTATGCGTATATATATATATATATATATATATATATATATATATATATATATATATATATATATATATATGTATATATATGTATGTATGTATGTATGCGTATATATATATATATATATATATATATATATATTAAGCATTTTTGTGATTTGTTAAGCAAATTTTTGGGAAGTGAAAAATTGGTCTAAAAAATCGTCAGATAATTGTTAATAACAAATGAACTATGCAATATAAAAAAAATCCTACGTACTTCCATAGACAATGCATTTTTCAAGATATATTCAACAGTTCAAGTGAATCGGTTGAAAATTGTCTGAGTTGTGTTTGCGGCCAACTCAAAAAATGCAGTTTTGAGATACACGCTGCACTGCCGCCATTTTGAAATAAATCGCTGCAAAAAAAATATTGTATACGGTCACTGATATGTATGATAAATACCCTTTTTGTAATCTCGATTTATTTTGTAGTTTTTCTGAAAAAAAATCCCCGAAAAGTCTATTTTTTCGGCTTTTAGAGTGGCCTAACCCCTTCAATAGTGTCTTGAATGTGGCCTCAAAATAAATTTAAAAAATCTATAGAAAAACGCCTTGGCGAGACTACTACCTTGAGAGTTAAGAAATAAAAATCGTGGGAGCCTTGCATTGGCATGTTATCATTCGGCATATAACTTTCGACATGCCGAATCGTGATAAGTGGAATGAAACGCGCGTCCTATTAATCCTTCGTTGACTACATTTGGCCACGATTTTGACACACTGGGTCAACATGACCCGGATAGTACTTCACTCACCTTCGGTCAGTTATTATTGGGAAAAAATCATGAATATACTATAAATATTTATTAATATGTCTGCACAATTAAAATTAGGAAAATATCGAATTAAGTCGGTGAAAAGAAGTATTAAAAAAATTTAATTTTGGAAAAGTAAGCATTTTACTAAATATTCAACCGGGTCAAAACGACAAAGTTTGTCAACGGAGGGTTAAGATCATGAATACTTTGAAATTGATTATTTTCACATTTATGTATTAACATTTGCCCTTTTTATAGGGTTTTACGGGAAAAATCTTTTCCTTGACAAAATCCCGTTAGAGGGTGTTTAAAATTTTCGATGTGTCAGAAAGTGATAAATTAAGTGAGGCCTCTAAAAATGAGAAATATTTTGACATTATAGCAACCGTCTCATTCGATGTAGCACATCGGTAGATACGAACAATCAGAAAATGAATTTTATCCAAGCAATGTTTTCGCGATACTGGCTTTGATTTTTGGCACGTGCTTATAAAAGTAAAGAATGTACGGAATGAAAATATATAAGGGGGTGCATGTAGTGACCTCGTTTTCTCAATTACACGATTATACTTGCTTTTCTGCTCGTATCTTTATATATATATATAAGTGTGTGTGGGTGTGCGTGTGCGTGCGTGCGCACGTGTAAACACCGATACGCCCGTTATTATCTGGAAGAAAAAGCGAAAAGTCAATTTTACGGGAGAGTAACAAAGTACCCGCAGCCTTTATGGACAATTTGAAATTTCAATGAAATCCAAAAAATATTCGTAGCTAACGGTAATCGATAATGCCTAAGTGACTTGACAAATCAAAATAATAGTGTTCCATTGTTCCTGTTATATGTAGATTGGATTCAGGGCTCTCACACATAACTGGCAAATCGTATGCGCCGATTGTAATTTTCACGTGAGACGATCAATGGTATTGAAGTTTGCATCGATGGGATGCAACGAAATGCCATTTTTTTCGTACTGCCAATTTTTTTAACGACATTAAAGCTACAAAAATCGTTGAAACATCTTTGAACGTCCTTTTTAGGGATCTACCACCTGTATCAGGGAAAAAAAGAATTTAGACGGTAAAAAAATGACGAAATGAAAAAAAAATAGAAGAATTTTGTTGCATTCCACCGTTGCAAACGTCAGCACCATGGCGATCAGCAGTTGGCACACAAGTTTGTTTCGGTTAGTTTGGGTTTGTTTGGATTCGTTTGGGTTTGTGTGCGGCCTAGCAGTCACGCATCCAAGAAGTGGCGCAAGTGAACGCTGCTTAATCGTCACCGCAAACTGACGGCGCGTCCACTACTATCAGTTTGAACACATGCTCATGTATATATTCGTGTGCATAGACGAAGCAGTTTTGAGTATATGCAAACACATAAATGCACATCCATCGTTCATATGCGTATATGCATCTGAATGTGCACAGGTATGATTTAGTCATTAGAAAGGAAAGTATTCGAGTAGCCTTCACTCTAAGCGTCATGATGATGTTTTCATGATTTTTTTTAACGTGGTCATCCCATCTGACGGCCATTTTTTTGGGATCTTTTTTTATGAACCATCAAAACACACCATCTTTGAACGCTTACCACACATTTATTAACATTTTTACATTCCCTCAGAATTGTATCAAACAAAAATAACGAGGTGAATCGACTTTACACCGTTCGGGAGACACTTATAATGCGTATAAAAAAAAAAGTTGGTTGACGGCCGCGATGATGCCGGAGGTTATACTCATTTGAACTGAAAAAATCAAACGGCACTTTAATTTAAAGACCTGAGGCTATCGCCAGAACTAGAGTAAAGTAAAAATATCGACAACTGAATTTTTCCCACGGTTTTAAAAGTTAAGTTCCAAATTTCATCATTTTTGGAAGACTTTTTTCAGCTTAAAGAAAACTATAGCAGATATCAGAAATATTCTTGTTTCGTTGAGAACTATAGATGTGCTGACTGGACCATAACAATTTTAGCGAAATCCGAGATGTTGAGGAATCGGCTTCGATTCGGCCAGTGAGATTTCCAAGGTCTACCACCAGGTCTGTGTAATCCGTTTAATAGTTTTTGAGATATCATGAATGCCAACTTGAAAAATGCAGTTTTGAGAAAAACGCGTTTAAAAGTTCAAGTACGTTTGACACAAAGAAAATGTTGACATGCACACATTTTTTGCAATTTGTGTAAAATAATTTTTTTGATACCTTCGACTTGTCACATAGGATGGCCGCCTCAAGTACGGCTTACACAAAGAAAATGTCGCCTCATCATTAGTCTGCTACGTCGGGTTCATATAATAATACTCACACATTTTTTCCAATTTGTGCAAAAAACATTTTTCGATTTTTTAGACTTGTCACATGGGATGACCGCCTTTTCAGGCAAGATTTCTTCACCATTTTTTAAACTTAGGGTATGTTTTATTACTACTTTTGGCTGTTTCTTAGTTTTTTTATTAATCTTTAAAAATGGCGGAGATATGACACGGCCTTCTAAACGGGTTGCGGCAGACGTTGTCAGACGTCGCGACACGTAGCGTCGGCGGGATTTATCTGAAAAAAAAACGGACGAAGATTTTTCTTCCCTTAACACTGATGCGCAGAATATGAAAGTGTAATATAAAATAAAATGTATTGACAAGAATATATTAGGTTGTTAAGAAAGTATTGCGACACAAACGACACCTTTTCAAAATAAACACATTTTACTAAGATAAGATTAATTTTTAAGAGTCCCCCTCTTCATCTGCAACTCGTGTCCAACGCTCTGGTAAACTTGAAATGCCAGCCATCCATAAATCCTTAGGTCTGGAATTGAAAAACTCTTCACGGGTGTTTTGAAGATACGTTTGATTATTAAATAGTTTATCACCGAAATAGTTTTTCAAAGCCCGAAATAAATGATAATCTGACGGGTCTGAGTCCGGTGAGTATGACGGACGTGGTAGTGACTTCCAATACTAATTCGGTAATAGTTTTTTGTCTCATTTTAGCTGCGTGGGACTGAGCGTTGTCGTGAAGAAGACGAACTTTTGTCGACGGTGACGAAGTTTTTGTTGAATAATTTCAGTCAGAGTAAATCTCGGCAGTGATTGCGGTGTTAGGCGCGTTAATCGGTAGAAAATGTATCTAGAGACCCGGCAGATTTTTTATATGACTCTATATATACATACATACATATATATATATATATATATATATATATATATATATATATATATATATATATATATATATATATGTAGGGTACGCTGGTATAGGAGTACGCACCTAAGGTTCAAAGCGGTGAAAAAAACAAACAAATACATTTTACGCCTCAGTATTTGTTTTAATTGAAAGAATATCTAGTATTCTATTTAAGGGGTGAGATGCAGTCAGAGAAGTGAAAAAACGAGCATTTTCAATAATTTTTTTTAATAGTAATTAAGTTTGTTTTGCAAAAGTGGTTACACATACTTTTTATGTTATATTTCAACTTGACTTGTACAAATTTTCATAGAAAAATATTGATTATTTATAAAAATATTGCCATCTTTGTCGGCCCCCCTTCGGCATGTAGTGCGTTGCGGGAATCATCATAAAATTTTGATGAAATCAAAATTGAAAGAAATAAAAAAACCAAAAAAAAATCATTAGTTTAATAATAAATCTAGTCCTTAATCGAAGCTTTTTTTTTCAAAAATTAACAAAACGGTGGCTTCTGACAGATAACTTTCGATTTTGGACCAAAAAATCGCTCGTTTATTGTTTTAAAAAAATAGAAATTTTCAACAAAAATGAAAATCCTTCGATCAAGGACTAGTTTTTAATGCCATCTATAAGCACATCAAATTTCATCAAAATCCATCGAGTGATTTTTGAATTATAGTGGTCACCAACTTGAAAAACCTAGTTTCGAGAAATGGGCGTTTAAAGTTTTTCGATGTGGATAAAGTATTAAATGTTCGTAAAATTTTGAGCTCGATGGATGAAGCTAAACTTTTTTTATGTATTTTGATCCGCTGAATCCGAATATCACAATTTTTGCCGAAAAGTCGAGCATTCTATTGTTTATAGCCAATTGTTAAAACAATTTATCAAAAACTTAAAGTTTTTCGGGATGAATTATTTTTTTAAATATTATGGGCGATTTTAAAACGAAAGTATTCTTTATAAAATTTTGCTAAAGTTCATAGTTTTTTAGTAATACATTTTTTTTAATTTCTGAAAGAGTTTTCCAAATTTACACTTGATTTATGCATAGAAATATTAATTAAAAAATTACTTACATCGAATCATCAATTCCTCGCCCGTACAATAGGGCTTCTGCCGATGTGGAAGCTTCCAAAATATCAATTTGTAGTTGTCTTCGACGCATTCTGCCTTCCCGGGTATTATTGTTTGCGAAGGTGTCAGCCGCTACCAGCCATGGGGATCCGACGCCCCTTCACTAATTGTGAGATATCCCGTAAAACCATTCATCGGATTGACTTGAAATTTTCAGGGAATATTTTCGAAACATCATACTTCAAGAAAATGTTTAAAAAAATTGATTTCTTGAAAATTCGGTCTGCATCTCCCCCTTTAAATTATGGGCGACAATTGGGAATTTCAATTTTTTTAAAAGTACGAACTAAAAACTACGAAACGGGATTCACGAACTCTTAGACGTACGGGCGTTTAAGAGTACACACGGGGATCGATATAAGTACGCAAGCATCAATCGACACATAAATCGCAATTAAAGTTGCCCACATTTGTATGAGCGGTGCATTTCTCATGCCACCAAGCTTTACGCTTCAAACACTCGATCCATTCTTTACATATTGGTTCTTCGTATATTTTTTTGTATACTTAGTATACGTGTAAAAGAATATATACTATACATAGACAAAGAAAATATGCTATGCATTGATATATATACAGTGGCGTGCAAAAGTTTCGGGCCAACCTTTTTTTCTCAATTGTTCGATAAAATATTGAATGCCTGAACCTCTCCATCATTTCAAATATTTGAGGTAGCTATAATATGCATAACAGCGTGGTATGTTATTTTGTTTGTATAGTGTATGGTTTGTGTACAGCGTCGAACGCGTTCGGTCAGTGTGCAAAAATATTGGGCCGCTGTCTCACCTTCTCCAGCCACACGGTTTGTTTACGTTTTCTTCCGCGCTTTCTTTCGCGTTAGTTCGAAACATAAAGAACCATGAAAAAATCAGTGCTATTTCTGCCGCAATGGGGAAACACACAAAAATTGAGGTCCGCGAAGTTGTATTAAAACTATTTGAAAAAGGAAAGAGTTCTCATGATATTGCAAATACTCTATCTATTGGGAAAGCACAGCAAACCGTATTATTGCGAAAAATAAATCAACAATGTCGTTGTGTGATAAAACTCGAAGCGGTAGACCACGAAAAACTTCAAAACGCGTGGACAAAATCATTAAAAGAAAGTGCGTCATAGATCCGCGAAAAACTGCAGCAATAATTTCGCGAAAATTACGCAGTGAAAATCTTGCTGATATCAGTCGGAGTACGGTATGCCGACGTGTGAAGGCTGTGGGATTGATTGGGCGCGTCGGTGTAAAGAAACTCATTAGCACAAAGAATAAGAAGGCTAGAGCGACGTTTACCAAAAAATATCAACATTGGACAGTATCGAATTGGCGGAAAGTTCTTTTTTCCGACGAATCCAAATTTCAATTGTTCGGAAGTGATGGTTGCAAGTACGTAAGACGTCCAGCAGGTACCAGATACGATGGACGATATCAAATTCTAACTGTAAAACACGGTGGCGGAAATGTTAAAGTTTGAGGAGCATTTTCTGATAACGGTATTGGTTCGCTAATAGAAATCCAAGGCAATATGGATGCTATAATGTATCGAAATATATTGCAAGACCATATGCTCCCATTTGCAAAGAAAAGTATGCCGAATGGGTGGATATTTGAAGACGACAATGATCTCAAACATGCTTCGAGTCTTGTGAAGAATTTCCTTGAAAGCCGAAAAGTGCGCCTTCGCGACTGGCCGTCGCAGTCTCCGGATTTAAATCCGACTGAACGTATGTGGCAAGAGCTCAAGGTTCACGTTGGAACGAAGAATCACTCCGACAAGACGGAAAAGATGCCACGAGATCGCATCTCGCAATTAATTGCGTCTATACCCCGACGATGTGCTGCTGTAATCGCTGTTAAGGGCATGGCAACGAAGTATTGACTCTAGAGAGAAAACTAAACCATGTTTTGATATTTTCATAATGTTTTGTGTTTTGTTTTCATACGCAATAGTATATGGTCCAATACTTTTGCACAGTCACTTAAAAAAACTGTTGGTTAATTAATTGTTGAAGAATGATATTACTGTTTATACCACATTTTTTTAATATTAAGCATCTCGACGCCAATTATAAGTGTCTTCAATCGTTTGTATTTCCCGGACCGTCGTATTTCTATGCAATATCCACGAAAAATAGGGTGGCACTACATACTATATGTGTATATATATATATATATATATATATATATATATATATATATATATATATATATATATATATCTATATATATACACATGCGTGTGTGCGCGCGCGCGCGCGCGCGTGTGTGTGTGTGTGTGTAAGGGGTATTCCACGCCATTTCACCTAGCCCGTGACCCTAACCATTTTTAGTTTTCCTGATTTTTTCTTGTAAAATTGCACCCTACGAAAGGAATATCCAAACCAATGTTTAGATTGTTATCTCTCCTCTTTTAGGAGTTATAATTTTCCAACAAATGTCGATTTCGAAAGTTTTGGAAACGTTTAAACGCTGATAACTTTTGAACTAATTGAGATATCGATAAATGTCACTATGTTTGTTTTTTATTTTGAAGCATACTTTCGTTACAAAATATGAAAAATATCAATTATCGATGTCAACGTGTTTTTTGCTTCTAAAGTGAAAACTATTCTTTTCTAAAAGATTGCCTCTTTTTATTTTATTTTTCAATTCTCTCAAATAGAGTGACCCCTTCTATGATTTTTCAGACTAGTCTCATCGTGGGTCTATTTTTCCTTCTATTTTTTTCGAATTTATCATATTTTTTTCAGAAGAGTTTTATCATTTTAATCTCCAATAATGCTATTGATGATTTTGTGATTTCCAATTCGGCTTTGTCAGGCCTGAAACCGTTCATTCTTAGTTTGTGCGGAATTTAACGAAAAAAAATATTTTGAATAATAGACTTTTGGAAATCACAAAATCATTAATAGCATTATTGGAGATTAAAATGATAAAAGTCTTCTGGAAAAAAATGTTTTTCAGAAAGGAATCGACTTTTTTGGAAAAATATAACTCCTAAAAGAAAAGATATAAAAACCGAAAAATTGGTGTGGATATTCCTTTCATAGGGTACAATCTTACAAACAAATCAGGAAAACCAAAAATGGTCGGGGTCACGGGCTAGGTGAAATGGCGTGGAATGTCCCATATATATAAAAGATATACTATATATATAAAATACTATATATATAATACATATATATGAATAGATACTTTTTGTATACTTTGTATCCTTGTGAAACAAAAAATTAACAACAGTCGTATAAGAGTACGCGGGTACTCCTACGCACCTAAGCACTGCGTACTCTTATACCACCTGCACATTTTAAACAAACATAACTGTTCTTGCCATTTATTGATGAGATGCGAAATAACTTTTATTTTGAACAATAACCTTAGTAAACCGGCGTACGAAATTAATAGTTGTTTTTTAATAAAGTAAATTTTGTATCGTACTTGTAATGCTTTGAAAATGACAAAAATAAATAAGAAATTCCAACCAAAACTTCAAACTTACCTAGCCTCCCCGTTTCATTTCACTTTGGATTTTTGTTGTTGTCAGGAACCCTTACTCTGTACAGCGGTCTAAACACAACAGAAGTTAGCTTCAATTAGCAAACCGTTTCGCCATTAGCTTAACTGCGTACTCTTATCGCCTGCGTACTCCTATACCAGCTTACCCTATGTATGTATGTATGTATGCATATATTATACATGTATATTGCTAGGACAAAATTATTAAATTAATAAAATAAAAAATTCGTTGAATCAATAAAAACTTTTTATTATTAATTCAACCATTCACGATACGATATCCCACATTTTCGTTGTTCATAACCTCTACATGGTTCTTCTTTTCGGTTTCTCTTTTTGCGCGGGTCATAATTTCGACCTCTTTTCTATTTTTGGCAATCGTTTTTCGTTTGGCGAATTTACCTTTATGTTGCACTTCCCGAGTCGAAATTCAGACCCTCCTTTAAACCTCCTTTCGATCCCAATTTGTCATTCAATGGAGGTTCAAGAGGTTCAAATGGAAATCTCAAAAACATGTATATCAGAACCTACTGAACCTCCAAAAGTGGCAGAAATTGGACTTTTTCACTCAAAAGAGATTTAGTAGGTTCATCTGAACCTCCTTTAAACCCTAGTGAGCCTGATTTAATGCTTACGCAAACCTACAGACCCTCTTTTAAACCTCCTTTCGCACTACTAACTCTCCTTTGACTCCTTTCACCGGTGGCTCGCAGAGCCTCCTAGCCCTCCTTTAAACCTCTTCTGACCCTACTAACCCTCCTTTAAGCCTACGTCAATATGCTTCCCTCCGCCCCCCCCCTTCTCTCCCATCCGCAGTTCACCGATATTCCAAAGAAGGGATAATTATAATTGCACGATCAAACGAGCCCGCCGAAGGCGGGCGAAGTTCGATCGTGATTATACGAAGACGTCTCGTTCGAAGATGATTACTGGTAGTAGCGTCAGCTATGGTCATTTTCACAATGTTTAGATTTTCAAATTTTCCGTTTCCGCCATTAATCGTGTTGGCCATGTCTGTCGTTGCCTTGGAGCTGCATGCGTTTTTCCTCTTCATATGTTTTAGAGCCCGTTTTTTTTTTTTTTTTTTAACACTCAATTCTGAAGATGATTACGGGAACTACGGGATATAGCGTTTGGGAGGGGTGTAATCATCTTCGAACGAGACGTCTTCGTATAATCACGATCGAACTTCGCCCTTCGGCGGGCTCGTTTGATCGTGCAATTATACTGCGACGTCTCGTTCTCGATTATTACTGGTAGAGTTTTAGAGTCTGGGTTAAAAATCAGAAAAAAAATTATCTATTTGTTAATACAAAGTTTATGTCAGTATAGATATGTATATATATATATATATATATATATTGTAAAGATTTGTTTTACATAACTGGCTTAAGAGTTAAGAACGGAAAGAGCAAATTATTCGTTTTTATCTCGAATTGGCCGGTTATAAAATGTTGCAAAAGTCTTCGACTTTTCCGACCATCCTGCTACCCGTTTGATTGTGTCTATGCCTATGCCGTAACAGTCTTATACGGCTTAATGTTAGAAATAAATAAATTTGCATGTTTTCCTCTGATATCTTTTGTTCTTTCTACATACTCCAGTACCGCTTATGCCGGACATGTTTCCTTTTTTTTTTTTTTTTTTTTTTGAAGAAAGGTAATACGAGATTCGGTTGATATTTGCCTGTCTTAGAAGTCTTAATTAATTTTGGAATTCTTATCTCAATTCTTGTCTTTGTATAATGTCACCTATGTCAATCAGAGCCATTGTTTGTAACCGATGCGCTGTAGTCAACAGCAGTAAGAAAATTGTCTTTTCCGGAAGCTCTTTTAGTTTTAAGGTACCCTTAGGTGAAGAATCTTCAATATAATCGAGAACTGGGTCGATATCCCATGTAGTTACGTATTTCGCCTTTGTCGGTGTTTGTTTGAAAACACCCCGCATAAATCGACTTATCATTTCATCGCTCGAGAATTTTTCTGATGTTAATAATGTAATTGCAGCTCTGTCTGAATTTAGTATACCGTATTCCGCGCCTTCTGGGAAACGTTTCGTTCAAAATTCTATTATTTTAACCCTAACGGTATTGAACGTGTCGTATTTATTTTCTTTGGCGAAAATCCACCACTTTTTGAGGGAAGACTAATATTGTTTAATCGTAGCTTTCGCGAGGGAGTTCACTATGATATCTGCCGACGGTGGGGTGAGTCCCTTTTTCAAAAAAGCCTGCCTGACAATTGCCCGGCCGTCAGGGAAAGTGTTCGTGCTAACGGATGACACTTCTCTCTACAAGGAGATAACAACAAGTTGTTACTTGGCTTAAAAATGATGATAGGTCTCCTGAGCATTGCGTTGAATAGAGGGTACCACGATTGAGTCGGCCAATGTGGTATTACTACGATGCAGTCGGCTTTGTCCGCAATTATTTTCTTAAGAGTTGCTAAAATGAACGCGAATGGGGGGAATGCATATGATTTTTCTTTTGCCCACGACACTGTGAAGGCATCAACTCTATATACATTAGGATTAGGAAATCTGGAACAGAATTTGTTTACTTCTCTGTTCATGTCGGTGGCAAACAGATCAATGCTAAATGGTCCAAACTTTTTGTTAATTTGTTCAAACGCTTTTTTGGATAACTCCAAAAAATTCTGTATCTATGTTTGTAATACGCGAGGCCGTGTCTGCATAATCGTTTTCTTTTGATGCAATATAAGAGGCGTATATCCAAATTTTTCTTTTTTCCCACCACGCCGAAATCTGACGTGCGAGATTATTTAGAATTTGGAATTGAACTCCCCCAGTTTTATTTACGTACGCTATTGCCGTAGTATTGTTCAGTCTTAGCAGAATGTCGCAGTCATATAACTGGTGCGTAAAACTTTTGAGGGCAAAGAAGGCCGCTAAAAGCTCTAAATAGTTTATGTGGTGTTTCTTTTCTTCGTTATTCCACCAACCATTTATAGATTGCAATTTTGTAATTCAAAGTTCGTATCGGATTTATTCCAACTTGGCCATTTCTTTTCCACTATTCTAAGTCCTCTTTTAGCTTATTACTGATGGTCATACGTGCCTCGTAGTTTCCATTCGTTGCTATCAGCGCTAGAAATTTTTCTCTCTCCAGTCCTTTACAATGGACAGTGCCGTATGCGACAGCTGGAGAAGCTGCGTTCAGAACTCCCAGTAAATGTGCAAAAATTCTGATTTTACACTCCGTTCCAGGTTGAAATTTATTTAGCAATGTTTTAATTTGTCGTTTTTTCTTGTCTGATAATTCCAATGTATAGTCCGTTGAGTTGACTATAAACCCCAAAAATTTACATTTGTGTGATGGGGTTAGTGAACTTTTCTTGTTATTTATTACGAATCCGAGTTTCTCTAACAGACTTTTCGACTCGTATACGTTCTTTTGGCAATTCTGGAAGTTTTTCCCTATAAACAATATATCATCTAAGTATATTGTTGATAAGAAACCCTTACTTCTCGGCACATTCATTGCTGGTTTCATAATTTTTGTAAAGACGTATGGGCTTATGGATAACCCGAAGGGTAAACATCTGAATTCGTACATTTGTTCTCTAAAAGAAAATCGTAAATATTTTCGATCTTCTTTGTGTACTGGTACAAGGAAGTATGCGTCTTTAAGATCAAGTGAGGCCATAAATGCGTTCGGCGTTACTAATGGTTTTAATGACCGAATGTCTCATTTTAAAGTGAGGGGCTTTGATGGACTTGTTCAAGCTTTTTAAATTTAGTATAAAACGATTTGAACCATTAGCTTTCTGTACCAAAAAGATTGGGGATATAAACTGTCCGACGCAGTTGGCGCACTTTTCGTTCGCACTTTTCTCTAATAATTTTGCATTTCTTTCTCTAGTGATTCTAGTTCTCCCTCTCTCCATTTTTGTTGTTCAGGAGAACTGAATTGGTGAGGGGTTTCTTCGAACGGTATTTTATATCTCTTTACGTAATTTTTGATAAAATTATCACTTGTAATGTTTTTCCATTCTTTGATAAACAAGCTTAGCCTGCCGGCTATGTTTTGTACCTCGTCTATTTTTTCGATGACTTTTTCGTCGGTCGATTTTTGTCTCGGTTCGTCTGAGTTGGCCGATACGGTGTTTTCGGCTTGACGCGAAATAATTGTTTTCTGTGATACCCGCCTGTCTGTCTGTTCTGGGCAGGCGGGCCCCTCCAGTTTCCCTGGACTTGAGTTTGGTGAAAAACTTTTTTGTCCTGAGCTTTGATGCTATTGCAGGCTGCCTCGATCGTCTTAACCTCTTTAATTTGGTCGGCCAGTTTTTGTCTGTAGAGCCATTCATGTGAGTGAGTTGCCTCTACTACTGGCTTAACTTTTTTTTTTTATCATCGGCGTGATGAACGTTTTCCTTTCTATAGACTGTCGGTGGTAAGCTTCCGTCAATAATTCCCCAGTGTCCGACAGAAGCTCAATGAGTTTCATCTGATCGACTTCGTCTGCAGAGTTGTCGAGCAAGAGAGACACAGCTGCACCCAATGAAACGATCGCTGTACCCACGCACTCTTGTGTTTGCACGAAGTTTGCCCCGTTTCTTTGCTACTTCTGTGATTGCAGCACTTATTTCCAAATTTATTTTGGGAGGTTCGGCATATCATTCTCCTTTACGAGGATACTTTTTTGTCAGGCTTTTTCTATTTTTCTCGGGGAGTCCCTCCTCCATCCAAGTTTCCCAACGATTTATAATTTCTGGGTGCAACTTGATAGTCTCACCCTTTGTCGCGTTGGGATCGTCCCCCAAGAGATGGAGAATTTCCTCGTCCATGGTAATTACGTTGGAATTCTCTTCGAGAGTTTCTTCGGCCTGTTCGATATCGTCTGCGACTAGTGCGTGGGTGTCTTTTTTTTCTCACAAAGGCTTATTCTGGAATACGATTTTTTTTTTTTTAATTTTTATTCGTAACTAGCAACGATCTTTCGCTCTTGTGGAGCTTGTTGAACTTGTTGTTCTGTTTCCCTTATTGGGTGGCGAAGTCCGTTTGGAGCTTCTTGAACTTATTGTTCGTTTTCCCTTATTGGGTGGCGAAGCTCGTGTGGAGCTTGCCAACTGTATTTCGTATGGAAAGACAGTCATATTCAAACTCCAGTTCATGTATTCGGTTTCCGTCATAGGGCGGGGGCGGCGAAGTTCATGTGGAACTTGCCTACTGGTTTTTGGGTGAAAAAAAACAGTTGGATTTGAATCCCGGTTCATGTCGAACTTTTTACCTGAGCATTCATCCATCGAAGGTTTGTCCGCCTTATTTTCCGCGTGTCCTCGTGACATGAAACCGTTGAGGAATGCTGCGAGGTTATCCAATTGCCTTTGCATTTTTTGCAATTCAGATTCGGTATTCGCGTTCCCCTTTTTTCGCTCTCTTGACCGGGATCGAGAATGCTGTCTCTTTCTATCCTTTTCCATTATCACGCGTGTTTTAATAAGCTTTTTAATTATTTATTGCACGACGTTCGTTTTCGTGTGAATTTGTTGAGCACAACAAAACAATATGAAGAGGAAAAACGCATGCAGCTCCAAGGCAACGACAGACATGGCCAACACGATTAATGGCGGAAACGGAAAATTTGAAAATCTAAACATTGTGAAAATGAGCATAGCTGACGCTACTACCAGTAATCATCGAGAACGAGACGTCGCAGTATAATTAAAAAATATTTTCAGATAGACTATATATCATTTATTTATAATAATGAAATAAACTTGAAAACACACAAACAAATGTATACTATATATACGTATACTATATTTGTACTATACTATAGTGCAAATATAGAAATATGTGTACTTGTACATCTGTACAAGTGCCATAGAACTGAGGACAAGTTATTTATACCTGTAGCGACCTTACAATCAATATGCGTCTCCATTTCTATCGACAATCAATCGTTCATAGGATTCCCTATAAATTCTATGGAACTTGAGTAGGTTTAATATAACGTTTTTTTAAGTTACACGAAATAATTTATAGTTGTGACAATGTATGTATATGTTTCGAATTAATAAATCAATCTTATAATAAATAATCAAACATCATATTTTTAATTCACACATATAATTTATTTTTCAGATATAGCGTGACCCTACAGAACCTCCTTTAGATCCAATCTTTCATTTTCCTTCTGCTTTGGATTCAAAGGAGGTTCTGTAGGGTACAGATAGGACTTTAGGCCAAAACGAGGTTGTGTAGGTTCACGCAAGCCGAGCCCATAGGCCTAAAGGAGGCTCAGGAGGTTGAATAGAAGGTTCAGTAGGGCTAAAGGAGGGTCGCCAACGGTGCAAATTTCTCCATATAGGTTCAAGGGGAGTCAAAGGAGGGCGGCGGTCTGTGCGTTACAAGGGAAATAGGTTCTCGAGCATTCAAAGGAGGGTCTAAATTTCGACTCGGGTTGTTCCAATATTCCGACCACAGCTCAAATTTTGCATTTCCGTTTATACTAAATATCACGACGAAAATTCGCTGGGCTTGCGACGTTGCCACGATCTCCGCGCTCGCTAGACTACGGTACTGTGTGCATATATGTATACGCAGAGTGTCTACGTGTCAGTAGCCGAAATGGATAGTCTGATACAAAAGTGAGGGTTAGGTGACGGAGGGAGCGTTGTTATTTTTGGAACTCTAAACATCATATTAGGTAAACACCTAATATGTTCATTCATTTATTCATTACTTTATAAGTTTTTACATCCTGATAAGATGTACATCCTACATGATAAAGATATTTCGCAATATTTCGAAGCTTTCATCGATTAAGCGGAGAATAAACTTTTCAACGTGACTGTGGCGAGACTATTACCTCAACTAGTTTTCCCATTACCAGCGGCTAGTGGTATAAAATGAAAAACTTGACTGTATTCAATTTGGCTTAAAAAGACAGTACGATCTCTAGTATTTATTTATACTTCCATTAACTTTTACGATATATTCCGAGCCACAAAAAAATACATTATTCTTGAAGACAACAATTTTGTCTTCGGAATTGAACTTATCGGAGTTTTTCGTTTCTGATTACAGAGTTAACAGTTCTAAGACAATTATAGCTTTCTTGGCAGGAAGTCAAGAATAACAAAGAATCTGTGGATATATGGATGCTAGTAATGACGAAACTCATCACTGTACTTCTTCTTCTTCTCATGGTCAACCTCTACTCCTCTCAATTTTGTTAATTTTTCTGGAGTTGAATGTCCACGCAATGTGTCTAGGTAGAAATGCGTCTGGTTTTCGATATCTCTCAATGGCCAACGCACGTTCGTAACAACTCATCAAGATTTGTCACATGATTTCGTTTATTGTTTGAAGAGATAACGCAAAGTATTGTACGCAAAAAGTCACGTTGGGCGCACCTGATTTATTGCGTAAAATACTATCTACACTGTAAAAAATAAGCGTGTTGTCGGTGTGTTGAAGCAACACACAACACGCCTACAGCGTGTGTAGGACCTGATTAACGCGTTGAAACAACGTGTTTTACTTATTTTACCGTGTTGAAACAATACGCTCTATACCATTCTAGGTAACAACCCGTTTTAAATATGTTGCTGTAGAACACGTTTAATGTAACACACATGAAGCGTGTCGAATCAAGCCATTTTCTTTCAAACAACACACTTAGTGTAGGTACACGCGACTCGAACGACACAAAGCGTCGTGAAACAACTCACTTGCACGCGTGTACCACAAACAACACGCGTCCAGTGAGTTGATATGACAATATGGCGGCTTTATAACCTCGCTACGTCATGCACGAATTTGCGGAAGAATTTTTCTATTGCGAATTGTGTTATTTTAAAAGCGAAACACATAAGTTTTTGATCGTCGTGCACACCTACATGAATGAAGAAAATGATGTGCTCTGAGACACCATGGTAATTGCAACACTCAGTTTATTGACGTATATATAAAATAATTTTTTGGTGAAGTGTCACTGCGAAGAAATTTTTTTATTTTGTGCGGATCAATATTTTGTTCGTTGTTAAGAAAAGTTTCTGTCCAGAGTGAAGAAAGATGCTTCTAGGGGGCAAATTTAATTCTATGCGTACCAAGTTTTCTGTTCAGTGGGAAGAAATTTTCTGTGCGGAGTGGAGGAAATTTCTTGTTCAGGGCAAAGGAAATTCTTTATTTTGTGCAGACCAATGTTTCTGTCCAGGGCAAAAAAAATTCTCTGTCCAGAGTGAAAAAAATTCCTTGTTCAGGGCAAACTAAATTTTTTATTCTGTGCGGACCACTTTTTCTATCTAGTGCAAAGAAAGTTTTCTGTCCGGAGTGGAGGAAATTGCTTGTACGGGGCAAACAAAATTTGTTATTCTGTGCGGACCAATTTTTCTATCCAGTGCGAGGAAAGTTTTCTGTCCGGAATGGAGGAAATTGCTTGTACAGGGCAAAGGAATTTTTTTTCCTGTGCGGACAAATTTTTCTGTTGCGAGCAAAGAAAATTGTCTGTTCGGAGTGAGAGAAATTTCTTGTTCAGGGCAAAGGAAATTGTCAGTTCGGAGCGAGAGAAATTTGTTGTTCGAGGCACAGAAAATTCTTTATTCTGTGCGGACCAATTTTTCTGTCCAGTGCGAAGAAAATTGTTTGTTCGGAGTGAAGGAAGTTTGTTCGGACAGGAGGTTCTGTCAATTGCTTGTACAGGGCAAAGCAAATTCTTTATTCTGTGAGGACCAAGTTTTCTGTCCAGTGCGAAAAGGAGTCCAGTGCGGTGGTTCTGTCAATTGCTTGTACAGGGCAAAGCAAATTCTTTATTCTGTGCGGCCCAAGTTTTCTGTCCAGTGCAAAGAAAGTTTTCTGTTCGGAGTGAAGAAAAGTGCTTGTACGGGGCGAAGGAATTTTTTTTTTCTGTTCGGACAAATTTTTCTGTCCAGGGCACAGAAAATTGCCCGTACGGAGTGAGAGGGTCGGGGTTCTGTGCGGACCAAGTTTTCTGTCCAGTGCTAAGAAAGTTTTCTGTTCGGAGTGAAGAATAGTGCTTGTACGGGGCAAAGGAATTTTTTTTCTGTGCGGACAAATTTTTTTGTCGAGGGCAAAGAAAATGGTATGTTCAAAGTGAGAGAAATTTCTTGTTCGGGGCAATGAAAATTCTTTATTCTTTGCGGACGAATTTTTCTGTCCAGTGCAAAGAAAATTGCCTGTTCAGAGTGAGGGAAATTTCTGTTCACATTTCACATTTTATGTGTGTTGGGTGTAGACACACACACATAAAATGTGAAATGTCTTCATTACTCTTCTTGTTCAATGTAACCATGTATTCCGTTTCTTGATGAAAAACCGCAAGTATAGCCGATAGCACAATGGTTAGCGTACGTATTAGGTATAGAAGTAACTAGGTTAGGTAGGTTCGAAACCGGGTATGGACAATAAAATTTATTCGCAGGAATTGATTTCAGGACGACTGGAACTCATCAAGTATGGTAGTAAACCATCGGAATAAACCACCAGTAATGGAGAAACCTTTTTTATTTATTTTTAAACGTATGCCTACGTGACGTTTTGTACGTTATGTCCAAGCGTCCACAAGTACACATCAAAAAGTGTGTTGATTTAGCCATCAACACATTTTAAACATGTTGAAATTGGCGACAAGCGTTTACACGCCTAAAGTGTATCGAAACAACACGCTTTGAACTTGCTAAAACACGCTTGAAGCGTATTGAAAGATCGCGCGTAAAATGTGTCGTTCGACATCAACACATGAGTTGCCGTGTTGAAAACGGCGACACGATTACACACGTGAAACGTCTTGAAACAACGCATTTGTTTTTACAGTGCAGGGCTGAGAGCTCCGATACTGAAGCTCTCGTATCTCAGGCATCCCTTATATAGTTGCAGTCATCGTTCCAGATCGCTGCACCAGCCAATCAGATGTTTTAATTGATCAGCTGGTCAATTAAAAAACCGGGAGGACGGTGTGCCAAATAGGATTGACGTGATATCCTCCATCTCTGTTTAAATTGTCCGCATGTTTTCGGATTTCCAAGCCTTCTCGGTGTTTCCTGGAAAAATAGCTGTTTGATGGGGCCAGACTTTGGGCTTTGTCAAACTGGATGGCACGACCAGTCTCCATCCAATGTTCGGCCAGCGCTGATTGTGTAATATGGCCATATTTGATACACCGTTGGTGTTCTTTGATCCGTGTACTGATCTTCCTCCCGGTTTCTCCTATGTACACTTTGTTGGTATTATCTTTTCTTTCTTTATACGGAAACAGGCATCAAAGTTGTTTTGGAATTTGTGCCCTATCACACGAGCGATCGGCATCCATGGTTCAAATATTCGAGACAAAGCATTTTCCCTTACACGGATTTTTACATATGGGTGAGCATTGTTAACGTTCATAATAGCACACATCAACCACATAATAATTCAGTGACAATTAAAATTCTATATCCAAATACTATTAATTTACGATGATGTTGTATTAAAATATTTCAAACTGAGAACAGTTTGAAGGATAAATACATTTTTTTTAAATGTTTTTTGTTCAAGAGCCTTACAAAACCCGCCCAATGACCCTGCCTGGCGACTCAACTTTGACAGAACCGCATGGTATCATTTTAAAATAGAGCGATATTCGCCAACTCTGAATCTCAAGAATCTACATGTTCGTGATCATCTAAAGATCAATACTTCCTACAGGCTTTCACACTCGACTCTCAAGGAGCAAGAGAAAAACATGTTTATTTCATTATTCCTCACTTACAGGAAGTATTGGAATTTTGGTTGGCTAGAAACATGGATGGTTTTCGTATCACAGGACTTCCTCTCTACCTTGATGCCCCCATCCACAGCAGCGTAAACACAGAGATTCTGGAATATAATGTGGAGTATTTGTACGAGATTCGCAGGGTTGTTGATGAATGGACAAAATTAAACAACTCGACATCCAAGTACGTATTGCAAACAAATTTGTGATTGCAGCTTTAGGAATGAACGCGTGAAAGAAGAGTTTAACAAAATCCTGAATGGACGACAAACTGATCTCTCTTCGAATCTCAGAGTGGCACTAATTTTTTAACGCGTTATATGATATCGTAAATTCATATTCGGGTTCTTCCACATTTCAGAATGTAAAAAAAATGTTCCAGTATTGTTTGCGCCTAATTAACTCGAAAATCGTTGGTATGGAGTTCATTGGAATACTTGGCAGTTCTATTGGAGTCAGCTTAACCGTTTCGACGATCAGGCTTACTCGAATATAACTGCCAGGTATTTCCGAATGGAGAATGAAAAAATGCATCGTTTGGCTGAGAATGTACGTGTGATACATTCTAAATCGTCGATGCTGATCATCTGTGCGATCATATCCACGATTCGAAAATCGTGGATGTCATCGCACGTACATTCGAAAACCGGGGATATGATCACGCGTACATTCTCAGCCAAACGTTTAAAGTTTTCATTCGTGATTCGGAAAAATCTAAAAGACGCAGATGTAACGAAGTTCTAGTGATTATTATTTTTTAATTATTAGTTGGAATTATTTTTTTTGAAAAATAATGATTCAATAGTTACAACAAATAGTTGTGAACAAGTCAGTGAAAAAAATATTTTCATTTGCAATGAATTGATTCTTAATTAATTTAAGTATGAATTAATTTAATTATGGATTTCTTCAGTATAAAACTCTAAACACTCACTTTGAAAGGTTTTATTACTTTCATAATAAAACTTGCTGAGAATAAAAAAGAGGAATTAAAAAGACGAGAATCGATTTTGAAACGATTCATACGTAGGTATTTACAGAAATGAACTATTATATTTTATACGAACACTTTTCTCAACTACTGATTTTTTACATTACTATTTTTCGAAGTAAAAATTCTTAACAATTTGAATTTCTGGATTCCTTTCTTCTTCCTTCTTCTTTCTTTAGACATTTGTCGAAGCGCCATGTATTGCACATGGGGGGTGACAATGAAGCGATTGGTTGACAATGTTTTATATGAAAAATTTCATATGGGTTCTTTATGAAACTTTTAGCATATGTATATGCATGTCAGATTCACGAAATAAAAAAAATATATCAAAATGCCCGTTTAGTCCTGACTAATGAGCCATTTGAAAACCGTAGAATAAACCGAATAGATTTAAAAGTAACATACCATTGTGCTCTCGATGAACGTCGAGAAGCCGAAAAACTGTAAAATTGAATGAATAACGAGTTTATGAACAAAAAAAGATGATTTTTCGAGAAAAAAAATCGCTTTACTTATTTTTGCAAAACAGAGTTGCTGCATAATTTTTTCGCTATCGCATAGGTTCATCGACAAGAGGGCGCTAGAAACTATTTTCATGCAGATGCCCAACTTATTTGGTCTGAGCGTTTTTCCGCTATCGGTCGCGTAATTTTTTTAAATGTAGAAAACCCCGTAAATTTCGTATATATATTTTTTTCACTTCTTGAAAGATATATATATATGTAGGCTAAGCGTATCGTAAAGATATGCTGTAAAGGTATAACTGATTTTCAATCACATCAGTATTAGTGCCCAGATGAAGTGCCCCCCTTTACGAAATGTTCCATGCTGATAAATTTTGTTGCCGGTCGCTCTCTCTGTTCACGTAGAATAATTATTCTTTAATTCAATTGAATTATTAAATTAATTCAATCTCTTAAGGGGGGATATACATTTAAAACGATCAAAAGAATCGATTTCTTTTATTTCTCTTTAAGCGATAACTATATGTGTAGAATATTTTCCCAAAGTTTCAAAGCAAAATTCGAAAAACTTCGAACTTTACAGATCGTCAACGCTGTGCCTCACCGCTCGGATTCGGGGCAAGCGTGAACTTAAAACGCGTTTTTCTCAAAACTGCATTAACGAAATTTTCGTGCATGATTACTCAAAAACTATTAAGCCGATTGAGTTGAAACTTGGTAGAAATATTAATAACATTGGTACCTTCAACTTGACGGGAAATGTTTTTGAAAAATTGAAAAAAAAACTACCTTTTTAATTCACATTTTACAGAAATATTGTGTGAAATGTTGATTTTTTTTCGTAAATGCGTACCACTATCTTAAATTTGCGTTTTATTCATTTTAGTTACCTTCACATAGAAACTATACACATTCTAACGGAAAAAATGTTTAAACTTTTTTTGCAAATCAAAGTCTACGGGAAGCTAGATTGCAGGCCGATTCGCAACTCCCGCGGCGACCTTGCTGTAACACTGTGCCACAGCTCCGCCATTTTGAAGATGAATAAATTTGAAAAAATGGTTTTGTATACTTAAATATACTATTAAAGTATACCTCAAGTTTGATAATCGTAGAAGAATTATTTTTTAGTTTAAAAAATCCCTCAACATTGCTTATTTAATTGCTGTATAAATGTATATCCCGCCTTAACTGCCGAACAAAAAAACCATTACGCTAATATTTTTTAAATGGCGGAGTAATCTACGGGTAATTGAATTATCTTTTTTGGTGCACGTGTTGATGGTGGCACTCATCGGCGTCGAACGCGACCGACAAAATAGACATTTTTATAATTACATAACCGATGTTCGTTCGGTGTGAACCAACGAGAATATATTTTTTTAGGCACGAAAAAATGGGAGTACTCAAACTTTCTGACTCATTTTTTTACTAATAAATCATTTATTTGAAAAAGTTGGGTACTATTTTTTTTACTTTTCGAGATCCACGTATGGCGTGTTCTCCAGTGGGGTTAAAATCAGTGAGGTAAACTGTTATCAGTGAGGTAAACTATTAAATGCTTCGTAGAGAAGCATACTTCCTAATCTACTGAGAAATAACGAAATTCGGCATAGCACGTATCGGTCATCGGCCTACTTCGAATAAAATAAAAGTCTAGACCCCCCGAATGTTGCAACTTCACGATTTTGTTGACATTTTTAATTCTGAAAAGCTTAAACCATTCTTAAAAGGTGAGGCTAAAATGACATAAGAAAAAATGTATTTTTTGCGTATACCAGGCTTGAAGCAGGCATAGATCTTTCCTCTAGAAATTGGAGGTCGATGGCGAAAATTTCAGGTCATTCGGTGCAGCTGACTTTCAGACAAGCTCCACGAACTTTTCGTGCATCGCTTTACCTCCAATATCATGTGTCATTGCGGCTTTACAGTAACAATGATTATGAAGATTCAGCGCCAATTCGACGAGGCTGGTGTTTGCCGCAGTAGTCACCTCGATAAATTTAACATCTCAATAAGTGATTTATACTAATAACGCCGGATAAAGTTATCGTATTTTTCGATCGCAGATATATGGTAGTCGAAACCAAACTAGTGCGATGGTCGAGTGGTTAGCGTGCTCGCCACTAAACCAGCGGACCGGGAGGTCCCGGGTTCGAATCCCAGTCGCGTACATTTCGTCGTGAAATGTTTTTCTGCGGCATTTCGCGGCGAAATAAGACTAGTTCCACGACTGGGGGCGAACTCGATGACCGGCTGCATTGGTATAGCTTTTCCGCAGTTTTCCTATACCCATGACAGAAATGTCATGATAAATATAATACAGAGGGGAAAGTCGGCTGCGGCCGCAACAGGGGGGAACAGGGGGAAAGATGGAGACAAAAAGGAGTAAACAGTAGAGGAAAGAACGGTCATAATGATGGGAAAGAGATAGGTAACAAACGCGAAAAGCGTGTACCTAAGGAAAAAACCAATAATAAATGGTAGTCGAAACCAACGAGCCTGCACAACAATGGATCAAGTATTACGGCACAAAGGACAAGCCCGGTTTGTTGCCATTGAACAACTTGCTGACGTCGATTAATCGTAACGCCGCTGACAGTGTGAATGCCAGCAAACTAATGATCGATATCGAAAGCCGGCTCAATGCAGTCCCATTGAATGCAACTACTAATTGGATGGTAAGTTGAGAGCAGCTAAAATCGGCAGAGTAGCTCGAATATTCGATACGCACGTTCTACGTATAGAAAAATCTTTGACCTCCCAAATAACCAACATCTTTTCATGTTCGCGCAGCTCTCGAATCGAAATGGCCCGAGAATAACATCGAGAGTCGGATACGACATGCTCCATACTTATATGATGTTGAATATGCTGTTACCCGGTCAAGCGTACACGTATTTTGGGGACGAGATCGGCATGGACGATCCTTTAACCGATAGAGGCACATATTCCTACGAGCATGCTATCCAATGGAAACACTCTTCTACGGCTGGCTTCACGAACAACACGGATCCCGGAGATATTCCAATAAACCGGAATAACGCGGGCGTCAATGTCATGGATCAAATGAATAACCCTCGAAGTCATTTGAGAATTTACAAGACACTCGCCGAGTTGAGAAAACATCTCGTCTTCAGACAAGGTCGTAGGGAACTAAAAACTCCGAGTAACGATGCCGTTCTCGTATTACGAAGGTAAAGTGAACTGATGTGACCACATTTGTTTACTCTTCTTTCTTCCGTCTCCAATGTTCCTTTGTATCCATTTGCGATCTTTTAAGATTCCATTCCTTTTATTTGTATGCCTCACTTCGTCGTTTGGCTACGTAGAGTTCTCATGAGACCCCTCGGACTGCCGACTACATCCATTCTGCCTCTCTCTCTCCCTCTCCTAATTTGCACGAGGACAGCAATGTTTGTGCAATCCTATTGATTTTCTATTTGATTGCACAAGTTCAAATGATGGCGATTTTGTCGACATGCATACTTTGCGAAGCTATCCGAGAAACAGGTGATAAATAACTTAAGAATATACTTAGACATGTCCGTCCGAGTCGAATGCCGGAACGTTTGCTTTTGTTTTTAGTGACTTGCCCGGCGGTTCTGACATTGACTTGGTCATCTTAAATTTGTCATCCGTTAAGAGGAAGGTAAAGCTAACGGAGTTGAATTGGAACTTGAACGAGTTATTAAATGTCAAATGCTCTTCCCATACAGATGATTCCCAAAGGTTCGATTTCAAACGCTAACATTTAACTAACACATGATCCTCGAAATGCATATTTACATTTTTATAGAAAAATAAACCCTTTTTCCTTTTATGAAGTGTGCACCGGGATTCTTTGGATATGCCGCCAATATCTGGAATTTTACTGACGTCGCGTGCAACTCTTGAAGGTGGCGGAGGCGGAGGAGACAGAAAAGGCGCAGAGAACGGGAATGTAGGAGAAACCAGAACAGACGAAGAGAACGGAGATGTCGGAGAAAGCAGAAAAGACAGCAGGGACAGAGATGTCCGAGAAAGCCGAAAGCCGAAAAGAAGATGGAGAAGTCGTTAAACAAGGAAGAGAAAATCCGACAAGACAAAAGGTAGTGGAAGACGGGAGACATAAAACAGGAAAAAATATAATGATAAAGAAAAAAATGACACTCAAGAATTTTTTTTGGAAGTTTGTTCGCAACCATCCAGCAAAAAAGTTACACCTACTTAACAGGATTTGACAAAAAAATCGAGATACCCATCTGTCCTGAAGATATATTGCGAAGCGGTGGATCCGTTCTTGGGTGGTGACAAATCGCGTTTGTCCCGTACGAATTATCTATCCGACGCCATTTTTGGACCCGTTTCTGTGGGTAATTAAAGTCTGTCGTGAATAGACCAAGCGTCGATCGACTCAAAAAATCAACGTAAATACCTCCATAATTGTGAATACAATACAACATTTATTCATTAAATTCGATTTAACTTTGGATCTCAGTTGTTCAACCCTTAATAAGGTTTACCCTTGCTTAAGGGCTCACACCACTGTAAACATCTCAAATTAAGTGATTTTTCACGATTTATTTTTGGTGGACGGACAAGTGAAAGGATCATAATGTTCAATGATTTTATTAGTCATTCAAGTGAACAAAAAAAAATTATATTAAAAAATTAAACAAAATGGTGACGCCGGAGCCATGCGCGCGAGGCGTGTTGAATTGGAGATGCTCAGCGACGCGCAGTATAACTGATGCGATTTTGAATTCGGAAAAAAACTGTTTAATTCTATTAATTCACATGAGTATAGCTAAACAAATACATAGGGTATTTTGAAAATATGAATTTTGTGTAATTGGCAAGCATTTAAAGTAAAAAGTCAATTTTCGACAGAAAAAGAGCAATTATTTGTTGATAACTAATTTTATAATTAACTCATGGAATATCCCGTACGTATTTCTCTTCGGAATGTTATTTTAAACATGTGCTCAAAATTTGGATTGAAAAGAATAAAAATTGTTGGAGTTATGCTGCGTGCTGTTTTGAAAAATTGTGGTTCGAAAAAAACGGTCGATGTCTCGCCCACGGGCCATCCACTGGCACCGCAGACCCATACGGGCCTGCGGACCTTTGTTTCACCAGTACCAAACTTGTTTCCCCTTATTCTAGCCGGTTCAAAGCATCTCTTAAGGCAGAACACCACTGTGACCCCCTGTTTTTTTGCCATTTTTCAAGAATTTTTTTTTGTGGAAAAAAAAGAGATATTCGAAATTTTTTTATTGTTTTGTTCGTTGTTTATTGAAGATACATAAAAAAAAAATTCCAAATTTTTCACGCCCCATGGTGACGCTGGGGAAGCTCCCGCGTCAGGTACTGTTGCCTCTGCAGTGGTTCGCGGCGCGCAGCAGAACTCTCTTCAAAGTCGATCTGAAAAAAAATACCGACTGTTTTCGTTAATAATATGATATTTTGAAGAGCAGTACACAGGGATTTGACAAAATATTGATTTTTAAAAAATAGGCACGCTTTTGAAATTAAAGGACGATTTTCGAGCAAAATTTCTCGTCAAAAATAGGCTATAACTTTTTTTATTATTGAGATATCGAAAAAATCGCCACGATTCGTCGCCTGAAACGATAATTCCGTCCTCCACCCCATTTTCCAACGAAATTGTCTCCTCCTCAAGTGCAGCCTTTTGTTTGCTCACTGTGCTCACAGCTTTAGTGGCAATCGGAATCGAATTTAAGATTCGATCGTAGGAAGACTGAAATATGGGGCGCGGTAGGTCCATAAATGCACAAAACATCATCAGACCATTCAAACCGACGCCAAGAAGACGCATACTAAATACGATCCGACGATTTATTTCATATGCATTGTCAATCATAGGACACGAATTGATTTGCACTATTTCACAATGGCCGCAATCGACCTCGATTTTGAATCCGAGTCCGCGCAAACTTTTTTCAGTAAACTTTATATCGCGATCACACACTTTGCACTTCACTAACGTCGATATAATGTTCAATGCATTGACGAGGTGTACTATACGATAACCGAAATCGTTAGTAACACCGACCTCTAAATCGTCCGACGATTTTAACTTTTTCGCCAACGTGCTCACATACTCTGCAGAACTATTTTCGGAGCTATAACGATTCGGAGGTTTTCCATTCGAAATTTTCGTTCGACTCCTCGTCACATAGCTCCGTTTTGTTCCCTTTTTCCCCGCGTACACTTTCGGATTATCCATTTCGATCTGCAAAGAATAATTCTGAGCGTTCGATATTTATAAACGAAACGATTCGGAGCGTTTAGACACGAGTAGCGTCGCTTCTATTCGCAAACTGACGCTATGACGCTATCCCTATACCTGCCTTGAAAATTTTTCAATTATCGCCACCGATGGCTTTTTTTCGAAACTATATTTATAACAATAGCTGGTTTTTGTGAAGGGAGACAAAAGAATACCTGGGAAAGACCCGCAGGACTTGGGAAAAGCCCGGTATACCTGCCGACCCTGAGGCGCGCAGCTGCGCGGGACCCCTAGCGTCACGGAGCGCTGCACCGCTCCACAAAATATTCAATATCTCCGAAAATAATTATTTTTTCGACCTGGGTCCAACGGCATCTTAATCTTAAATGTATTTTAGATTTTTCTAAATGGTTTTCAAAAAATCGATTTTTTGAAGCCGTCACTGTGGTCTTGTCCCTTAAGACATTTTTTTGAAAATTGTACAGTGGTGTTACCCCTTAAGGTTTTAATTATATGCGCCTGTATGTATTATATAATCCTTAACGTATGAGAAAAGATCAACTACGTCTGCCTATTACCTTAAGCTCAAATATTGCATGCATATTTTTAATCGTCGCTAAAATATTAAAAAAAAATGTAACAACTGACTGTAGTTTATAAAACATATATACGGCTTTTAAAAAATCAACGCTGGACTCGTTATCCATTGGTCTCTTTCCCGTTTTGATATCCGACATCGTTCGAATCGCGATGAGAAACAAATTACAAAATGCTATTGTGAAAGTCGACGGCGCGGCGATTGCATATCGAATTTATGTCAATCAGCAATTTTTTTTTATACTCGCTGCTGTAATACACTTGAGTCTGCAGTGTGGTAAGTTTTTTTCACTTCGTTCCGTAATATAGACATTTTTTCGTGCACGTGAGTCTTTTTTTCGTACGAAAGAAAATTAGAGTGTGCTGTGCTGCAGAGTTTATGGAATGTCATGTAAACATAGTATACAGATTAACAGCGAAAATATCAAAACCAGATTGCCACATGCATTATATATTTATCATTTATCCGAAATGTAGCTTAATTGCGCATAATAAAGTTACGATGATATTTACACTGAACGTCTTCGGCACATTTGTTTGAAAAGCAGTTTGACGCTACTTTGAGGACAGGTCATCGTTCGTGACGATGAAAAATTCCATTTTTTTAACACAATTTGCATCACTAAGGCAGGATACACATTTACAATGATCGAAAAATCGATCTCTTTTTTTTCTATTATCAAACGATAGAACTATATATGTAGAATATTTTTCCAAAGTTTCAAAGCGGAATTCGAAAAACTTCAAATGTTACAGCACATCAACGCTGTTACCGCTGTGCCTTACCGCTCGGATTCGGTGCGGGCGTAAACTTCGAACGCGTTCTTCTCTAAACTGCATTTTCGAAATTGGCATGTAAGATTACTCAAGAACTATTCAACCGATTCAGTTGAAACGTGGTGGAAATATTAATAATATTACTACCTTCTACTTGGCGAGAAATGTTTTTGAACAATGTGAAAAAAAAACTACTTTTTTAATCCAAGTTTTATAGAAATCTTGCGTGAAACGTTGATTTTTTTCATAAATGCGTGCTATTCTCTTAAATTTGCCCTTTCTTCATTTTAATTACTCTCACAATCATATAGAAACTATGCGATTTCTTACAGGAAAAATTGTTGAGTTTTTTTGCAAACCAAAGTTTACGGATATTAAACTTAAGATTGCATGTATAATGGATACCGCGCGGCGCACCCGACCGCCAACTTCAAAGCCGTTTTTCCACGATTCACTTTCCACGCTACAAAAAAATACCTTGTGAAAGTTCTAACTCTTTAACGAAAGTTCAGATCGCTTTGAAATTGTTACAACGTATTATCCGCAGAAACAAA
Source organism: Ophion ellenae (assembly GCA_963210295.1). Taxonomy (NCBI): domain Eukaryota; kingdom Metazoa; phylum Arthropoda; class Insecta; order Hymenoptera; family Ichneumonidae; genus Ophion; species Ophion ellenae. Next base: position 15,739,765 of record OY723392.1, read on the forward strand.
AATTTCAATGACACAAAAAATTTTTTTTTATAAAATACCGACAGAAAATTGAGTTAAATAATTTTAGGTTTCGAATTTTTAATATAATATTTTTTTTTAAATATTATTGTTGGTTCACACTAAAGATACATTCATTATGCAATTATAAATATGTTCATTTTTTTCAGACACCCACATTGATGCCGAGAACTTTCACCATCAACGCGCGCGCAAAAAAATACATTGCTTCATTATGTTATATCTCCGGCATTTGTTAATATTTTTTATTTTTTTTTTACATATACTTAACCATGCGCATAAACGATCTGTAAAAAATGTTGTCAATATATGCGTCACGTTTTTTCAACCGCGTCTAGAAAAGTACCTTCGAAAATCGGCGAAATTGCGTATATAAGGCCTTAAAGTGTTTAAAAGACGTGGGCAAAAGAATATTTTCAAATTTAAAGTAGTTCAGAATTTACAGTCTGTTGAGCGGAATGGTCCGCCGGCTGGAAAACGGGTAGCTGAGGTGCTCGGAGCGTTTTTTCTGGAAGCAGCATTTTTCAGCGCGCGGGGCGCTCTACACCTTCAACGGATGAACCGATTCACATGAATCTCTGCGCAATTGAAAGGAAATTCAATTTGCGGTTTTGTTCGGCCGTTGAGACAAAAAAATGGTTTTTTTTCAAACGTCTGCTATTTTGTTATCCAGAGGTATTTCAGAAAACAAAAAACGATAAGCCCCCCCTCCCGCCCCCCAAATTTAGTCTATAGCTTAAGGCCTTAAGCCACAGTAACGGGTATAGAATCATGTGCGCGTTTAACAATTTTTTTTCGTATGAAAAAGTGATTCACTCATAAAATTAATTACACATCTATTTAGTATGAATATCAAGCTGTTAGAAAAAATATATTTTTTTTTCAATGTACACAATGGCCGAGTACTCGAAACTTCTCGGAACAGCTTTTTTCCAATTGGCGTCGCAATTAACTTAAAAAATTTTCACTCGATTTACTTCAAGTTTGAAAGTTACCTTCCTAATTGCATTTCGCAGAGAAGTACGTACGGAATTTCTGATTCATCGAAAACTTTTCATTTTATGAGCAGTTTATGAGCAGTTATAATGAAATTTTTCACTGAAAATTTATTTCTTAAGTTCAAATACCCACAACTTTCGAATAAAACAATATTTTTTAAACTCCGTACGTACTTCTCTAGGTATTCTAATGTAGATTGACGAGAATTATTGTCTTTTGTTCTAGGTAAAAAATTGTGGATGCTAAATGTCACGCCGCGGAACGCCTAAAAAAAAGATAACAAAAGAAAATATCAGTAGTCGGCCATTTTGTACGTCGAAAACAAAATATATATTTTCTAACAGCTTGATATTCACACTAAATAGATGTGTAATTAATTTTATGAGTGAATCACTTTTTCATACGAAACAAAAATTGTTAAATTCGCACCTGATTTTATACCTGTTTCTGTGGCCTAAGGCCTTAATAATTTGCAACCCGTTTTTGTCTCAGATGAACTGGCAAGGCTGTAGAGCGCCCCACGCAGACCAAAACACGCCGTTCATGGCTTTATTTGACGGGAGCAGGTGCCACCATTTTAGATATTTTTAATAAATAAAATTGGAATTTACTCTTTATTGATAGACGAATGAAATAAGTTGAAGTCCATTTTCAAAAGTATTTTTTTTATATAATAAAATTCCCGAAGTTGCTTCATTTTTCATCCCTCTCGGCGGTAACCTGCACTGAGAGAAAAGTCCATGGTATTTACAACAAACGCCCATGGTAAAAGAGAGGCTAGTAAAATTCGTTATAGTTTATTGACACGACAGTCATAATATGGTTAACACGACTCTAAGCGAAAAGTACTACTGTGTCCAAAAAATAAGGTGACATTTGAATTTAAACTGCGCGCGTCGAAGGATTTGGAGAATTATTTTTTTTTTTTTAGGTTGGTAGTACTGTCAGTGACATCTATGTCAAATTTACATGTCAAAATATTCATTAGTGTTTGAGATACGCGTCGTTTTGTGAGCTACTAAAAGTGAGTTTTTCGTTGCCACGATAATGCACCATCCCATACTGCACTCGTAATTCGTGATCATTTCGCCAAAAACTCAACCCATATCGTTCCGCAACCACCGTATTCACCTGATCTGTTGCCGTGCGACTTCTGGCTGTTCAGCAAGCTCAAAAGATCGCTCCGGGGACACCGTTTTGATACGATAGAGGAGATTCAAGCCGCAGCGAAGACGGAACTGAAGGCCATCCCGGAAAGTGACTACAATCAGTGTTTCGAAGATTGGAAAATCCGTTGGCATAAGTGCATTGCATCGGGAGGGGATTACTTTCGAGGGGATGAAATTGATTTAGAAAAATAAATAAAGAATTTTTGAAATAAATACAATGTCACCTTATTTTTTGGACACAGTAGTATACCTAAACATGCTATCTGGGTGGCGTGTTTGACTATCTATTATCCCCGAAATGATTATTTTCTATTGTGAAAGACTTGACGCTATATATATGGTCAATTCAGTGCTATAATAAAATCGGTGTACAAGTACCAACGTTGTATATCGTACGTTAGGTTTTGTTCAGTCAAACTTCTACGATTCATTTCAAGTTTGTACAATTCACATGGTTAACATTTACGCTTTTCGAGTATAATTTGTTAGAAGGCCTTATGAGAAGTCACTATTCGAAAAAAAATATAGTAAAGTTTTCTTCTAGCGAAGACGTCAATTATTTGCAGTACGAGCAACCACAGCTTAAGAGTTTCAAGAACTACCCATGTTTCACAAACCGTTACATGGTGTGTTTGTTGCATTGCAAAAATAGGATATCAGTTCAACACTTCTTCTCGTAATTCACCTGGTGTTCTTGTAAGACGCACATAACTCTGCATGCAGCAGGTCGTATCATATAATATGGTATTAATTACGATTATATGGTACAATACTATTGCGAAGAGCAAAAAATCCATTTAAACAGTGACGTATATTATAAAAAAATATCTGTGCAAAATTGTACCTAAATCACAGGTAGCAGCTATTCGGAAGTAATGCCGAAATTACTTTTGTCTTTTATGCCATATCTGTGATCAAATGCCAAAAGTACTCGGTAACGTAGGGGCAGCGGGCGTAGGACAGGCAGAAGGTAGGCAGCTAGGTTCTAGGTTCGATTCCGCTAAGGCGAAATATTTTCTTCAAAATAAATCATTACAGGAGGTCAGGGAATGCCGAATTACAATAAAAAAATCATCGAGGTACCCGAGTCCAAATTTTCAGCCTATTTTGAAGGCCTTTGATCCTATGTCAGCCTCACTTGAGTCTGTTTACTGCTAGATGTCCTACTATTGGCCCCTAACATGCTCTTTCTTTGCTGCTTACCTCCTGCATAGGCCCTTATACTCCTACCTAACCTAGCTGAAGTCGTTGTAGCTCCTCGTTTGCTGCTAGAAGTCCTACTATGGGTCCTAACATGCTCTTCCGTTGCTGCTTACCTCCTGCATAGGCCTACTCCTACCTAACCTAGCTGAAGTCGTTGCAGCTCCTCTTTTGATTGTGTTTGGACCTATCGCGCATTTGGCTGATTCGTCGAAACGAGGGTGGGGATGGTCGCATTCGAAAGAGGGGGTCTGATAGTTTTCAGTAACCATCATGCGTTGGACTAGGTAGGACCACGCGGTCGACGTAGAGGCGTACTTTTCCAATGGCCTTTCCATTATCTCGACCCAGCAAACCTTTCGCATACGCTTCAAACCTGCCCCTACAGCTCCAGCAACACCGAAGTGGAAGAAATGGATCTTGGGCAAACAGTTACAATATTTTTGATCGGAATTATAGCAAGCACGCATGCATACGTATAGGTACTACTATACGTGTGTTGGTGTATGCTTAGGCGTGCATGTGTGCGGGTATACACGTGTGTCTACGCATGCGCGTATTCAGGCATATATATCTCTATATGCGTAATAGGTTTGTTCGCGCTAGCTACACTTTCTACACTTTTTTAGGGAGTGTACACTTTCGCGTTCGTTTTAACGGAAATGACGTCACGCGCCGCTGTTCGCGTTACGAGTGTAGCTACACTTTCGTGCCACTAACCTTAGACTTTCTACACTCGATCTTGACGAGGTGTAAAAGTACACGAAAAGTGTAACAGTGATATTACTAGAATAACCCCATAACCAGCGAAACTGTCAGTGAGTGTATACAGAGGTAAGTACGACATAACCTAAAATATTTAAGGTAATGACAAACAAATTCTCATTTATTACGAAAAACAATCAATAATAAAGGTTCAAAATAACAAACTATTGTAATTATCAATCTCTATCGATCAAGGTGATTAAAAAATTGACATGACCTACAATGTATAAGGCAATCACAAACAAATTCTCATTTATTACGAAAAACAATCAATAATAAAGGTTCAAAATAACAAAGTATTATAATTATCAATTTCTATTGATCAAGGTGATAAAAAAATTGACAAGATAGAATGACAAGTGTTTATTATAAATTCGCAGTATCACAATACATTCCAATCTACTATCAACGCAAACAGAAGCTAACATGGAACAGGAGCTAGAAATTAAGTCAGCAGTGCTGTTCCGAGATTCAGAAGGCGGCTTAGTCGTTGATGCTGACAACAACGTGTGCATTTGTGAGGGTTTTGGATTTCTACAATCGTATCACTAACACTCCATTCTATGTAAAACTGGCATCAATACATCCATTCTGAGCGCAATTACAAGTACAAGTTAATAATTGCAATAACAGCGTCCATTGTAATCAGTTTACGAGATCAACAAACTTAAGGTTACACGGTATATCTCTTTAACGGTTAGATGAGACTCCGTAATCTCATGTGTTGTTTGAGATTAAGGTGTGGTCCACTAGGTCGCTGCCATGTTTCTTGTACACTATCGCGTTCGCGCTAGAGTTGCTTACCCGCGAGGAAATAAACTGCACTCCCTAGACACGGCCCTAGTTCCGTTTACACTGGCGAGTGTAGAGTGCAGCTAGCGCGAACAAACCTAGAGTGTATGCGTGTGCGTGTATACGTGTGCCAACCGACGTCCTTCTTAGAGCCTGCAAATGAAGAAAAGGGAAATTTGTTCCCGTTCTAGGCCCTAAGTAGGAGCTCATTTTATATTGAATACGATGCTACTTTACTGCCTTTATCTCCTACCACTGTGAGGATCTGGAGGGGCAAAATAAGCTGAAAATTTCGACTCGGGTAGAACTCTCAGTTGTGTCTTTTTTTTGGATTCATGAAAAATGCATTTAATAGACGGGCATTGATGCGTTGCACCAACACTTGAATAACACACCAAATGCGCATATAGTAGGTAGTATCTTATAAAATGGTACATATCACTATAAACTTCGTCTAAAATCACCGGCAAAATTTTTTTTCGATGTATATATATTTCAGTTCACTATTAGAATCTTGGGAAGTACATTTTTGATGGTATCAGGGAATATCAATTTTATGAAAACCTACTATATTATATAGCATTGAAGAATAAACGTATGTTTGTAAAATTGATTGTTGCGGTTAACATATGTACATAATTCGTACAGCTGCAAAAATATCAACAAGCAGTACTATACTTTTGGCAGTAACTACGGCTATGAAATATTGTTGTCCCCTAAGGGAAATATAAAATATAGTTAAAATATTGTTTAGGACACCATACATTTCTCTCAGTGTGTCCTTAGAATGGTATAACTATTCAAATATTAATTCAAAACATACCAAGGCAAAATTAACTTCTCACGTTATATATGCAGATCCCAATACATTTGGAAAAAAATGAAGGCGCAACCCAATTTCCATTGCAACCTTTGATAGTTGGTATCTTTTCCAATACGCTGAATCTCTCAACTTGGATTCATTATATCTTTGTAGCCCAAACAACCGATACTCTTGCTTGAGTTTTGAAACGCACATTACCGTGTGCTCTTTCCCATCTGGGAGTTTTTTTTTCCAAACTGGGTTTTGTCGCATAGCAGTAGAAAAACGGGCCGTGATCTTCAAAAGTTATAATTTTATGGAAGATTGATGAGATTGTTGCCTACACGGAGACTAAAGGGAAGGCGCCCAAACTCTGCATCCTAAGGCGTCCCCAATATCGTGAAAACTGAGGGCGGCGCTGCCCCCGTTCCGAGGCAATGATCTATATGCAGTGGGTAAAGAAAGTAATTGTACAAGTCGTCTTTTTCAAATTATCCTTCGAAAAAAATAAAATGCTTTATTAAGTTTCTGTGTTCGATAGCTTATCCTAAATATACATGGTGTCTGTTTACAAAAATCTTGGGAAAACACGAACAAACAAAAAAAGCTAAATTAGCAACAGTTTCGGGTGAGAGGTACAAATACTTTTTTTACCCATTGTATATTACGTAAGTATATAACACTTTGAATCCGATTGTAGGACAGATGACAGCTAACCGATCTAACCTTAACCATTTGCACTCAAGGCCTTCCTCGCTCGGATCGTAAGTGGTCAGCGAGAGTCACTTCTCGCGTGCAAAGGGTTAATTTATGTTTAAGCGTCAGTGTTGTGATAAAATTCTAGTTTAAATGATACAATTGTTCGTAGGAATCCAATATTGATTAAGCAATATAACTATTTCAGTGACTACGCGCAGAGGCGTAGTCACTGTTTTTTTTATTGAAAAATTCATTTCTTTCGCACACGTAATTTATTGGAATACAAAAAGAAGTGTGCATTACCAAATTTGAAACTGCAAATTATTTTCTCAGTAGTCAATTTCGCAAATAACTATATGTTTTAACTAATGTAATCTTGTTTCTTCATTTTTATATAATAATTTGCATATAGGATGCAAATGATCGTTTCCAGAAGATGACCTAACGATGTCTTTTAAGCTTGACTTCTAAAAAATTGTATTTATGCTTTAATTAAAAGTGTGACATTAAAAAAGTGTGTTTAATCCATCGTAGAATCGTTAAAAAATGAGGTTGGTAAGAAAGTCTTGCAACACTAAAGTGCTCGGTTAAATATTTTTCCTAGCAAAGCAGTTCGAGAACATTCAAGAGTAGAAATTGTTAGAATGATCTAGGAACTTCCATGTAAAAGGGTATATAAGGCGCTCGTTCGTTGCGATCAGACAGTATTAGTAAATATGGATCACAGAACACTTTGAGTGATCGCCTATTATAAATTTCTACAAGGACGTTCTGCAATATCTGCTGCTACTAATATGTGCATTGTGTTGATTATTTAAGCCCTAAGAATGTCTGGACGGCTGGCATTCAAAGTGTACCAGAGCGTTAGACACGAGTTGTAGATGACGAGTGGGACTATATTATAAAGTAATCTTATCTTGATAAAATATTATGTTCATTTATAAAAGGTGTCTTTTGAGTCGCAAGATTTTCTCACCAACCTAATGTTTTTTTGTCAACACATTTTCTTTTATATTTAATTTTACAGGTATTTTTGGAGGGTAAGCTATGGATATTTATTTTTAGACAGAGTGCCCCATTTATCTTAAGGTATCGGAATAATTCAAGAATTAAAAAATTAATTGAAAAATCCTGAGATACGTATTGAGTAGATTCAATCGATGAGTAAAATGGCAAGATATTGTGTTTTTATTCAGTATACGTTTTATATACGAAACGTTTTACATTTATATATCAAACATTGTTGAATTAGAAGTGAAGAATTACATGTAAAAAGCATGTAAGATGAAAAGTTAAGAACAACCAATATGCTTCTGAAATATTGTTGATTAAATACTATAATTGTGAATGGTAGTGGTTGCCTCCTACTTGAATGGGTGACTTGCGAGTCGTACACCGACTTTTTTTTATGTGCCGAAACCTCGTCCGGTCAGATATATTTGTTTGATCGACGCACCACCCATATTATTGGCATTTTCGGGTAAACTTCATTCGCCCTCTTCCCAATGGACTGTGGACGTGTGTATCTAGTCTCCACAGCCTCTATCATCCTCTCTCAAACCTATCCGCGTTGAATCATATATCATTTGTGCACACGCGTCACTGATCAACGATTCCTATCAGACTCATTCGATTTCACATGAAAAGTTCTACGCTCACATCTCCTGAAGAAAAAAACAAAGGGAGAGCGAGGAGAAAGCACGAGCGAGACGAATGTGGCACAGGGAGAAGAGGTAAGGATTTAATTGTGCTCGTGGGGGAGCTCGCTAGAGTGTGGAATCGACTGCTGGCGCGAACAACTCGGCGATTCATCGGTTAATTCTATTTGGCTGCAACGCGACAGACGGCGACGAGGGAGCCCCTCCAACGTGTCAAATTCAATTAACGAGTTGACGGACAACACCGAGGAGAGGAAGCAGAGAGCTTTGGTTTATTCGCCAGACACACACACACATACACACAATTGAATACATTGATCGATCGTCAATACGGAAAGTCGCAAGTACTCGTATTACGCGTCCTACTCACTTAAGTTACGCCCTTCTGCTCACAAGGTGGGAAAAAAGTTGCGCGACCAAAGTACAATGGGCAATCAACAAAAAAAGAAATCCTATCTTATATGCACGCGTTTTCGTGTGCCCGTGCACAAAAAAGTACATTTTTTTTAAATATTCGCACATATAGGTGGGAAAAATTTGAATTTTAGGCAATTTCAGGGGCCAAGTTTTCTCCTAGATGGATTACACTTCGGGCAAACTAAGAGATAGACGTTGTTCGTCTTTTAACCGAGCGGTAAGTGTTTCTTTTAGATTTTTCTAAATGTCAGCCGTCTCGGGGAACACTACTAGGTATCTGCAAATCAGCTATCTCTCGCGCACTCATGGTCGGTGGGATGCTGCGCCATTTGAAAGTACCTTTGAGAGTATGCCGAGAGAATAGCAGTTTTGCAAATATATATATATGCAGGGTGAGGCACATAAAGTGTTACAGAGCAATAGTACTCAAACTATTGATCATATTCAAAAATGTTTCAGACAAAAGTTTCAGTGTTCGAGAAGGCCGTCATACTGGACCACCGTATTTTTTTATCGGTGGAGGCGTTTAAGCTACGTCAAGGTCAACTCTACTTTTATAAATAGAATGGAACGTTTTTTTTTCAACCATCTTGTGGAGCACCTCAAGCCGCATAAAAACATACAGCAGTCAAAGTCGTTCAAGGTCACATATTTAGATTTGTATCATCGATACTGACCTTGAATGACCTTGAACGACTTTGACCCCCGATGTTTTTTTGCGGCTTGAGGTGCTCCACAAGATGATTGAAAAAAAAGTACAATTCCATTTGAAAAAGTGGAGTTGACCTTGACGTAGCATCAGCGCCTCCACCGATAAAAAGATAGGGTAGTCCAGTATGACGGCCTTCTCGAACACTGAAACTCTTGTCTGAAACATTTTTGGATACGATCGATAGTTTGAGTGCTTTTGCTCTGTAACACTTTATGTGCCTCACCTGTATATGTGCAAAACGCGCGCAAATATATATACGTTTCAAGCCAATACATGAAAAAAGCAATGTGTCAAGGTGATGTGAAAAGGGAGGCCGAGACAAATCATCTTGGGCGATGTCTAAACAGACAAAAAGGCAGAATAACGAAGTACTGTTCAATTTGGTTGCTAGAGCCGTCGGAAATTTGTTCGGGAGGGCTCCGATCCTACCACATCCCTATAGGGATTTGATAGGGAAGTTGTACTTAGGGAGTCCACATTGTAATCCAAGTGGTTTCCGCGTTATTCTGGATGGACGTCCTTTGAAATTTTTATTTGAAATTCTCAACCGGACTTTGTTGGATCTCCGAAAAAAATATACCATTAGGATCCCGTGCACAAATTTGGTGGGAAGTATCAAGATGCACCCACATCTCCATAGGAATGTGTTTGAGACACCGCACATAGGGAGTCCCCATTGTCCAAATTTTTTTTTTGGCATTGAAATTTTTGTTGAAATTTTGTTGAGAATAACAAAAAATGAGTGCTGCCCAAATTTTAGCCCTTTATATTAATATTTAGAGGTCCCTCATCGCGATTTATTATTTCCCAATCATTTAACATGATAAAAGCTTTGTTTGCCGCGTCTCAGCTTTATAACTCGCCTACGGCCCAGGTAGGAATTGACGATGAAAAAGGGCTCACCAAGCTCTGAAACAAGGCTCACATTTTTTAATTCAGGCTGAGCACCAGCCTGATTTCAGGCCTAGCTGAACCCCTGAATGATAACGCGGTTTCAGGCTGTTGCACACAGGCTTGACCAAAGGCTGGTAGAAAAGCCTGTACTAAGGCTGAAACGACGAAACAACAAGGTTCAAAACGAGCCTTAATGAAGCCTTCACGAGCATTTATGACCAAGCTTATCCCAAACTCTTCTCGAGGCTATATGAGGCCTGTTTTTAGTTTCCTATATTCTACATTGGGGTAAATTTAATAAATTTGTAAAGAATTCATTTTATTTATTATATATATTTATTATTCATTATATTATTTGTTATAAAATATATATAAAATATTTTAATACAATACTTTATTTTATTTATTGTTTATGGGACACGTAATACACAGAGTGTACGCAAACCCCAGAGAGTGAGTATATACGAAATGTGTATGTGACGAGAAAAAAACTTTTTTGTGTACCTCATAAATATCGATAACCTCATCGATAACCTCACCTCATAAATATCGTGTACCTCATAAATATCGATAAGAGAATATGTTTAAATGTTCTGAGCTGCCTCCTTCGCTTTCGTTTCTCGTGCCTTCGCACCCGACAAATTTATTGTTATTTTTTTTTTTCATCAAAGTACAGAAAAAAAATTATTTAAAATTTATTTTATTTTATCACAACCTGAAACAAGCCTGCATCCAGCCTTGATTTTTTAGCCTTAAAATTCACTGGCTGAATAAAGCTTGAAATAACCCTGAGTTTAGGCTAAGCAGCCAGTCTTGGTTCCAGGCTGCTCCAAACGATGTAATGAAACCTGGCCCAGGTCTGTCTCACTCAGGCTCGGTGAAACAAGGCTCGCACAAGTTTGTTTCCATCGTCAGCCTTTAGATTCCCTACCTGGGGGGACACACGGAAATGCCCAAAACACTGTTTTATAGGAAATTTAACACTCTACAACAAAATTCCTTAGCCTTCATACGATAAATCTACTCGTTGGAATTTTATTCAACGTCAAAGTTGAATTTATGATAAATTTCATGATTTGGTGAGATTTTTGGACTTTACGACGAAATTATTGATTTTTTTGTTATTTTCTGATTCCTCTGAAAAGTATTGTATCCTTTTCAAATTATTCCCTAGATAGTTTCTAAAATTCCTAATAGATTTAAATTTATTGTTATTTAAAAGTACATTAGTACAAAAATATATTCTGAAGGTATATAGTTCTGTAGGTACACGTATGAGCCAAAAGTTTCGGTCGAAGCGTATAGTACCATCCAATACGATGCTGTTGGTTGTAAACTTTTGAAGCCTATACGATGCTGTTGGTTGTAAACTTTTGACAGAGCTTGTACCCCCTATATGTCCCACACATTCGCACCTCATGCATAGATAGGTCTCATACTCGTGTAGAGAGCGGCACTGTATTTGTGGCAACAGTGCGATTTTTCTGCAGTCATAGCGTTGAGCTTCCTACCATTCGTCTTTCGCGAAATATTTCATATAAATTAAAAAAGCGTGAAAATTTCAACCCAAATGCGATACAAAGGAAAGTTCACAAGAAAAAAGGCGCTTGCTGAAAGACTGAAAGCTGTGGCAGCCATGTGTCAAGCAAATGCGGCTAAACGCGATGAGAATAACCATAACCTCAATGGTCAGAAACAAAAATTCGCTCTCGAAGGACGTCGGATCGTGGATTTACATCTTGCAGTCAGTTTAAATTGTATTCGCTGTAACTAAGGCAAATACATACATACATTAAACACATTAAATTGGTTTGCAAAATAAAGTTATTTCACATCCACCTCAGAATTACTAGAACTCGGGGGAAAAAAATACGCCTCGAGTTCCCAGACCACGCGCAGATCAGCTGGTTGCAGCGTACACTGTTGTCATTCCGTTACAGATGGTGTGGAATAAAATTACCACTTTTCGTAAGTCGAAATCTCCGAAACTAATCGGTCAAAGTTTGTCATTTTTTTTCAAATCAATCCCACAATATTACTGCGTACACGTGTGTTTTTATTTTTTAATCCAAAGATCCGTTTAGAGCCTATATCGAGAAATGCGAGCCAACTCCTATCGGTTTACGTGTTAGGTATAGGGATCGCGTACAAAAATACCCATATTCAATTGCAATTATCTCATGATCTAAACGGTGAATCGAATTGAATTTTTGGGCATCAGTCCATGAAGGTCACATCTACACCATACTTATATTTCAGCCAATTCCTAAGATTTGACCAAAACTACAGAACGACCTTAAACCGAATTCAATTACCCATAGCATAATAAAAAATATCTAGGGAATAATTTAAGAAGGATACAATACTTTTCAAGATAAATCAGACAAAAGACAACAAAAAATCAATAATTTTGTCACAAAAGTCCAAGTCTCACAAAATTATGAAATTTATCATTAATTCAACTTTAATGTTGAATAAAATTTGAATGAGTGAATTTATCGTATGAAGGCTGAGGACCTTTTTGTAGAGCGTTAAATTTTCTATAAAAAATGTTTTTAGGCGTTTCCGGGTGTTGTTACCCAAATACATTATGTTTTGCTTTTTTCAGATTCGATAATTTATCGATTTTCTGTTGACTAGTCAATCCGCAAGTACTACCTTAATATGAAGGGCTAAAATTTGGTCAGCACTCATTTTTCGTTATTCTCAACAACATTTTCAACAAAAATATAAAATAATAAAAATTCATTTATTGGGGCCAGTCTAGAGAGTATATGTGTGGTCCCATGAAAAAAATTACAACTGGTTCGACACTGGCACAATACTGAGCCACCTCTACTCTATGGATAGCCTTTCCCTGACATAAGTTCGGGTTCATTAATGTAACCCCATGAAAAAATTGCCAACACATACAATATGGCCGATGTCTGGTCCAGTACGGGCCGTATGGTCCTGTACGGTCCGAAAAATCGATTGTTTTTTAGTTATTCAATAAACATTTTTTTCTTGATACTCCAACAATTTTTGTTAGGGGCTAAGACATTATTGGAGAGTGATGATCAAATACTCGATCGGCGCGTCTTTTCAAGGGCTACTACAACGTTCCCATTTGAACAAAAAGTATACGAATTTACCCCAAAGAGTTATTGAATTAAAACTGATTTTTCAAAATTTCACCCCACTTTTTCATCCCCAAAATGAACTACCACGACTTCGGCGCTGTGAACAAAACTAAAGCCCGGATTTTTCTGAAAATTTTGTCTCACGGCGCCGACTGCGAAGACGTTGGAGTTTGACATCAATCCACCCTATCCTCATACCCATGCTAAAAAACCCTGCACCCCAATTTTTAGGCAAACTTGGATTTAGCACCCGCACCACCTACAGAATTACCTACAGAACATCTGTCAAAAAACTGTTCTTCTTCGTTTTTTCCGATTACATGGTTTTTCAGCGACAGTACGACTGAACTATTGTTGTGAAAAAAATTAAAGAAATTATTTTATTCTTGTTAAGGTGACGACGAGGACTCTGCAACAGTGGGCGATGAATTCTGCGTTCCCGTTTTTGTCGTATAATTTTCAATTAGTAGCGAGCCGGAGGTGGGTGGAACGTTTAAAAAAACATCACTGGATCAGGCAGCGGAAAATCACAAAATTTATCAGCTCAAAAGAGCATGCCACAATGGAGGAAGTGTCAGCAGCTGTTGAGCTATTCCAGATGCAAACGAGTCATCATCCCTGATTCCGACCTGGGTTACGTTATAAATACCGATCAAACGGGATGCCAGTATCAATACACTTATAATAGATCGCTTGCAGAACAAGGGGTTAAAACTGTTCTGAAAAAAAAATTTTAACAAACAAACCCACTCCTACACGGCGCATTATGCGTCAACTGCATCAGGAAGAATCTTGCCTTTCGTGTTTTTATGTGTGCAGGAACCGTCGGGTAAATTTGGTCCAATCGTTGGAAAAAGAGTTGACGAGTTGAAAAAAAATAAAAAACGTGATTGTGACTAGCACAAAATCGGGGAAGTTCTACCAAGCAACAGTACGAAGAATTTTTAAAATCTTTTATTTCGCCGTACGTGGGTGAGCGGACATTTCTTTTCATGATCGATTCGTGGGGTGGCCAAACTGACCAGACACTCTACGATCGTATCTTCGTCGACGAAACAAAAGCGTGCACTTGCACTGTTCAAGTTATTCCACCTAAGTGTACCCCGCTTTGTCAATCGTGCGATGTTTATTTTTTCCATCAAGTAAAAATATTTATTAAAAAACTACAAAATGCTCCGGAATTGTTAAAAAATAACCGCGAAATCGCTTCACGGGAGGACTCGATACGAATACATTACTGTTGCATCAGTTCAGCGTGCCAGTATTCATTCCAATGATTAAATATGCCTGGTTTGCATCGAAATTAATTGATGAAAGTCCAATTTTTTTTAAATTTGAACGACCAGTGTTTTCCGGTATGGCTGCTAAAAAATCCGTGTGCCTGTCAAGAGGTAGCATTTATTAGATGTGCATGGTGCCACAATAATCTGTGCTTTCAGTGTTTCTATGATAATTATCATCCGGAATTTTGTACACGTTTTGAAGCTAGCGCCAGCGAATAAATGACGTCGCGCAATAAATTAAATAATGAGCGAATACTGTGTTATAATTAATTATTTCCTGACCATTTATTCTAGCGTTAATATTGATTTTTTTGTTTATGTGATCATAATTTTATTTAAACGAACTACACAGTATCGAATAATATATGTTTCGATGCGTTTGTAAAAATAATTTCATCAGAAAATTAGATAAGTATGCCCAATCAATCATTTTCATTAAAATCACGAACGATTGAGGCATTTTTTTAAAATAAATAGATTTAAAAAAATATAGACCAGATGTCACTCGTGATCAGTAATGCAATCCAAGAAAAGGTTTCATATGACAAGACGTGCGCTCATCGTCGGTACACGCGATCAATTGTTGCTAATTGTCGAAAAGTACGGGATCTTTATATTATACTATATTTGCATTATGCGAAATTTCATCCTTAAGACGGAATAAAATGCATTTTCACACTCGACCCACTGCATTTTGTGGAAAAATAAGGAAGAAAAATTCCAGTAACGGCCGTTTAGGTATATGTCGATAATTGTGACAAATGATGATGTGCTCCCTTGCGCAGCTTTGATGTTACGTACACCCCGCAAGGGCAGCACCGAACGGTGAATAGCGGTGTCACGCCGGTAAAAACGAATAGAATACCACCGCAATCCTTTTCATCGTTAGAATGGAACACAAAATAATTTGATTTAAATGTGATTTTTATTGAGAATGGAAATTCGGAATTGGAAAGATATTGGTTGCATTTCAGCCTTGCAAACTTCATCCCCATCAGCAGACAAAAGACAGAAACTTATCAGCGTGTGTTATTTCGTCAGCACTTTTTAGTTCATAATTCGCAAGTTTTATTAGGGTTAATGAATCCACAAAAAAAAGGTTATTCTGGATTACCAATCACATATTAGCGGGAATCGCAATGTTGAAATCCGAGTTGTTCTTCCGGCACGATCGTACGTTCACTGGAATTTTAGCAGAGCGTTTATAGAGGTTGGAGCGTTAGGCACGATCCAAGATGAAATTTTGTTTGAAATGATATGTTATTGTCTAGACTATACTGAATCTTCACGATAGAAAAAAATCACCACAAATACCAGACATAAAAAATAGTTCAATGTATGTAATCTTACGTGCGGTTAGATGGATAAGACTTTCATGCTACGGGTGATGTAATTTTTTTTTGTTGCTATTTAGTACCAATATAAACCATTTCTAACAACGGATTAACGCTAACTAAACCTTTTTAAACATTTAGAAAAAAAACCATCTTGCCCACCGTAAACCATATACAAAGATTACAAATCTTGGCTGGCGAATGAAGAGCATTGCTGCCAACCTCAATGTCCGCGAAATAGCCGTATCGCGGCAACGCATAATATTAATAAATGGTAATAATAAATAACTTCGTGACATAAATATAAATAGGCATAATTGAGGAACTGGCGAACAGAACCTGACTTGTCCATGAATTACTTTTTTACATAAACATAAATATGTTCGAATTTTTAAGCTTAAATATATTGAGGCTCTATCAAAATGTAAGCTTGGACCTGGCTTTAGTTTAATCATAACACTAACTACCATGTGTTTATTTTCAGTTTGGACAAGTCCGGTTATGAATGAGAATGGTGGACAATTCCGCTTTTGAATGAAAATCTTATGGACATATCGACGCTGCTTACGAAAAGTCGCACGATTAAAAGTTCTTACGAAAACTAGCAAGATTATGCATGTTTCGGCGTTCGCCGCGAAAACTAGCATGTTTCGGCTGTCACCGCAAAAACTAGCTTGTTTGATTTTCACTGTAAAAACTACTGCAAAAGGAGTACGTTTAAAACCTTAAGGATCCCATCGCTCGTACAATCTAACCAAAAAGAGTTTTGGTGAGAATTTAAAGTCCATCGTGCTCAGGTACAAATCTGGAAAAATAAACCATTAGTATTTCTTTTTATGATAATTTTTGGCGTTCTGAGATTTTGATTTTACACTCGTTGCTTTTATTAACATTTTGATGATAATTATCAATTAAAATCGATGGTAGTAATTTTTGTAAAAAAAAAATATATATCGAAATTGTAAATACAATAAATTATTTATTGTGACTTTCTATTAAAAAAATAACGTTATTGAAAATATCATTCAACAAATTTACTGTAATCTTACAGATGGTTATCGTCGAATGTTTGAAAAATCTTGCTGATGTTCAATTGGAATTAAACCTCTGTCAAGCATGACCTGTAAATCTTTTTTTTTCTTGGTGCAAGAGGCAATTTTTATCTGACGTCTGTTTTAATTGAAACATTCGAACATCATCCATGTTTTTGTTTTTTTCAAAGATTTTCATTTCTCGTCCTTCTTGGTCAAAATCATATTTAACCCTTTAACAGCCACGCCTATTTCCGGATGGCTCAAAATCATTTCCTCTGGTAGTATAGCTAAAAAGGGTTAAGTATGAATATCCAACCATAATTTTGTCGATAAGGGTCTGTAGCAAATTTGCTACTAACATTTTCACCTGCTCAGTTCGAACTATTATTCTAATTCAATCAAAAATCTTGAAAGCCTAGTTCGTCCAGCCACGCTTCCTTTACACAATTATATCAAAAAATATTTCAAGAATATCCATTTACTTACTTTTTCGGACAAAAAACGGGCGGCAGATCAAATCATGGAGCCTAGATACCAGGAGGTTCAGCGAGGCCTTTCAACTCGTCCCCAAAACGAGAACGAGAAATGATGGCGCTGGGGTGCTCTGGCACCTATATGTATATAGATATACGCTAAACATGGGTGCGATCTAAGACAGATCACAGATGATGTACCTAACCCTCATTCGTGTTAAGGGATAACACCACTCTTGGATTTTGGAAAGACGTTTTCTTGCCTAAAAATACTTTGGTGTCATAAAAACAATGTGCAATTGGTCCTGTACCGATTTTTTTTAATTTAAAAGTTCAATTATCGATTTGGCCGCAGCGCCTCGGAGCGCGCGCTGAGTTGCTCGTACAACTTTAAACGCGGTCTTCTCGAAACCACTTTTTTCGATCTCGGAAGGCGGATTACTCGACCACCTTTGCATGCATCGATTTGAAATTTTGATAGCAGCTTCACAATTACATTCTCTATGGGAGTACGTAGCTATTTTTTTTTAATTAAATGTTAACCTTTTTATTCATAAACAGTTTACTGCTTTTCTTAGCAAAAAATCGATTTATTTCTTCAAAATGCGCTATTTTTTCAAAATTTCAAAGCTAATTTCTAGGTAGTCTCATAGCTAATCATATATATATTATCATTTTTTTGAGTTTTCAGGTCTTATATTTTACGAGAAAACCGTTCTCCCGTGAAGCTATTTGTAAAAAAAACACGTTTTTCTAGACGAGCTGTATCGCCGCCATTTTGAGTTTGAGTTTGAGATCTTTTCTCGCTTTTGTGTTTTTTTTCCGAACCGTCATGAGGAAATTATGAATCGGCGGATATTTCGACGTTTGATGTCACGATCGGTCTGCCGTGAGGTTAGAAACTCATCCGATCACTTTCACCTCGTTGACCAATATATTACTATATATGTAGGTGCCGCTGCACCCCAGCGCCATCACTTCGACACATTTTCGGGGACGCTTTTTTCAGCACCTTTGTATTGCCGCTGAACCTCCTGGTATCTACCCTGTCATTTTGGTCAACCGGTTGTACAAGACAGTTGAGTCAACGTAAAAGTTCAACGGTTGAATTTGGAGAGCTTCTCAACTGTTCATCTTTGAAAGTCGACCATCCTGCGTTTTCTGTGGATGGTTGACTCGATGGTTGACTCGGCGGTTGATTGGATGGTTGACTCGACGGTTGATTGGATAGTTGACTCGACGCAATATATTTAATGATTAATCAAATTATACTGTCTTGATAATTAAATTGATGATTTGCGGAGAATTGAGTCATCAAACAGTGGGGGGGGGGGGGATATCCGCAGCAGATTGTGCGACGGAGTGAGACAACCATCCAGCGAAAACAAAATGGCCGCGGTTAAACAACTGTTGAATCAACCATTAGGATTTTTTTTACGGTCGACTTTATAGTTGTAAAGCTGTCCAAATTCAACCGTTGATTTTTTCGGTTGACTTTGCAGTTGCCAAAATTGCTAGGGTAGGCTCCATGGATCAAATGCTGAGGCAAGCGTCGTACATTTTCATAACATTGTTGGAATATTAACATAATTCATATGTTTACGTTTGAATTTCAAGCTATTCCGGCATTTGTAGCTGCATCTAGCATAGATTGATGGAACTGTGAAGTAGCTGGTCCGCTATAGCGCCCTTGCGCTTTTACCGACGGGGTCAAAGTGAACGTAGCAAATTTGCTACAATGACAGTTGAAAGGTTAACGTGGATTGTATCGACGTAGGGTTGAATGGATATTTCCCAAATACTTGCAAAAAATCGTAAATTTTCGATTGGGCTCAAAGGAATTGGAGTAAAAATAGAGGCAAGGCGTAAAAAGGAATGGAAGAAAAGTCGGAAACAATTCCGGTGTTGAAACTGAAACATGTTAGCTTTCGCGGTGAATATCGAAATCTGCTTCTTTTCGCTGCGAAAGCTGAAACGTGCTAGTTTTCGCGTTAAATATCGAAGTTACCGGTGTTCCTGGCGAAAACCGAAACTTGCTGATTTTCGTGTCGGAAGCCTGCTAGTTTTCGCGGCGATATCAAGTCATGCAATAAAATAGATTCTTTGAATTGAATATAAATTTGTTTTTTATTATCAATTTAATCCTACACAAACCCTTCCGTGTGAGGCTCACACCAATCGCATTCAATGTCATCATCGTCATCACCGTGGTCATCTCTTACTAATTTTTCATCCAGCCATCGCTGGCTGGATGAAAGACAAGTCAGTTTCTGCTTGAAAAGGAAGTTTTTAAACAAATTTGAGGTGTTGGAGCCAGATTTGATGCAAAATATTTTGAGACCTAATAAGGTGGGCTTGAAGAACACGGAAAAAAATGACGTAATGTGGACAAGCCCGGCTTTGTTCGCCAGATCCTCAATTATAAATTACTCCAAATTTCATTCTGAGTTGTACAAAACATTCGCTGACACAGTTTTTTCGTAATAATCACCGATAATGTTATACTTTTTCAAGTTTTTCTTATTTACGTAATAAAGATATAAATATGCATCATTTGCCCTTCAACGATATATTTTATGAAAAATTCGAATCTACAGAATAAATGTATACCTCGTATCCATTTTGGTGAGGTTGGTTGACATAAAAAGTTCATAAACCGTCATTTGCCTCAACTGGACCGCTCCAACTTCCTTGAGGCCTAAGGCCACAGTAACAGGCATAAAATCATGTGCGAATTTAACAAATTTTTTTCGTATGAAAAAGTCATTCACTCATCAATTACACATCTATTTAGTATGAATATCAAGCTGTTAGAAAATATATATATATATTTTCTTCGATGTACAAAATGGCCGACTACTCAAAACAGCTTTTTCCAATTGGCGTGACAAATAACTTTAACAATTTTCACTCGATTTACTTCAAATTCAAAAGTTATGTTCCTAATTGCATTTCGCAGAGAAGTACGTACGGAATATCTGATTAATCGAAAACTTTTTATTTTATAAGCAGTTTATGAGCAGTTATAACGAACATTTTCACTGAAAGTTCATTTCTTAAGTTCAATTACCTACAACTTTTGAATAAAACAATATTTCTTTAATTCCGTACGTACTTCTCTAGGTATTCTAATATAAATTGACGAGAATTTGTTTTTTGTTCTAGGTAAAAAATCGTGGATGCTACATATCACGCCGCGGAGCGCCAAAAAAAAAGATAACAAAAAAAATATTAGTAGTCGGCCATTTTGTACATAAAAAAAAATATATATATATATATTTTTTTTCTAACAGCTTAATATTCATACTAAATAGATGTGTAATTAATTTAATGAATAAATCACTTTTTCATACGAAAAAAATTGTTAAATTCGCACATGATTTTATACCCGTTACTGAGGCCTAAGGCCTTAAATGGAAGTATGTTTGCCCGCAAAACCGATCCTAACGGAGAGGAGTGAGTAGTCCGGTGCAGAGAAAAATTCAAGGATTGTACCAATCGAGGAACAAGAGTGAGAAAGACATGACGAGCAGGAAGAACAGTATCCACACTCTGAGGCCAGCATTCCTCTGTATGGCTTGACGAATTTGTTCGTTGGCTTTTTTTACGTTTTCCGTAGACCCAACGACGGTCGTCATGAGTCTGTCCAAATCCTCGTCCTGATCCAGCACCTTCTCCGTAAATATCTCCTGCAATTCAGCAATGTGAACGACCTTGCTCTCAATCTGTTTCACTTCCTCCGTTATGGTGTTGAGCTCATTGTACAACTGTTCATTCTCGGACTCGAACATTTGCACGTCCTCTGCGGACAATTCCTCGTCATAGCTCAGGGCGTTGACGTCGCCGTTGATCTCTTGAACTTTCAGCGGACTTGAGTCCGTGGAATTGGCATTGTGCTCTTTGGTTTCGACGCACAATTCGTTGGGAGTGGTAAGCCGCGCGATGTCGCGCTGCCTCGACGGCGCTTCGTCGTTTCCCCTACCGTCGAGCTCCAGTTTCGCCAATTTTCGCGTTTCCATGGCTCTCTTCACTCTGATGGCCTTTTGCTCCGAGTATATCTTGCAGACGCTCTTCAGGTATTCCTCAACGAGGAACAGCATGATCTCGCGATGTTCGAGGCACTGCGCGGTTATTTCTTCGCCCGCAACGTCGCGCTTCAATTCCTTGATCAGTTGGGAACAGGCGGTCATTATCCTTTGGGCACCGTGGTCCAATTGGTCTCTCTCGTCGTCGGTCATGCGTCCTTTGATCGCCATATGATTGGAAAAGTTCAAATACGCCGAACGCTTCTCCAGCAAAAACTCGCGCATCTTGAATATTTGCGTTACCACCGCTCGAGCCTTTTTGCAGAACGACGATTGCTCTCGGGCTCTTCTGCTCGGCGACTTGACGTCATCCTCGTTCAGATCCCTCTTTCGCAAACTCACAGTCTTTACGCTCGCTCTGAACAACGTGCTAACGTCCATGTTCTCACTGGGATTTTGCTCTTTTTTCGGCTTGTATCTGGAAGTTACACAAGAGAATGTAGAAATGCGTACCGTACGGCAAAGAGGACTGCGTTGTTAGGAGGAGGTACCTGAGTAAACTGCGAGAAAAACAGGTAAATTTCGGGAATTTTCATCTCAAAAACTAATGTTTCGATTGGATCCGGGTTTTTTATTGGAAAATATGTGCATTGAGGTATGTTTAGGAATTTTTTAAAATAAATTCGTTGACTGGAAGCGATTCAAACGCGATTATCTCGAAACATAGTTTTCAAGGTCGGTGCCAGATGTATCTCGAAAACGGCTTGTCCGATTTTGTCCAAATTTGGATACAATATTCTTCGATAGTTTTTCTCGTTCGCCACGTAGGGGTTTTTCATTGGATTGCACCATTGCTTTTTTATGCAATGTGTATGCAATCCAAAATCGTCGGAAATTGCGAACAAAAAATTAATGTTAAATTAAAACAGTCGCAATTCCGTCAAAAATGAAAATATCAAAAAAATCCTACGTGGCGAACGAGAAAAACTTACGAAGAATATTGAATCCAAATTTGGACTAAATCGGACAAGCCGTTTTCGAGATACATCTGGCACCGACTTTGAAAACTATGTTTCGAGATAATCGAGTTCGAATCGCTTCCAGTCAACGAATTTATTTTTAAAAATTCCTAAACATACCTCAATTTACATATTTTCCAATTTAAAAAAAACCCGGATCCAATCGAAACATTAGTTTTTGATATAAAAATTCCCGAAGTTTACCTTTTTTCTCGCCGTTTACTAAGGTACCGCCCCTTAAGGCATCTTCTCACTTTACAATTTTCAAAAAATCGATTTTTTTAAATTACATTTTTCGGAAGTATACATATCCAAAAGTATCATACTAAAATGTTATGAAGATCGGAGGAGTCTAACTGTATTTTTGTGTGACCTTTACTTTATACTACCTGAGCACATTCATTTGCTCGTTAAAAACTTGAAACGCCTTTTTCTCGAAACGTTTTTCGACGGCTTGTTGATGAAATCTTCGAAACTACTGAACCGATCCTTATGAAATTTTAACCACATATTCTTTACAACTATTGCTATAGCGCATATCGAGGATTTTTTTAAATTTTGATATTCACTTTTTTTGCTAAAAGCACGTTTTTTGTTTTTTTTTCGAAAAATGTCCGCCATTTTGTTATTTTTGCATATATCAAAAATCGAATGATATGCCGTATAGCCATTAACATACTGAATCGAAAACCGTTTGATTTTTTGTTTTAGACAATCCATCTCCGAGATTTCATCAACAGCACAGACTTACAATTTTTTTAGGACATTTTTTCCACTGCCATTTTCGTCTATAAATAGTGACTCAAGGGGTAAGGCTACAGTAGAATTTTCAAAAAATCGATTTTTTTTCGCTAAAACGGTGCTTTATCATCATAAGAATAAGTCACTATTCGATTTATAGGAAGAAAATATTTTTCCTCCGACTATGAGCGTATAACGTAAGCCCACCTCTGGCACGGCCATAGAGTAAATAAAACTATAAACTCGTTTTTCTCGAAACAGCTTTTTTTCAATTGGCGTAATAAATAACTTCAACAATTTTCACTCGATTTACTTCAAATTTAAAAGTTATGTTCCTAATTGCATTTCGCAGAGAAGTACGTACGGAGTTTCTGATTAATCGAAAACTTTTCATTTTATGAGCAGTTTTATACGAAATTGTTCACTGAAAATTAATTCAAATACCTACAACTCAATTCAAATACCTACAACTTTTGAATAAAACAATATTTTTTAAATTCCGTGCGTACTTCTCTAGGTATTCTAATGTAGATTGACAAGAATTTTAGTTTTTTGTTCTAGGTAAAAAATTGCGAATGCTAAATGTCACGCCACGGACCGCCTAAAAAAAGATTACAAAAGAAAATATTAGTAGTTCGCCATTTTGTACATCGGAAAAAAAAATTCTAACAGCTTAATATTCATACTAAATCGATGTGTAATTAATTTTATGAGTGAATCACTTGTTCGTATGAAAAAAACATTGTTAAATTCGCCCATTATTTTATACCCATTATTGTGGCCTGACCTCTTTAATGAATAATATTTTTTTTTTAATGTATTTCGAAAGTGTATTTATTTAGTGTAACAACTTTTATATCAATATCTATAAGAGAAACCTATTTAAAAAATTAATGAAAATAGCCTTTTTGTAGCGTCTAAAGTGAAAAGATGCCTTAAATATATGCATGAAAAAATACAAACGAGATCTGCTATTCCGCTATGAGGTTGAAGTTTGCATGGAAGGAACGCAACGAATTAATATTTCTGTATTGCTTTTATTTCTTTTGGTTGCCTAGATAAACCCTTCAACCATGCTTTAAAATATTTGCTTAGCGATCTACAATATAAATCTACGAAGAAAAGATCTTCTATAATAATTTGGCAGAAAAAAATGTTAACTTTCATCCCATTCCCACTATGCAAATTTCAACACTATATTCCGCCCACTTTGTTTCAAGCATTCGTTTCAATCCGACGGTGTCTTAATGGGTTATTGTGATAAAATTGATCCAACCGACATTGGTGGGTCTCTACGATGGATAATAATTTTGTAGATTCTAAATTTCTTCCTTATTACCAGAACTAAACTATGCGACTTTCATCTGGATATTTCGAACCATCAAATCTAAAGGCTTTGGCGCTGACTGCACTTAGAGTAAAGCAGCATCGTGTTTGACCGATACTGGGAGCAGTAACCGCCTGGTCGTGTACCAGCTGGTGCACAAACTAGTGAGCTGAGGGCCAATATCTTCTGAGACCCTGGTATAGATACTTATGTAAAAGTCTGTGTACCTAAAATCGGAGGAGAATAGGGCCGTCTATACCGGTACAGATCTTCCACAGTTTTCCCGTACCCACTGCCAGTGCAGTTTAGCGTAGCTTAAGGTAGACCAAGCGCGCTCTCTTTACTTCTATAGATTTTATTAAAATTTCAACCAAACATTGTTCATATCATTATGCATGTTTGAGTGAAATTTCAGAACAGTGGACTATTTAGATTGGGCGATAGTGGGTTTTAAAATTGCAACTTTTAACACTGCGGGGTCTGTATTGAAATTTAGACAGAATAATTTTCCGTAAAAAATATTTATCCCCTATAATAAGACATATGGCAACACCGTATCATTCCATATATTCAATGGCATAAGTTTGCACGGCGTATTTAAAATAATACTGCAACACAAATTTTCATTTGGAAGCAATTTTTAATCTAACAAAGTTTTTAATTAGTTATGAATTAACCAACCCTTTAATTTGTTAATGATGATAACATAAACAATATAAAATATTAATATTTGTAATGCAAATATTTTTTTTTATGATACAAGTTTTCAACTTTAGGAACACCAAAACAGTTTATTTTTTTCTCGAAATATTGAACAATACTGTTCTGCGGTGTTGCCATATGTCTTCTTATAATAGGGGACAAATATTTTTTACGGAGAATTATTCTGTCTTTACTGAACGTTTTTACCAAAACTGAATAGTAAAGGCAATCCAAACTTTTTTCACTCGATCCCTAACTAGTTCGCTACCTAAGCGTAATTCTTTTCAAAATTTATAAACAAAAAAAGGTTAATTTGAGGTGGGTTATACGTAAAAGCCCGTAAAGCTATACATTGGAGGTAAAAAATAAAATGTTTGCATTAAGTTCATCTTAGACGGAATATACGGATTATTTCGTATAGTGCAATACGCGTTGGCAAGTAAAAACTCACAGGGAATTCCAAGATTAATGCATTTGCTGTGCTACAAGCTAGCGACACAATCCGTTGTTTTGTTATGTTATCAATAACGGTGAACCCACATTTGGGTGAGATGAAGTTTAATGTCGATGGGAAAAAACGAAGAACGCGTGTTTCTCCAAGTGCTGAACTTATCGAAACACATCACGATTCGTTAGCTGAGATTATTTAAAATACCGTATTATACGTCTCAAAGCCGTCTACTAATATTTTTATTACGAATGTGCGCAAACGTTAGATGGTCCTTTTGAAAATATGGTTGTGAGGTTAGAATGTTGCTGTTGACTGACAACACCACGGTCGTACATACCAGGGAGGCTAGAGTGGGAGGAGTCCGATCTCTTATGGAGAGACTTGAAAAAAGTGGCTACAAAAATGTGGTCAAACAGGGATGGCTTCGGTCCGCAGGGGCGCCAGAGTTGCCAGACGTGTAGTGAGCGAAACCGCCGCCAGACGCCGCTTGTGTAGCCCAAAAACCGCGGGACTTTACGAAGCCCAAATAGCGCGGTAAAAGCTCGCATATAGCCCAAATTCGTGGTTTTGGTAGGTCATGAAGGAAAAGCACCGATATAAGTTAATAATTGAATTATTTTCAAATCAAACATAATCAAATATCTGTATTTTGTAGCAGGCTAAAACAATCACATAAATAAACAAATACTTATTCCTTGAGATTACGCTGGCACAAAAATCACCCAGTTTCAATCACAGTCTCATATATGATATATGAATGAGAATATTAAAGTAAATATCTTTACGTTCTCTAGAAATCTGAATCAACTATGTCCATCAGAGAAACATAAACTTCGTTTAGCAGGTCCTCTGCATACGAAATTTAAATATCTGGTACATCAATATTCTTTGGCACATTCTCTTGGGCAGGGACAGGGCCGGAGTCCGGATCATCCGGATTCAAGTTGAACTCAGCTTCCCTTGTCGGCTGAGAAGAGGATGCGGGGGTATATGAGTATATCGGGCTGAAGGAAAATGCTTTTTTATGTTGGCCGTTCGTTATGTATTTTTATTATATGAAACGTAATTAATAAACATTTTTTCTTTTTTACATTTGAAGTTTACTTTTCCTCCAATTCATAATCATAAATTTAAAATTCGTATTGTCTGTGACCATGGATTCAAGCGGGACAATAATCGACTTTTTGTGTCCATGACGCAATTTCATACAAACTTTAAATCACACCATGTGAATCACACAACAATGACTCGATGGCTGTATAATTGTATATTTTTATTTAAGATTTTAATAAATATGAATTCACTACCTTCAATTATTTATAGGTATAAAATATATTACTCTAAAACCCATAATGAAAGTTACCTCCATAAAATAGCTGTTAACGATTGCGTTATCGACTTGGGTGCTCCACTATTCTTCTATTTTGGCGCACACATACGTATAGTGTGTAAAAAAGAACACGTTTTTTGCATGAGCGTTTTGTTAGCGTGCTGTATTATGTTATGTGATGATATGTTTCTTATGAGCGAGTAAATACGTGATGATAATTTGTGACCCTAGTAAATTGTGTGTATGTGTGTATTTCCTCACTGCCTGTAAAAATGTGCGGATGGTTTTGTTTGAAGCGAACTATGCAAGGCGCGTCCTGTAGTTACATGGTCTAAGAGCCCGAAGAAAGCCATTTTATTTTCGCATATAACCCAAATCGCGCTTTAGCGCGTTTCAAAAATTTAGGCCGCGAAATGGCCTCCCAAGATAGCCCAAATTGCGGTTTATAGCCCAATCTGGCAACTCTAAGGGGCGCGGGATCGTTCTCCGCGCTCAGAGCTTTTTAAAAATTATTATTACCATTAATTCTTATTTGATTAGTTGTTTTTAAGCCAGGAACGCTACCAACGGGACCATCCCATCGCTTGTAGAATATGCACTTTCTGGTACTGACGATTCGCGACCGGATGGTTGATTGGCTTGTTTTTGGGGATAATGCTTCATCGCTTGATGAAAGTATGAGAATTAATATAATAATACGAATATAAATATATTTCCGCTTACTTTTATTAATTATAATTTATTTGGCATACGGACGGGTGTAAGTAAAGCGTAAACAATTTTTTAGAAGATAAATGAGTTGTAATTTGGATTCATAATTATATTTAAATTAACGTATAAACTAAAAAAATAAGCGATCAGGGTGCGCGATACATTTTTTTGTATACATTGATAACGCAGAGAATCAGGAGCTAAATAAGCATTGAAATCATCTAAAAGCCTCGCGCGTTCCGTCGGGTGAGGTCACGCGCGAGTCATCCTCAGATTGCTTTTTCCCTCGAAGCCTTCGTTTCGGCTTGGCCGCACATGAGCGTGCTCAGCGTCCATGCATTAGTGTAGCTGCCGAAGGCGCGGTCGGGAAACTTCGGCGCGCTCGGCTCTTTCCGAAGATGTCCGAGCGTCGCTCGCTCACGGACACGCGCTACTATGATTGTGTGATGGGCGCGTAAGAGCTAGAGAGGGGGTAACTTTTGCGCGCGATCTCGCTGCACTGCTTGCTGGGATGCGTATTCGATCCTCTTCCATCCCTCTTACACGACATCAATACTCAGCTTACTTCTCGAGGTCTGAGAGATAGTGGCGCCATCCCTGTTTGCCCACATTTTTGTAGCCACTTTGAAATACACAGATCGGCCTTCGCCCACTCTAGCCTCCATGGTACATACACACGGTCTTACATCAGTGTTGCCAGATGGTTCTGGCGGCTTCCCCCTAGTCCATGGCGACTATAGGTTTGTTCGCGCTAGCTACACTTTCTACACTTTTTTAGGGAGTGTACATTTTCGCGTTCGTTTTAACGGAAATGACGTCACGCGCCGCTGTTCGCGTTACGAGTGTAGCTACACTTTCGTGCCACTAACCCTAGACTTTCTACACTCGATCTTGACGAGGTGTAAAAGTACACGAAAAGTGTAACAGTGATATTACTAGAATAACCCCATAACCAGCGAAACTGTCAGTGAGTGTATACAGAGGTAAGTACGACATAACCTAAAATATTTAAGGTAATCACAAACAAATTCTCATTTATTACGAAAAACAATCAATAATAAAGGTTCACAATAACAAACTATTATAATTATCAATCTCTATCGATCAAGGTAATCCAAAAATTGACATGACCTACAATGTATAAGGCAATCACAAACAAATTCTCATTTATTATGAAAAACAATCAATAATAAAGGTTCAAAATAACAAAGTATTATAATTATCAATTTCTATTGATCAAGGTGATAAAAAAAATTGACAAGATATAATGACAAGTGTTTATTATGAATTCGCAGTATCACAATACGTTCCAATCTACTATCAACGCAAACAGAAGCTAACATGGAACAGGAGCAAAAAATTAAGTCAGCAGTGCTGTTCCGAGATTCAGAAGGCGGCTTAGTCGTTGATGCTGACAACAACGAGTGCATTTGTGAAGGTTTTGGTTTTCTACAATCGTATCACTAACACTCCATTCTATGTAAAACTGGTATCAATACATCCATTCTGGGCGCAATTACAAGTACAAGTTAATAATTTCAATAACACCGTCCATTGTAATCAGTTTACGAGATCAACAAACTTGAGGTTACACGGTATATCTCTTTAACGGTTAGATGAGACTCCGTAATCTCATGTGTTGTTTGAGGTTAAGGTGTGGTCCACTAGGTCGCCGCCATGTTTCTTGTACACTATCGCCATGGAGCCTAGATACCAGGAGGTTCAGCGGCAATGCAAAGGCGCTGAAAAAAGCGTCCCCGAAAATGTCCCGAAGTGATGGCGCTGGGGTGCAGCGGCACCTACATATATAGTAATATATTGGTCAACGAGGTGATAGTGATCGGATGAGTTTCTAACCTCACGACAGACTGATCGTGACATCAAACGTCGAAATATCCGCCGATTCATAATTTCCTCATGGCGGTTCGGAAAAAAACGCAAAAGCGAGAAAATATCTCAAACTCAAACTCAAAATGGCGGCGATACAGCCCATCTAGAAAACCGTGTTTTTTACATATAGCTTCACGGGAGAACGGTTTTCTCGTAAAATATAAGACCTGAAACAAAAACCAAAAAAATGATAATTTATATATTATTAGCTATGAGACTACCTAGAAATTTGCTTTCAAATTTTGCAAAAACAGTGCACTTTGTAGTGCGCTATTAATAATATCGATTTTAAGAAAATAAATCGATTTTTTGCCAAAAAAAGCAGTAAATTGTTTATAAAAAGAAGTTTACATTTAATCAAAAAACGGCTATGTACTCCCATAAAGAATATAATTGTGAAGTTGCTAGCAAAATTTCAAATCGATGCATGCAAAGGTGGTCGAGTAATCCGTCTTCCGAGATCGAAAAAAGTGGTTTCGAGAAAAACGCGTTTAAAGTTGTACGAGCAACTCAGCGCGCTCCAAGGCGCTGCGGCCAAATCGATAATTGAACCTTTAAATAAATAAAAATGCTACATGACCAATTGCATATTTTTTTTATGACACCAAAGTATTTTTAGGAAAGAAAACGTCTTTCCAAAATCCGAGAGTGGTGTTATCCCTTAACACTAATGAGGGTTAGGTACATAATCTGTGATTTGTCTTGGATCGCACCCATGTTTAGCGTATATCTATATACATATGGGTGCCAGAGCACCCCAGCGCCATCATTTCTTGTTCTCGTTTTGGGGACGAGTTGAAAGGCCTCGCTGAACCTCCTGGTATCTAGGCTCCATGACTATCGCGTTCGCGCTAGAGTTGCTTACCCGCGAGGAAATAAACTACACTCCCTAGACACGGCTCTAGTTCCGTTTACACTGGGGAGTGTAGAGTGCAGCTAGCGCGAACAAACCTTATTAAAGGAGACCGAACTCCCATGGCGGGGGTAACAAAAAGTGGTCACAAAACCCGACGGTTTGAGGTAGTTCGGAAATCTCCACTTGTAGCGCTAGCGTAGAACGTGGACCGGTGAAGCTAACTACGTGTGAGAGAGACGGAACGAGGTGGGAACCACGGTCTTACATACAGGTCTTGAAACTCGCTCAAAATTTCAGTGGTGGGGGATGGCCTCTTATTGAAGCACTGACTGTTTCAACTCGTGACCACGATGATCGCTGCTATAGAGTGATGCAGGCTGTGTGAGAGAGACGGAAATAGATTTCAAAAGTAAACAAAACCCAAACCTAACCGCTGATTCACGCGACCACACGCGACCTGCTCTACTTGTAAACTTGTAAAAACGGTGATATTGAAAAATGACTAAGTGGTGTATTGTGCCAACGTGTAAAACAGGCTCTCGGAGTGAAAAATCGAAAAATCGAAACGAAATCAGTGTTTCGGGTGCCGAGAGACTTGGCGCAATTAAAAAAATGGGAGGCCGCGATACCGGGAGTTGGAAATTAGAGCCGAGACACGTTGTGTGCGAAAATCCTTCCGAATCGAAATATATTCATCGAGAATGGGCGAAACAGGCGTTGGAGCCGGCAACCTGAAAAAAATGAAAAATTGATGGGATCATTACAATAAATACTTTCCAAGCTGGAAAACATAAAACAAAGTTAGTGAATTATTTTCATTTATCCCACTCGAGAGTCCTTCGCTTGAAGGTCGGAAAAGAGGTGTTTTTTTTTATTTACCAACGCAAACCGTTTCGGAAACTGCAAAGTAGAGATTATTGAACGTGTTTCTTGGGACATGCATTAAAATTTATCGAAGAGGAAACAAAGAATTGCAAAAGAAGCACTGTTTCTTAAGTATTTGTTTCATTTTCAAGAAATGCATCCTGCAAGTGTTTCGGTCTGGATTCCACTTCGGTCTGGAATAGTTGCCACTTATTTTCCGATCAATTAAAACAACGCGTAAAGCCTATTTTTTTAATAAAAGCTAAAACATGTTTTTAAAAAACCGAGCGCACAGGGATCAAACCCCTGAAAGCAGCATTACGAAGCTTGCACCGAACCCCTCGACCAACGCGAGCTCACATTGACACCTATATAAAAAACATTCATATTCATTGTACCCACTTGGATAACTATAGTCTTTTGGTTTTTTTTTTCAGGATTACGATAAAGTTACTTTTAATTGTATTTAGATCCATCATACATTTTTGACATCGAATATCATAATTTGCCTACACCAGCCAATTGTACAGCTAGGTTGGGTACACCTATGAGTCAACAATCGATTTCCATCTCTCTCGCACAGCCTGCAACACTCTATCATAGCGACACTCGTGGTCACTAGGCGAAACGGCCAGTGCTTCAATCCGAGGACATACCCCCACCACCAGAGTTTCAATACCTGTATGTAAGACCGTCACTCTAGTCTCCTTGACTGCCACCTTGCCTCCTATTATTCTCCCGTATTGATGTGAAACATAAACCCAGCCTGTCTATAATCTCATTCCTTCAAAATCGTGTTAGAGAGTGTTACATGAATCTGTTTGGATTATAATATTATTGCCCCAAGCTAAAGGTGATCGGGTCTTTGCGAAAAATTCGTCGAAATGACTAAGTCGTGCGCGATATTCAAGTGTCACACCGGTTGCAGGATTACGAACGAAAAATATTCGGTTTTCCGAGTGCCAAAAGATGTCGAACGATATAAAAAATGGTTAGCGGTAGTTCCGGGACTGAAACAGTCTCAGTTTGTGTGCGAAAAACACTTCGAAAAACAGTTTATTATAAGGGAGTGGAAAAAAGTAGATGCAAATGGTCGGATTATTGCCCAAGTAAGTTTAATTGACCCTTCATGGTTTTTGTACTTTGTGAAGTGATGTAAACAAAAACAACAGACATTTCCTCATTTATGGCACTGGCTTATAGTAAATGCGATATACATGTTTTTATACGTTCATTTCAGGTCGCATACATTAAGCCCAAGCTCGATCAGTCCGCTGTGCCGTCGATATTCGAGGATGATGAGGAGGTCCAGCAACCAACCAGCAATGCCATGATCGATGAGCCGATGGACGATATTCTTGATACACTACCACTGCTGGAACACTTGGGTAAATAAACATGCAGACTCGTTTCTCTGTATTGCTTTTTATCAAGGCATCGCTACAGATCTTGATAAACAGGCGCATTAGTGTTGCAAAGTTGCCTAACCGAACAAAACATCAACAAAGTATACACAAAATACTTACAGAGATGCCGTTGAAGATGCTCATTGATTATACCTGAAAGAGAAAAAAAAGATAAAATTGTCAATTGTTAAAAACCCCAGCGCTGAGTGGTTTTAATTGCAGCGTAATGACTGCGATGTAACCTGAAAAAGAACACTAATACTATTAACCACATAGCGAATTATAATATGTAGAATATTGGAATTACTCACTGATTACATTATCACGCACACCCTGAAACAAACAAGAAGAAATGAGATTTGTATACTTACGGATAAAACTTATTTTCCATTTTCATAATAAACATAAACACTTGTTTCTATTTCCTGCCATATACAATGCGATGATATTTACACAGATGTAAAAATCGAGGATTCCACTCCGCTGCATGTGACTGATGCTGAAAGTGCACAAAATGCATCCATGAGTGGCATTTTGTTGCAGCCGCTCATGGATGAGGATCCGCTGGGGCCGAGCTCATCCGCTGAGACAAAAGTTACTTCAACAGACGATTTCCCGCACGACGTGACCATACTGCCACAAGAATCCCGCCAGTCAGAAGTTGTTGTATCGAACGATTCGATGGAATTCGAGGTCTTACCACTGTCAGAGGTTGCTGCGGTTGTGGCGTATCCACATGAACGTGCGTCTGTACCTGCCTGCAGCATCGAAGTGGCCGAAAGTAACGAGGTTCCTGAGAAGTCTTTCATCCACATACCTAAATCGTGGGATATCAAGAAAAGAACGACAGAACGAGGAAGGAGTATAGTTTTCATATACTGGGTGACGAAACGAGAAAGTGGAATTGAAGTGCCAGTGGTAGAGAAGACAGTCGTGGTTGCGAACGGCGGATCAATTCACTACTTTGTTTATGGACGCATCGTAGATCCCGACATATGCGAGCTTGATTCAGTCCTGAGCCAAATTATGCTGTTGCCGGCGATTTTGGAAAGATTTAAAAATCTGAACGTTTGTGTTGGGATCGGGGCGGTGAACGTCCTACATTTTTCCGCCGATAGTGCGTACAAAGATTACGTTGATCGATGGCGTCAAAAAGATTGTGTGTTGGTGTGGAAGCGCAAACGATGCAACAACTGCATAACGATGAGAAGACTGGCATTGAAAAGAGAGCGCATATCTAAAGGAAATGCTCCACTAACTCGGATAAATAAAGCTTCCATTCCGATCCATCAAAAAAAGTTGTTGGCCCAACGAAAAAAGATTTCAAACGAGAAGCGTTTGAAAAATCGAGCCAAGCACCGCGTACAGATATTGACGCAATCGTTAAAAAGAAAAAGAAAATGAATGAACCGCGGCTTTTCGCGCCGAAACATTGGAGGAAAGGTGCTCCAGTTTAGAAGCTTTACCCGCACAAAATGCAGCACTCACCGAAATATTGCGGCTGCATTAAAAAAAAGGGGCTAACAACCGGTTCTACACGGAAGTATGAATTGTTGTGTATGTTGATGAATACAAGATCCCCGGGATACTACAGTTTCTCTGTTGAAGTAATGTTTTACCACTGCCTGGCAGCAGAACAATTCGGAATTATTTCTCGTTTATCAATACAAGATGTGGGTTTTACGAACAATCCGGAAGGTTATTACAGAAGCATTTTGATGCAAGAACCCCTCTACGGAGACACAGTGTATACTGTCGTTAGACAAAATAAATTTGAGAAAGTCCGTGACATCTGCTCAGAAAACTTGAGTTGCGTTGACTTGACTGACTCTGGCGACGATGGCCCGCAATCTATCAGGCAAATCACGGTCTCGTTCTTATGTTCTAACCTCTTGCAACTTCCTAAACTCAACCTATTGCCGTGTTCGTTAAAAAAAAATTCTGTAAGGGCTGAGGAGCTTTGCGAACTGGTGGTCAACGCTATTATGTTCCTCGAAAACAATGGAACGATGATTCACGGAGTTTTTGGCGATGGCGCAGCAACCAACAGCAAAATGTGGTCTTTGCTGGGTGTGTCAGGTGAAATGGAGAACACAACTCGTAGTCGTGTTCTCCATGAGAAATCCAATTCTCCAACGAGGAATCCAATGGTAACCTTCAATTTGACCTTAATAAAGGTCTTGGTTGGGTTAACGGGACAATAAGCGAAGCATTCGCCGTAGCAGAGACATTAAAAAGAAATGTGATAGAACTTTTCTGTGGCCGCAAATTTATTCAATCGTAATGAATTTTTCATTATAGTAAACGAATTGCCTGTCGATTGACAAATTTATTTTATGAAATAAAAAAAATGGTTTTTAAGGCGTTCCCCCACTTGTAGCGCAAAAAAGGGCTTTTTCATGATTTTTTTAAAAGAAAACTACAAAACTTTTTTAATCGATCAATATACCATCTTAAAGAACACATCTTGAAGAACTTTCAGTAATTTTTTTATTGAAAAATATTACATTGTTTAGTGGCAAATGGCTGTCAATGAAATAATGTTTTTATATACACGGTTTGCGGTGACCAACATTGCGGATTGCGGTGACCAACATTGCGGAAAATGCGGATGGATTTAGTCAAATATAAGTATAAACTAGTCTTTAATCGAAGGATTTTAAAAAAATATTCATTTTTCATAAAATGGCGGACAGTCAAAGTTAATGGTTCGATTTTAACGAAAAAAATCGAACGATTAAAGACTACATTTTTATGTATTAAATAAGCCTGCAAAATTTCAAGAAGACTTCAGAAATGCCATTTTGAGAAAAACGCGTTTAAAGTTTCTCTTTCAACGCTCTTTCAACGCGGATTCTTCTCTTTCAACGCTCATATCTCGGTCAATTTTGTTCGGATCGACTTGAAATTTTCAGGACATATTCGCAGATACTTATACTTCAAAAAAATTCAATAAAAAAATCGATTTTTTCAAAATTGCACGTGGGGGTAACCCCTTAATGAAATAGCTGCTGCTTTAACGGATGATTTATGAAAAATGACTAGCAAGTAAACCTACCCAAGTGAAACCCACCGAATTAAATAAAACTTGGCATCCGAGTAGAATATTGGGGTTTGTAGGTTTGGGGATTGTGGGTTTAGGATTCGAGTTCGCGGGTTAGGGGTTTGGGGTTTGGGGTCTGTGGGCTTAGGGTTTGTGGGTAATCATAAAGATCATTGTGAATATCAAATGTATCAACATTTTTTAATGTAAAATTTCCTGCTCAAGGTCAGATTGAACTGAGGTTCAAGGTCAAATTAAAGGTCACCATTAGATTTGTCGTTGAAAATTGCTCCAAGAATGATCTTGCCCTGAGAAAATACTGGACCGTCCCGTTAACGTAACCCAGACCTTTCTCAAGTTCAAATGACCTTCAGCGTACCTTCAAGGTCACACATGCCCAATGACCTGAGTACATATTTGAACGTAAAATGTTCCCTTCTTTCGATTGCCGATGTCAATGATAGGGGTTCCCATTTGACAAACAAAGTTGTCCTTGAAATAACCTTGACGATGAGGTTCAAGGTCAAATTGAAGGTCACCAAAAATTACCGAAGACCTGACCTTGAATATTAATTTTTTTAACCAACCCTCCGAAATTTCCAGGGGTTTCCATACTTTTTCCCCACCCTGTATGTGGGTCGGGTGGAGGTAGTAGGGCTTTCTAGAGCCCGTAACATTCGTGCAGAGCCCGTTTGGGAATGTGGCAACTTCAAAACTATGGGAGTAGCAGAACCAATCGAAGATCTAGCGCACTGATTTCAAATACGTTAAAGTTGAATACGAGTATGGGAAACTTATTGATTTATTTATTATGATTTTTACCCCTTTTTTCTAGTTTCGGTGAGCATAGTTATATTCTCACCGTAGTAACCTCCATAGTAACCATAATAGAATTTTTAAACATCGGAAATTAATTTTCTGATAATCCCGCCTCCTCCAAATGAACATATATGGAAATGATAATTACCATTATCCACCATCCACTTGAACGTTTGTGCGATATTCATTGGTACACATTATTAACATTTTGGCGCTGGTGACGTCACACAATATTTTAGGATATGAACTTCGTACTCATCTCAAGCCTTCAAAAATGATTTTGCAACAACCTTAAGGTTACGTGGAGAGGGTCTGTCTCTCTCGTTCCACCATGCGGTGTAGAATTTTTTTATGAACCATTAAAACATACTATCTTTAAATTTTTACCACATATTTATTAACATTTTGACAGTCACATTAAAGTTAATTGACCGTGTAAATTAACTTTACACTGTTCGGAAAACACGCGTAAAAAAAGCTTGTTGACGGTTGCCGTTATTCCGGAGGTTCTGCTCATCTGAAATCAAGAAATCAAACGACATTTTAATTTGTAGACCTGAGGTTACCGCCGGAACTAGAGTCAAGAAAATATCGAAAATGGAATTTTAGTCATGGCTTAAAAAGTTTAGTTTCAAGTTTCGTAAAAACTTTCCGACTTTTTTCAGCTTTAAAGAAACTATGGCAGATATCAGAAACATTCTAGTTTGGGCCAGAACTATAGATGTGCTCACTATACGATGAAAATTTGAGCGAAATCCGTTCAATAGTTTTTGAGATATCATGGACACCAATTCAACAGATACAGTTGTGAGAAAAACGGGTTTGAAAGTTCTACTATGTTTTACGCAAAAAAATGTTGGTTCACCATTAGGCTGCTATGCCGGGTCCATATAACACGGACACATTCTTTGTAGTTCGTGCAAAACAAAATTTTTCGATTCTTTCGACTTGTCACATGGGAAGACCGCCTTAAAAAGCATCAACCTAGATTGGATCCCGGGTCACCTGGAAATCCTCGGCAACGAGAGAATGGATGCACTGGCTAAAGCGGCCACCTCTGACGCCAAAATGTTCGTAACTTTTCTCGCTCTCTCAGACTTTTTCTTTCTAACACAAGAGAAACACATATTTGCAACCAACAGATACCTCCTACGAAACACGGGAACCCACAAAGGAACCACCCTCTACTTCGAAAACCATTTCAATCCCCTATCCCCGAAACCATGGTTCTCCAAATACAGACGCCTGCATCGAAACGAAATAGTAACTCTGTACAGAATGAGATGAAACAACTACTATCTACAATCTAGCCGCTTTAGAAAAAATATTACACGTTCCTCGGTCTGTTCGTGTGGGCGTGGTTCGGAAGATCTCAATCACATATTCTGGGCCTGCCCACGCTTTACCCAACAACGTGTAATACTCTGTCGCTCTCTCATTACTCTCAAAATCTTTCCTCCCCACAATATAGAATCCCCAATCGCCAATCCCAATATCAAAGTACTCACTTCTATTATAACTTTCATAAAAAATTCAAACCTATCCATCTAAAAATTCCAACTACCTTCACCCTTCACCCCACCAAATTGCACTTCATCATATCTTTCCGCACAATTAAAAAATTCCCGCACTCCTCGCCAGCCCTTTGGTTGGCTTGCGTAGGTGCGTGGCTCCTGTTGGATCGACTCATGGTGGCTAGAGTGGGAGGAGTCCGAACCCTTATGGAGAGACTTGAAAAAAGTGGCTACAAAAATGCGGTCACACATGGATAGCGCCACTATTGCTAAAACCTCGAGAAGTGAGCTGCGTGTGACAGAGACCGAAAAAACAAATAATGAAAAGTGAGTTGTGTACGAGGCAGAATGATACTTGAGAAGTGGGCTCCGTGCGAGAGAGAGACGTAAAATGATATGTAGCAGAGAGATCTACGTAAATGCGTAAAGATAGAACATTTTTAATATAGCAATGCCCAATGAACAATTTGCATTAGTTGCACAATTAACGGTGAAAAATGTCGAAAATAATAATAATGCATACGTAGTGATAGAAAAATATTTTTATTATAACAGTGTTTAATTGTACAACGAACGGTAGAAAATGTCTTAAATAATACTGATGGTTTTTTTTCGTGAATCAATTTTAATTTTCTTACGTAAACGCGACGGTAAACTAATTCCTGCTGTCAAAGAACAATGCTTTGCGATCTGTTTATATTAAAACTCGCAAACAGCGAACGGTAACGCGATAATTACGATCACTATATTTAACTCAACAACACATGACTAATTTTTTTGCCGTCAAACGCATGACGGGTGTACATGCACTCCGTGCTTTTCTTTGTCATTAAACTGGTCCTACGGCGATAAATGGACTTTATTATACCTCATTTTCTTTATATTTTCATAAGAAAGTATAAAGAAACGAGCCGTGAATAAAGAATCGAGTGTACGACCCATCTGATTTAATTAACATTCCATTAGTGAACAATCCATTTGAAGACTGAAAAACGGCAAAAACCTCAATTTTTGCATAAAAATTGGGGTGCGACCGGCCCCAGTCATGAGATTTAGGGTTAAACAAAAATGAAAAGATAATCATACACAAGACTTTTCAATTACTCAGTGCCGTAAGGAATTAAAAAAATTGTCCAGTATTGTTTTGGTGTACAACGAACGGTGGAAAACGTCTTAAATAATAATTTTTTTATTCTTGAATACATTTTTTACTCAGGTCAATATGATGGTAAATTATTCCTAGTCAAAGAACAATGCTTTGCGATCTGTTTGTATTAAAACTCGCACTCAGCGAATCGGTAACGCGATTATTCTAACGATAAGATATTTGAATGAAAATAAAAAGGAAATCACACGAAAGGATTTGCAATTACTCATCAAGCAAAAAATTTAAAAGATTGTCCAGCACTTATTTTTCGATTTGAGAAAAACACCGTAA
Source organism: Ophion ellenae (assembly GCA_963210295.1). Lineage (NCBI taxonomy): Eukaryota > Metazoa > Arthropoda > Insecta > Hymenoptera > Ichneumonidae > Ophion > Ophion ellenae. The sequence continues at coordinate 15,779,272 of OY723392.1, forward strand.
TAACAATATAAAGTCAAAGCGATATTGCTTCCTTCAATGTTTTAAAGATAAAATATCTGTTCTCTTGGTAACATCAAGGCTGGTTTGACTCGAAAAATCGATTTCAATAATTCTCAAATTGTTTGAATATTGTGTGTACATTATCGTATTTGCCGGTACAGTGAAACCTCCTTTATCCGACCTTCGATTAAGGTGGTGTATCCTCGGAAAATACGCAGAATCTCGGATAAAACCAACCCCCTGACACTGGCCTACTATTCCTATGCGACAAACGAAAACGCGTTTTGTCCCGGCTTTTTAGTTATTGTAATCGCGACTACCTAGCGTTGGCTGTTATGTGGCAGCCGTCGGCTCTAAATACTACACTGTACTTTTATTCATGTAAAATATTCGAAGGACCGGTGCAACGTACATATATATGCATGCCTGTTACACGACTACTAGCGCCACAGTGCGGCAAGGACATTTTGCGAACAGCATTTATCTACCAGTGTCAGCCCCCTGGATAAAACGGAAGAATCTGCTATGCCTATGCGTAGAATAGTCCTACATTGCTACTGGTTTCCGTATTATCCGAGATTTCACTTACCCGAGGTAGAGGGTACCTCCCCACATTACTTCGCAGGGAGGCTAGAGTGGGAGGAGTCCGATCTCTTATGGAGAGACTTGAAAAAAGTGGCTACAAAAATGTGGTCATACCGGGATGGCGCCACTATTGCTAAGACGTCGAGAAGTGAGCTGCGTGTGACAGAGACGGAACAAGTAAATAATGAGAAGTGAACTGTGCATAAGGCAGCATGATACTTGAGAAGTAGGCTGCGTGCGAGAGAGATGCAAAATGATATATAGCCAGATCGCGCGCAAAAGTTACCCCCTCTCTAGCCTCTTACGCGCCCATCACACAATCATAGTAGCGCGTGTTCATGAGCGAGCGACGCACGGACATCTTCGGAAAGAGCCGAGCGCGCCGAAGTTTCCCGACCGCGCCTTCGGCAGCTACACCAACACATGGACGCCGAGCTCGTTCATGTGCGGCCAAGCCGAAATGAAGGCTTCGAGGGAAAAAGCAATCTGAGCACGACTCGCGCGTGACGTCACTCGACGGAACGCGCGAGGCTTTTAGACGATTTCAATGCTTATTTACCTCTTGATTCTCTGCGTTATCAATGTATACAAAAAAATGTATCGGGCACCCTGATCGCTTTTTTTTTAGTTTATACGTTAATTTAAATATAACAATAAATCCAAATTACAACTTATTTGTCTTCTAAAAAATTGTTTACACTCTACTCACACCCATCCTTATGCCAAATAAATTATAATTCATAAAAGTAAGCGGAAATATATTTATATTCGTATTATTATATTAATTCTCATACTTTCATCAAGCGATAAAGCATTATCCCCAAAAACAAGCGAATCATTCATCTGGCCGCGAATCGTCAGTACCAAAAAGTGCATATTCTACAAGCGATGAGATGGTCCCGTTGGTAGCGTTCCTGGCTTCGGTCCGCAGGGGTGCGGGATCGTTCCCCGCGCTCAGTGCTTTTTTTAAAATTCTGATTACCATTAATTCTTATTTGATTAGTTATTTTTATTAGTTATCATGATTATTTTAATTAGTTATCTTTTAGTGTCGAAAAATTTATCGCGCACTCCGACCGCTTATTTGATTAGTTTGTACGTTAATTTTAATTTAATAATAAATCTAAATTACAACTTATTTATCGTTTAAAAAACTAAGCGAAAATATATTTGTATTCGCATTATTATATTCATTCTCATATACGATCATCAAGCGATAAAGCATTATCCCCAAAAACAAGCCACATCCATCCGGCCGCGAATCGTAACTTACGAGAATGAATATAATACGACTATAAATATATTTCCGCGCTAGCAATTTTGGCAACTGCAAAGTCAACCGAAATAATCAACGGTTGAATTTGGACCGCTTTACAACTATAAAGTCGACCGTAAAAAAAATCCTAATGGTTGATTCAACGGTTGTTTAACCGCGGCCATTTTGTTTTCGCTGGATGGTTGTCTCACTCCGTCGCACAATCTGCTGCGGATATCCCCCCCCCCCCCAGTGTTTGATGACTCAATTCTCCGCAAATCATCAATTTAATTATCAAGACAGTATAATTTGATTAATCATTAAATATATTGCGTCGAGTCAACCATCCAATCAACCGCCGAGTTTACCATCGAGTCAACCATCCACAGAAAACGCAGGATGGTCGACTTTCAAAGATGAACAGTTGAGAAGCTGTCCAAATTCAACCGTTGAACTTTTACGTTGACTCAACTGTCTTGTACAACCGGTTGACCAAAATGACAGGGCGCTTACTTTTATGAATTACAATTTATTTGGCATAGAGACAGGTGAGAGTAAAGCGCAAACAATTTTTTAAAAGATACATAAGTTGTAATGTAGATTTATTATTACATTCAAATTAACGTACAAACTAATCAAATAAGCGGTCGGAGTGTGCGATACATTTTTCGGCACTAAAAGATAACTAATAAAAATAATAATGATAACTTAATAAAAATAACTAATCAAACAAGAATTAATAGTGATAATAATTTAAAAAAAAAGCACTGAGCGCGAGGAACGATCCTACGCTTCTGCGGACCGAAGCCAGGAACGTTACCAACGGGACCATCCCATCGCTTGTAGAATATACACTTTCTGGTACTGATGATTCGCGGCCGGATGGTTGATTGGCTTGCTTTTGGGGATAATGCTTTATCGTTTGATGAAATTATGAGAATTAATATAATAATACGAATATAAATATATTTCCGCTTACTTTTATTAATTATAATTTATTTGGCATAAGGACGGGTGTGAGTAAAGCGTAAACAATTTTTTAGAAGATAAATAAGTTGTAATTTGGATTCATAATTATATTTAAATTAACGTATAAACTAAGAAAATAAGCAATCAGGGTGCGCGATACATTTTTTTGTATACATTGATAACGCAGAGAATCAAGAGCTAAATAAGCATCGAAATCATCTAAAAGCCTCGCGCGTTCCGTCGGGTGACGTCACGCGCGAGTCGTGCTCACATTGCTTTTTCCCTTGAAGCCTTCGTTTCGGCTTGGCCGCACATGAACGAGCTCGGCGTCCATGTGTTGGTGTAGCTGCCGAAGGAGCGGTCGGGAAACTTCGGCGCGCTCGGCTCTTTCCGAAGATGTCCGAGCGTCGCTCGCTCACGGACACGCGCTACTATGATTGTGTGATGGGCGCGGAAGAGACCAGAGAGGGGGTAACTTTTGCGCGCGATCTCGCTGCACTGCTTGCTGGGATGCGTATTCGATCCTCTTCCATCTCTCTTACACGACATCGATACTCAGCTTCGTGCTCGAGATTTTAGAGATAGTGGCGCCATCCCGGTCTGACCACATTTTTGTAGCCACTTTGAAATGCACAGATCGGCCTCCTCCCACTCTAGCCTCCATGTTACTTCGGATAAGGTTCTACTGTATTTGCCATGGAGGCTAGGATGCGTATTCGATCCTCTTCCGTCTCACTTACACAACATCGATACTCAGCTTACTTCTCGAGGTCTTAGAGATAGTGGCGCCATCCCTGTTTGACCACATTTTCGTAGCCACATTGAAAAGCACAGATCGGCCTCCTCCCACTCCGTGGCACGGTCTTACCATACAGGTTTTGCAACGAAGCTAAATTTTCGTGGTGGGGGTCGGCACGCTTATCGGCTTCACTTTTCGATTCACTAGGCGCCGCTCCACATCGCTACTAGCAAGGAGAGGTAGTTTCCCCCTTACCTTTTACCGGCGAATGGGCCCAAGATGTTTACGTATGTTTTTGTGGCGCGATTGTCGAAATAATCTTTATTTGCGACCATATACCAGAAGGTTCTACGCGATTTACCGTGATACATTTTTTATCGTGTTTTTACGCATAAGTGTCAATTTTTTTTGGTAGTGGTTGCGAAAAAAATGCGAAATGGCTAAGGGTTGCGCGGTTCGCAATTGTAAAACGGGGTACAAAAATTGTAAGCAGAAATGCTCCGTGTTTCGCGTGCCCAAAAACGTCGAACGATACAAAAAATGGCTCGATGCTATTCCGGGACTGAAAGAGTCTCAGTACGTGTGCGAAAAACATTTCGAAGAACGATGTATTGTGAGACATTGGAGGAAAAAGCATGTAAATGGTCGTAATGTGCTGGTATGAATTAATGTATTCAAAAAGTTTTCCGTTTTTTTAGATGAAAGTAGCCATCTTTCTTTTAATCGACGCATTTTTTGTTGGTTTCGTATATTATGCAGTTTACACGACAGTACGGTAAATTAAGTTAGGGCAAACGGCGCATGCGTTGTGTTCAGGAGGGAAAAGGACAGAAGAGCTATTTCTCTCTTCGTCGCACCACTACTTCCCCTTGCCGTCACGCACCCAGCGGCAGAAATCGGAATAAAAAACAGAACCGCTAAGGGTGCCTACCCCCACTACTGCCGCTGTCAGACCTGTATGTAACACCGTGGGCCGTGGTTGTCTGTATCAACATTAGGCTCGTCCTCATGAGGCTACTTGTTTATACCATTCTATCCTCGCAGCGTATGCGCAATGTAGTCTTTTCAAGCCCAACTTCCGGTTGTTCAAAGTACTCGCACATGTTTCCGAAAACGTCCGACAAAGTATCAAATGTGGTTATTGCATTCCCCACTGTGTACAAAAACGATTCCGTTTATAGCAAATTCTTCGACAACGTTACGAATGACTGTTGAAGCATTGGGACCCGATCGACCAAAATGTCTACCTGTAAAATACACAACGTCAGATTTTACAATCTCGAGCCAAAGTCCGTAACTTGCTTGTGTCATGAGAAGAGAAACAATAAATTGGCTCTTTCCAGGTCAGTCTCGATGTCAAATAATTTTCAAATTACAATATCAAAGCTTATCATTGCCCTGACCGACGAGTAATTCGTTCCAAATATTTGAGGTTATTTCTCAAGTAGTTGAGGTTACCGTATCACAATTTAACCAGGTTTTGTTTTGTCGTCGAGAAATATCAAGATTAACTGTCAAACGAACAAGAATAACAAGTCAAAATATTTCACATTGCATTGCTTCATCCACGAAAAAAATCAATTCTCAATAATCGAATATTCGAAACGAATGCTCATTTCATCTTGCTAATCGTAGATTGTCATTGCGTCGTCGATGAATAATCGTGACAAACAACAGAAGAAACTAAAGACAAAATACGCAAAGCTTCTCGTTTTTGCATCAACGGTAATAAAAATTTAACGACGCATCGCGCATACTTCCTCACCCGCAGAAGTGACAACTCCATCGAGATATGGAACGTGGCAAACGCGCCATTCCTAGAATCCGTCATATCCGGTCACCCGGACGATTCGGTAGAATCGATACTCTGGATAGACGAAAGACTATTCTCCGTGGGTCTACGCGGCATGTTGTCCGAGTACGACCTGGGGGAGCTGTCGTTGAAGTACGAGACTGCGGTGACGGGTGGCGCCGCCTGGTGTTTGGACGCGAATCGCCAAAAGACGAGGATAGCGGTAGGGACGGAGGACGGCTACGTTAACACGTTTGTCGTAAATTCGGAATCGTTGATCTACGAGAGGATATTCGACAAGCAGAAAGGCCGAATACTGTGCATCAAGTGGGACAACACGGGCGATATGATATTCACCGGCTCCACGGACACCGTGAGGGTTTGGAATTCGATATCGGGCCATGCGGTGCACAAAATGACAACCGCCAGGAAATATTCCAAGAAGGAGACGATAGTCTGGTGTTTGGCATTGACGGACGACAATCACGTAGTTTCGGGTGATTCGAGGGGCGTGTTGTCCTTCTGGGATCCGACTACGGGCACCCTGATTGAGAGTCACGAGAGTCACACGGCGGACATATTGGCTATAGCGATGTCCGGCGAGGAAAACGTAGTTTACTGCGCCGGCGTCGATCCGGTGGTACGAAGTTTCTCGAGGGTAACGCTGAAGGCGGGTGGACGACCGCAATGGGTCAAGGGTATAGAGCGACGTTTGCACGCGCACGACGTGAGAGCGCTGGTCGAGGCGAGCGGTAAGCTTTATTCCGCCGGGGTCGACGGCTACCTCGCGGTCTCGAGTTATCCACCCAAGTTTCTCGTTAAATATCCACCTCTGTTGAAGCCTCCTTGCGTTAAGGTTTGTCGAAAATCGCGATGCGTCATGCTTCGCTACACGAATTATCTCGAGCTATGGAGACTCGGGAGACCGGCCAAAGCGACGAAGGACGCGACGATCGGTACGTTGCACCACTTGGACGAAAATCCCGTCAAGTTGCTCGAGCTCAGAACGCGAAACGACGAGACGATCGTCGCCTGGGCGATCAGCCGAGACTCAAACACTATCGTTTACTCCACCGACACGCACTTTCGCGTTTTCAACTTCGACGTTGTCGATAGCGACGCGACACTCATGAAAAACGAGACACACATGGCTCTCACGAGTATCAAAAAGATGCTATTCAGTCCGAACGGGAAATTGTTCGTTACCGTGAGCCGTGAGGACGAGAAAAACTTGCTGACTATCTTTTGTGTCGAGAAGAAGAGCTTCGTGAAGAATGCCGCTTGGAAAACGGACGAACAGTCGCTGGACGAGGTCGGACTCGTTTGCTTTTCACCGGACAGCAAGTATCTCGTTTGCGCCGATCTAAGGGGCCTCGTCGGAGTATATAACGTTAAAAACTCATTGGACACGGGAATACCTTGCTTCTTTCCGCTACCGAAGTACACGTGTCCACCAACCGCCATGGCTGTTCAGAAAGACACCTTGAATATCGTTATCGTTTACGCCGATCACAAGGTAAAGTAGTTGCCAGCTGGATTTTATCGAGCTACTGCAAATTCTTTCTTTTACTTGTTTGTACGTTTCAAGATTGTAGAAATATCTGGGAATAGTCGCCAAATCGCATTTTAAGGGGAGGTACCTGAGTAAACGGCGAGAAAAACAGGTAAACTCCGGGAATTTTTATCTCAAAAACTTATGTTTCGATTGGATCCGGGTTTTTTTGTTGGAAAATATGTACATTGAGGTATGTTGAGGAATTTTTCAAAATAAATTCGTTGAGTGGAAGCGATTCAAACGCGATTATCTCGGAACATAGTTTTCAAAGTCGGTGCCAGATGTATCTCGAAAACGGCTTGTCCGATTTTGTCCAAATTTGGATACAATATTCTTCAATAGTTTTTCTCGTTCGCCACGTAGAGGTTTTTCATTTGATTGAACTATTGTTTTTTTATGCAATGTGTGTGCAATCCAAAATCGTCGGACGTTGCGAACGACAAAACGAATGTTAAATTTAAACGGTCGCAATTCCGTCAAAAATGAACATTTAAAAAATCCTACGTGGCGAACGAGAAAAACTATCAAAGCATATTGTATCCAAATTTGGACGAAATCGGACGAGCCGTTTTCGAGATACATCTGGCATCGACTTCGGAAACTATGTTTCGAGATAATCGCGTTTCAATCGCTTCCAAAAGTTTACTTGTCTTTCACGCCGTTTCCTCAGGTACCTCCCTTTAAGAGAATTCGCTTCTGTGGACGTATTCTTTGAAAATCTTGATTAATTGTGATTTATGCGGAAATATGATGATCCGGAAGAAAAATATTCCGAACTCTTTCATTGAGGTGATGTACAGAGTGGTAGTTGAATGAAAAACCTGGCCATGAATGGTTTTCAAAGACATTGCTTTAGTAATGATAACGTTCCTAGAATAGTTAACGAGTTTATGCAACTAAAGGCGAAAACCGCACGGCTCCAACATGAATCAGCGCGTCGCGCGATCAGTCGGAAGTTGCCGTTCTCTTGCAGTTGTGTGATTTTTCAAGGCGCTTCGATTTTAATGACATGACAAGTGTTGTGCTTTTGCTTTTAAACAGTTCATCTTCGATTTTTGTGATGGATTATCCTACACCCGGTATGCACGTAATTTAACAATAATATTTAGAACATATTATCTATTCTAATTTCGTCTATAAGGTTGGAAACGGACAAGTAGGAAGGTGTCGTATTTTTTGTTCAAGGCGGGATATACATTTACAACGATCGAAAAATCGATTTCTTTTTTTCCCCTTTAAACGATAGAACTATATACGTAGAATATTTTCCAAAAGTTTCAAAGCGAAATTCGAAAAACTTCAAACATTACAGCCCGTCAACGCTGTCCCTCACCGCTCGGATTCGGAGCGGACGTGAACTTCAAACGCATTTTTCTCAAAACTACATTACCGAAATTGGCGTGCAGGATAACTCAAAAACTATTAAGCCGATTGAGTTGAAACTAGGTAGAAATATTGATAATATTGGTACCTTCGACTTAACGAAAATTGTTTCTGAAAAATAAGACAAAAAACTACTTTTTAAATCCACATTTTACAGAAGTGTTGCGTGAAATGTTGATTTCTTTTTGTAAATGCGTGCCATTTTGTCAAATTTGCATTTTCTTTATTTTAATTACTGTCATATAGAAACTATACATGTTCTAACTGAAAAAATGTTTGAACTTTTTTGCAAATCAAAGTCTACGGGAAGCCAGACTGCACGCTGATTTGCAACTCCCGCGGCGACCTTGCTGTAACACTGCCACAGCTCCGTCATTTTGATGATGAATTAATTTAACAAAGTTGTTTAATATACTTAAATATATTATTAAAGTATACCTACAGTTTCATAATTGTAGAATAATTATTTCGTAGTTTAAAAAATCCCTCAATATTGCTTATTTTTTCCTGTCTAAATGTATATCCCGCCTTAATTTAACATTATGTGAGTTGTTTTGATGGGGTTCTAAGTATTTCTAAATCGTATAAAATGTCTTTCAGGGTTAAAGTCTACGACTCGCAATGAGTTGTATGTAATAATTCAAGCCTAAAAAAATCAACTTGTGATTTAAACAAAACTTACATTCGTGGAACAAATATTGTTGGATAAATACGACGCGTTGTATTAAGTTTTGATCAAAAGTTGATTCTTTTGAGGCTTCAATCATTGTATACAACTTATTGCGAGTTATAGATTTTAACCCAGAAAGCCCGGAAGTAGAAGAAAAATAATTTACTTATTGTTTCGAAATTACCATTTTCTGCCATACGAGTTAAAAAGAGGAAAATAAAAAAAGAAGAAAAAAGAGTACTTTAAATAGAAACACATGTTTTACGGTTTAGAAATACTTAGAAACACATGAAAACACCTCATATGATTTTGAATAAAAAAAATTACGACACCTTTCTACTTGTCCGTTTCCAACCTTATAGAAGAATTTAGAATAGACAATGTGTTCAAAATTTTATTGTTTAATTACGTACATACATGGTGTAGGACAATCCAACACAACAATCGAAGGTAAACTGTTTAAAATCAAAACCACAACACCTTTCAAGTCACCAAAATTTAAGCGCCCCGAAAAATCACACAACCACTGCAAGCGAATGGCAACTTCCAACTGATCGTGCGGCGCGCTGATTCATGTTAGAGCCGTGTGGTTTTCGCCTTTAGTTGCATAAACTCTTTAACTTTTCTACGAACGTTACCATACATTAGTAAAGCAATATTTTTGAAAACCATTTTTGGTCAGGCTGTCCATTCAAATACCACTTGTGTGATGTAAAAAACGGATGAGGGGGTGAGAGTGATAGGAAACGCGGGGCTGGTGACGGAGCGAGAGAGGCAGGAAATGTGTTTGGGTTCGCGTTAAGGGGGGAGATACCTTTAGGCGACGAAACCATTGCTGATTTTCATGATTTCTTTTTAAAAGGAATGATTTCTTCGTCATTTTTGAGACTTGGGGTATGTTTTATTACTACTTTTGGCTGACGATGTTCAAGTTTGCATCGGTGGAATGCAACGACAATTCTTTTTTATTTTTTTATTTCCTCATTTTCATTGTCATCCAGAATCTTTTTCTACATATTTCGGCTGGAGATCTCTAATAGTACAGTCGTGCAATATATTGGAATTGGAAAAATTACAAGAAGGCTAGTTTTTTGACAGGTGATTTTGTAGGTGCCGCGGGTGCTAAATTCAAGTTTGCCTAAAAATCGGGGTGTAGGGTTTTTTTAGGGGATGAAAGGGGACGGGGGTGGATTAATGCCAAACTACAACCCCCACGAGGTCGGTGCCGGGAGACGACATGTTTAGAAAAATCCGGGCTTTATTTTTGTCCACAGCGCCGAAGTCGTGGAAGTTCATTTCAGGGGTGAAAAAGTGGGGTGAAATTTGAAAAAATCAGTTTTTATTCGATAACTTTTAGGAAAAATGCATACAATTTTTGTTCAAATGGGAACGTTGCAGCCCTTGAAAAGACGCATCGATAGAATATTTGATCATGCCTCTCCAATAATATCTTCACCCCCAAAAGAATTGTTGAAGTATTTTAAAAAATTGTTTATTGAATAACTAAAAAATAATCGATTTTTCGGGGATGGTTTAAATGTATGAAATGTAGAGAATAATTTTTTCTATATTTTCGGGCCTATGGACCACGCTTGAATTTTGCTTTTTCGAACCCCTCAGAGGTTGAAAATTCAAAATGAAATTCTGGGAAAACTATTGACCGAAAATAAAGAGATACGAGTTTGGCGCTGTGGACAAAAATGTAGCTGAGGGTTCAAGCTACAAATTCTTCCACGGCGGCGGATTCGTACGGTCAATGGTTTTCCCAGAATTTCATTTTGAATTTTCAACCTCCGAGAGGGGTTTGAAGACTTCAAACTGCATAATTACCAAAAATTCTTCCGAAAAACGACAGGATTTTTGTTTGCGCCATGAACTGCTTCAATTGGTCACGACTCATGATATTCGGGGAAGGCTGACATTTCCCATTGATTCCATAAGTTATGGGGTTTTGAAGTTTGCGGAAACGAGGCACAAAATAGTGCAATTACGAACATTTCAACGCTTTTATTGGAAGTGGGGAGTGGCGGGATTTATGAAGAAAACCTTCTTGAATACAATGCCGAAGAGATATCGGAGCAGTCACTTCCCCCTCCGTCCTGCCCCCGTTAAAAGTTTGTCAAAATACACGATTTCAAAGACGAGACTGAAAATCAGTGAAAATGGTGTGTTTGTGTGCGTGTTTTTTTTTAAGAGTTTTAGTGGGATATGCCTCCGCACCGTAGCAAATAATTGCCGTGTTTCGGGCTTGCACCGACTAAAAACCTCTGTTGCTCTGCGACCTTATAAATTCTCCCGCGGGACGGCCGCTAGGTATTACATCGCCTTAGCCATAGCTCTTCCTGCAGTGTTGTCAGACGACCTTACATCCCTCGTTCCACTCGAGATGGTATGAGTGGTTTAGGGGTTCGTGTTGCTTGTTTCATCTATGACTGCCTGGCCTTCCAGCGTCGTCTTCTTCCTCGCGCGTTCTGCACGTCGCAACTCCTTCATTACTGCGGCAGCATAAGCCGATACCGCTGTCCATGCGTCTGCTGACTTCAGCATCAACTCTACCAGGTTGTCCGGGGTGTTGCGTGTCTTCAGCTGATCCTCGACTATCGCGCGGGAGGCACTGAACCCAGGGCATTGGAACAATACATGTTCAGCGATCTCCTCGCCTGCAACACATGCTGGGCAGTCTGGGGTATCTTCATAATTAAACTTATAGAGATAAGCCCGGAAGCAGCCGTGTCCTGAGATCACTTGAGTGAGATAATAGTTGAGCTCCCCGTGTGGGCGGTTCACCCATATCTCCACCTTCGGGATTAGTCGGTGTTACATGGACCTACGCTCCTCGGCGAGCACCTCAATGGGCAGCATTTCCGCGATAACGTTGATAGCGTCTTCGGAGATAGTGCGAAATGCACATGCTACCCTCAAGGCGCTGACGCGATACGCTGCTGCAGCCTTCCTGCGGTACTCCTGGATTTTCAGTGCATCAGCCCATATGGGTATGCCATAGGTGAGCACTGAGGTCGTCACTGATGACAGCAGTTTCCTCTTCTTCTGTCTGGGGCCACCGACATTAGGCATGAGCCGCGCCAGTCTAGTAGCCACCACAGATACCTTTCTGCTGATCTGCTCGGATTGCTTTTTAAAGTTCAGCCTCGCGTCGATCATCACACCCAGGTACCGAATGAACGGTTGAGATGTAATTTCGGCGTTTCCAACCTTGAGGGTCACCGTTTTCATCACCTTCCTGCTGGATACGAGGAATACTTCTGTTTTGTGGGCTACAAACTGCAGTCCAACAGAAGACATCCATTCCTTTATCTTGGCGAAAGATTCGCCGAAGAGTGCGGTAATTTGTACCAGGAGTTTGGCGATGACAATCAGCGTCGCGTCATCTGCAAACGTTAGGATGGACACTCTTTTCGGCAATTGTAATAGCAGTAGAGGATTGTACATGATGATCCACAGAAGCGGTCCGAGTACAGAGCCCTGAGGAGGTCCTCCAGTCACCCTATACGTCTTTGGTTCATCCTCTGTGTCGTACATGAGCCACCTATTACATAGGTAACTCGCCACTATTCTCCGCAGGTACCATGGTACACCTAATGTTTTTAGGGCATCCATGATACATTTTCAGATCGCCGAGTTGAAAGCGTTTTTGACATCGAGAGCGACAACTGCGCAGTACTTCTTAGACCCTCTTGTCCATCGTTTTCCCGCAGTCGACTCCTGCGCCTACTTCCCCACTGTGTTCATGGCATCCAGAGTAGAGCGCTCCTTTCTGAAGCAAAACTGGCCCTCCGCCAGTAGAGGGTCCACGACCTTCTCAATCCTGTTGTGGATGGTCCGCTCGAAGGTCTTTCCGGCGGTATCCAGCATACAGAGCGGACGATAGGATGAAGGTTCGTTCGGTGGCTTCTTCCCTTTCGGGAGGAGCACTAGCCTCTGCCACTTCCACTTGCCCGGGAAGATTACTCCCTTAAGACATGCATTGTACATGCCTAGGAGTATTGCCGGTACCAACTTGATCGCTGCTTTGAGTGCGATGTTCGGTATCCCATCCATGCCGGGGGCTTTATTTTTGGCCACCCTGGCAGTCGCAGTAAGAAGCTCTTCTTCAGTAATGGGTGGAATGTCCTCATCGACGTCCTCCTCGAGCTGGTAGTCCTCCTCGGGTTGCTCAGGGAACAGATGTGTAACAATCTTTTCCAGCAGGGCTGCGTCCACAGGCGATGCCATTGGCAGGCTTTTCAGCCGAGGCAATGCCACTTTGTACGGCCTGCCCGGGGGAGCATCTTCCACCTCGCTGAGCAGTTCGCCCTAGCTTTCAGCTTTACTCTGCTTGATAGCCTTTTTAAGCTTCAAGCGCGCCTTTCTGTGCTGTTTTTCCAAATCGGGGAACGAGCGTTTGCCTCAAGCTCGTTGCGATGATGTCGAAAGTCGACATCTCGTTTCCGTGGCATTGTGGTTCGCATCCTTCCCGTGGCATCGCATGCTTCGGTTACCCTCTGCATGACCACCTCGACCTTCTCGGTTGCACTTTCCGCTGCGAGAGGGCTGGTGTCAAAAGTTTCACGAAACAAATCCGCGTCAAACATTTTCGCTTTCCAGTCCCTCTTGTTTGTCTTCGGTGCCTTCGCTGTTCTGCTGAAGTGTCCGCGAATCTTCCAGAGAATCGCTCGATGATCACTGTGAGTGTTGTCAGCAGTCGTCAGGCTAGGCGGTGCGTAACAACTATAGAAATGAACTCCTTTGACTTTTATTCTCACGAAACCAGTTTCTATCCGACTCGCAAGATCCTAAAATGGAAGCTTTCCGCAAGACCAAATTGCGGCCTTCCCACTTGTGTCAGATTCCCAGGGCTGCGTGTCTAAATGTCTGTATGGTTCCGAGAATATCGCCAAGTCAGGCTTCAGCTAGCGCACAGTCTGCATGAGCAGGTCCTGTGCGGCCTCACAATGGTTGAGATTGAGCTGGATTACTCTCATTAACATCGTTTTTGGAGTGTCTGGAGAGCCGGCGTATACGCTGGGCATCGACTGCTACCTGCGATGTGGGCTGTGGGTGCCTCATCTTCCGCTTCTGCACATACGACACACTTAAAGCTTGCTGTGCATTCGGCAACTTTGTGACCAGTATTGCCGCACTTCATGCAGTCTTTAGCCCGGTCGACGCTGCTCTTGCAGTTCCGTGATAAGTTTCCAAATTTCCAGCATTTGAAACACTTTAGTGGTCTCACCACCTCTCGGATTCTGCAATTACACCAGCCAAATTGGGTTTGGGTTTGTTTTGGTCTGTGTGTCGGTCACGATCTACACACACACACACATAAACCTAAACAAGCCTATTTTGTCCTTCGTTTTCGCGAACTTCAAGAGCCCATAACTTATGGAGTTAATGGGAAATGTCAGCCTCCCCCGACGAAATATAGCTTACTATAATGGAATAAACATCATGGCGAAAAAAAAATTCTCGTCATTTTTCGGAAAAGTCCTCAAACTGCATAATAACCGAATTTTTATTTCTATTTTATGAAATCGATAAGAGCCACAAAAATGCATTTAAATTTTACATTTCAAATTTCTGCGCCTAAACTGTAGCCGCCATGCTGCTTCAGTTCGTGACGTCACTTGCATAGTAAACATCGTCGCTGCGCCAATTGTGAATACGCACATTTTTTTGGCTAAAAATCAATTACAACCCCTATCATTGGTGTGTAGTTCCTAAATGTGAGAATACCAGCGTAAAAACACCGGGAAAGTTGTGGATTAAAATGCCAATTCATATAAATATGAGGAAGACTTGGTTAAAACTTGCGAGAAGAGATCCAAAGGCATAGTCCGAAAAAAAGTCATTTCTTTTTTTTCGAAGTACACATAACTATTTGAAAAATTGCAATTAACTATGATTAACGAGAATATATAGTTCTTGGTGCTTTCTTTCACAGGTTAGAGAGTAATACGTCTACCGCTTTCTTTATTTACTATGTCAATGACGACACGTCAGAATCCATTATGGCGGCTACCATTTCGCATGTTGGTTGAACAGATAGAAAAAGTATTTAAAAAAATGAATTATAACATTAATTTTATGTTTTTATAAATTAAAACCAACATTATTCGATTGCTTATTTGCGACCACTACCTTATTTATACATTCTTAGTATTTTTCTTACATGGAGTAAAATACCCTATTCTGTACCATCACGACGAAAAATTTAATGAAATGTTTCGTCTCTGTTTAGACTCTCGATACCGGAAACGCCTCAAACAATTGTCGTAATAAACATCGTTGGATGTTGCCACCGCACTTTTTATTTCGAACCACCAATCGTCGTATTCGTGAATATTATTCGAAAAATTATTTGACTCGTTCGAACCGCCGCAGACTTTTTGAACATGACCGTACGAAATTGCTCCGAATGGGGAAGAGGTTCGTACGAGAAACAAATTCTTTTCTCGAATAAGTTCCGTGCGCAGGGGGGCAGGAATGAGCCAGCCATTCGTAATTATGCCCAAGTAACGGTGCACAACGTCGTAAAGACCATTAATTCCGCCTGATGACTCGCGGGCAATAAGGAAGAGCAATATCTAACCGCGGATCGATTATTACGCTTCCCTCTTAAGAACAAAAAAAGAGGAAGTTAAAATCAAGTCTTACTCGGGATTTCGTTTTATCCGCCTTTTTTTCCATCTGGAACATCGTATACGCGTTTTACGTCTACGGTGATGAAATTAAAGAAGAAAAACCAGCACTGCCTATAAACATGATACTTTACAAGGCACCCGAAGACGATAACTGAAGATGAGATGAAATTTTCTCTATTTATCGGGTCTCGCGCGGCGGTCGTTAAGAAATATTAAAACGCGTTATGGCCCGACGAGTTGTGAAATTTGCCGAGAGTTGTTCATCGCCTCGGTGAAATTCCCGTTACATTATCCTTTCTAAGACGGTGTTTAAACATTATCCATTTCACGTTTGTCGCATTTCAAAATTTTAAGCATTCAAAGTTCTTACGAAAACTACCATGATTATGCCTTCGCCACGGAAACTAGCACTTTTCCATATTCACCGCGAAAACCACCACCTTTCGGCTTAAGCCGCGAAAACCAGCATGTTTCGGCTTTCGCTGCGAAAACTAGCATGTTTCGGCTGTCACCGCGAAAAACTAGCTTGTAAGATTTTCACTGCAAAAACTAGTGTAAAAGGAGTAAGGATAAAGCGATGAGATCTTTAAGGATCTCATCGCTCGTACAATCTAACCAAAAAGAGTTTTGGTGAGAATTTAAAGTTTTTCGTGCTCAGGTAAAAATCTGGAAAAATTCCCCATTAGTATTTTTTTTTTAAATATGACAATTTTTTGAGTAATGACATTTCAATTTTATAATCGTTGCTTTTATTAACATTTTGATAATAATTATCAATTAAAATCGATAGTAGTAATTTTTATAAAAATAAAATATCGAAATAGTAAATGTAATGAAATATTTATTGTGATTATCTATTTAAAAAATACGTTATGGAACATATCACTCAACCAATTTACTGTAATCTTCGGATGGTTATGGTCGAATATGTTTAAAAAATCTTGCTGATGTTCGATTGGAATTAAACCTCCGTCAAGCATGGCCTGTAAATCTTTTTTTTTTCTTAGGGCAACAGGCAATTTTTTATCTGACGTCTGTTTTAATTGGAACATTCGAACATCATCCATCATGCTGCTTTTTTAAAGGATTTTCATCACTTGTGCTTCTGGCTCAAAATCATATTTAACGTGGATTGTATCGACGTAGGGTTGAATGGATATTTCCCAAATACTTGCAATTTTAATTGCAGTCCAATTAAATTTTTTTGAGAGGTCTAAAAAATCGAAAAATTCCGATTGCGGTCAAAGGAATTGGAGTAAAAAATAGAGGCAAAGCGTAAAAAAGCATGAAAGAAAAGTCGGAAACAATGCCAGTGTTACTGAAACATGTTAATTTTCGCGGTGAATATCAAAATCTGATTCTTTTCGTGGTGAAAGCCGAAACGCGTTAGTCTTCGCTTTAAATTTCGAAAGGTGCCAGTTTTCGTGGCGAAAACCGAAACTTGCTAGTTTTCGTGTGGGAAGCCGAAACATGTTAGTTTTCGCGGTGATATCAAACGTGCTTGTTTTTGTAAGAATTCTGAAACATGCTACTTTTAGTAAGCAGCGTCGATATGATCGATGTAAGTGCAGTTCATTGAGGGGGAAGATTAGGCGAAGAAAAAATGGTTGATTTTCGTGCTCTTTCTTTTAAAGGGAATATTTCTTCATTTTTGAGAATTAGGGTATGTTTTGTTACTACTTTTGGCTGTTACATGGTATTTTTTATTTTTCTTTAAAAATAATCTTTAAAAACGAGCACAGATTTTTCTTTTATTAAGGGGTGAGATGCAGTCCAAGGCTGAAAAAACGAGCATTTTCAATATTTTTTTTTAATAGTAATTAAGTTTGTTTTACAAAAGTGGTTATACAGACTTTTTATGTTATATTTCAACTTGACTTGTACAAATTTTCAACGAAAAAAATTGATTATTTATAAAAATATCGCCATCTTTGTCGGGGACCCCCTTCGGCATGGAGTGCATTGCGGTGGCCATCATAAAATTTTACTGGATCATCAGAAAAAAAAAAAATTATTAGTTTAAGAATAAATCTAGTCCTTAATCGCAGCTTTTTTTTAAATTATTTTTTCGACCAAAAAACCGCTCATTTATTGTTTTAAAAAAATAGAAATAAAAAAAAATGAAAATCCTTCGATTGAGAATTAGTTTTTAATGCTACGAATAAGCACACCAAATTTCATCAGAATCCATCGAATGGTTTTTGAATTATAGTGGTCACCGAATTGGAAAACATAGTTTCGAGAAAAACGCGTTTAAAGTTTTTCGATGTGGATACGGTATTATATGTTCGTAAAATTTCGAGCTTGATGGATGAAGCTTCTAACCTTCTTTAAAATATATTTTGATCCGCTGAATCCGAATATCACAATTTTTTGCCGAAAACTCGAGCATTCAATTGTTTATAGCCAATTGTTAAAACAATTTTTCAAAAAATTAAAGTTTTTCGGGATGAATGATTATTTTGTGAACATTTTTGGCAATTTTAAAACGAAAGTATTCGTTATAAAATTTTGCTAAAGTTAATAGTTTTTGAGTAATACATTTTTGAAAATTTCTGAAAGAGTTTTCCAATTTTACACTTGATTTATGTATAGAAATACGAATCAAAAAATGACTTACATCGAATCATCAATTCCTGGCCCATACAATAGGGCTTCTGCCAATGTGGAAGCTTCCAAAATATCAATTTGTTGTTGTCTTCGAAGCATTCTGCCTTCCCGGGTATTATCGTTTGCGCGTTTGTCAGCTACTACCTGCCATGGGACCCGACGCCCCTTCACTAATTGTGGAATATCCCGGAAACTATTCATCGGATTGACTTGAAATTTTCAGGGAATATTTTGGAAACATCAGACTTCAAGAAAATATTTTTAAAAATTGATTTTTTTGAAAATTTCGACTGCATCTCACCCCTTAAGGGATTATCACAGTGTAACGGGTCGGAAAATAGGGGCCGGGATGAAATTCCAAACTTTAAATTTGGAATCGGTGAATACCCTGGGAGTGACGCACCACGGAGACCTTATCGCTACCTGATCTCACATGCGCACATGCGCGCACGCACACCCACACGCACACGCACACGCACACACACGCACACACACACAAACACTGGAAAGTGTGACAACAGTGGCCTCAAAAGTTGTTGTCATGTACCATGTGCCTATCCGTCAACTTCCTCGTGGTGAGAGTCGGACAACGGTGAAGTTCTTTTTTTTCGCATAATAGAATCTACTGGTTAAGTGATGGAGGGCATTATTTTGGTGCCTAACTCGCTATTGTTGTGTTTCTCCTATCCATGATCCGGGAAACTTATATTTCTGAATTTTTTATATTTTATTTTTTATTTTCTGGTCGACGGGCGCATTTGCGGCGCATGGCTCCTTTCTGACTTTTGTTCCTCTCATTTAGTACAATTTTTCAAGCCAAAAAACACTTGACCCTGAGTTTTGGGGTCAAGGTCAATGCGGGTCCATGTTGGGGGGTGATCTTCGCCGAACGTGACGCGGAGAATGACCTGGCGGAGTGGTGACACATAATTTTTATACACCGTGTACACCGTCAAAAAACGACATTTCGAGAACAACGCGTCCGTCCGCGCCAGGTCTCACGCAGCTGGTCTGATCCCTTTAGCCTACAGCCTTAAGGCTGTAGCAACCGAAAAAATTCGAATTTCGCCCGGAAAATTGAACAGCATGTTTATAACTGTTTATACTATCGGATAATGCAAAAAATAGATTTGTTGATAATTTTACACTGTGATGATCCTTTAACATTCATACGTAGAATATAAACTAAGAAAAAGTGAGGAATGTTGACAATCGATGAAATGGTACCCTTTGAAACAAAAGATTGAATTTTCCAAAGACAAAAACCCACATTTTACAATAAAAAAATACTTGTAAAAAAAATTTCGAAAACATTCAGGATCACGTTTTAGACAATAAGGTTGAAAAGATTTATACCACATGTCATCAGAATCGGTCGATTCGTTTTTTTTAGCTGTACATCACGCCATTATTGAAAATGCAGTTTTGAAGACTGTGATATACGGTCCCCATTTTTAAAGATTAATTTTAAAAAATACCATGTAGCAGTCAAAAGTAGGAACAAAACATACCCTGAGTCTCAAAAATAGTGACGAAATCGTTGCTTAAAAAAAAACCATGAAAATCGGCAAATTTTTTCCTCGTCTAAAAGTATTTCCCTCCTTAATGTTGAGACCTTTTGCAATGTTAAGGAGGTTCGGTGATTGGAGCGAGTCCAAGATAAAAGCCTGATTTTTTATAGCATTGTCGAGATCTTCCTCCATGCGTATGCGGAGTTTCCACGAGATTTACCGTACAGTTTCCAAGTTATTAATTGTTAAAGTTGGTGAATTAGTCACACATAGACGACGAAACGTCCCTGTCCTCATACATCGATTTTTTTGTGCTACTTGGAGCCAAGACACACGTAAATAAAACTGACAGTTGCGTTCGTTGAATCTTTGTAATCAATAAGGCACCTTGAATTGGAAAGCTCACCGCCGAAATAAGCAATACATTTATGTACAGAGTTCTTTTATGTATAGACAAGGCAACTCAATTTTTCTGGCGACATGTATACAACGCACCTATATATGAATTCAGCATGGAAGAACTGTCATACAAAATGAACGTTTCTTTTCATATCTGCACATATTGTGAAATTTGGGAAAGGGATAAATAACATAACAATCGATGAAGTATGTTTTGACTTTGGGCAGATTGGACATTGGGCATTGAGTTTAACCTCAACGCGACGTTTTTGATTTACAATCGCAATATCATCTATTCATTTTCTAATTCTTGTTCGACAGAATCTACCTTTGTCTCTAAACTGGACGTAAGGTACAATCCCGTTACTCTCTTGATACACTTCTACAGTATTTTCATTCTCCATGTTTGCTGGCTACAAAAAATAATAAAATGCGACGATGCTAAATGTCGACGATATGGCGTACTACTTAAGTCGAGTAGTAGATTATTACGTTCTTTTCCATATTATAAAAATAACAGGTAACTCGAAGTTCAATACATAACAAATATTTCTCGAAAAATAGGCCATATACATATGGCTAAAACGTGGCGGTATTACGGCGCAAAATAGACTCTAAGTTTACTAGCGTGGTCATCACCGTACCTCCTTAAGTTGAAGCATTCATGCCACACGCCCATAAAGCTGGAAAGAATCCAGTGGAACGGAGATTTCGATATGGTGTTGAATTTGCACTGTTGGGACGCAACGAAAGTTTTTGTTTATTTTCCCTATTTTTTATTATTACACAAGACCTTTTTTATAGATTTATATTGTAGATCGCTGAGCAAATATCTTTTAAAATGGTTGGAGGATTTTTGTAGGCAAAATGTACCAAAAGAAATAAAAGGAATTCGGAAATATTAATTTTTGTTGCGTTCCATCGATGAAAAATTCAACCTCATATTTCGATTTGAAGGAGATAATATCGCTCGGAGAATATGCTGCAATATAGTCCAGTAAAAGAGACGAAAACCCAGCACTTTTTGACGTAGAATTAGAATATTTGACTGAAGCCAGATGGTTGCATACTGAAAGTACCCGCAATGAAATTTCGCCCCTCAACTCGCCCCAACCCTAAGAAATAGGGGTTGAAAACTTAAAAATCGCCGTATCTCGATCATTTATAGCCCGATCAAAAGATATTTTAAACAAAAGTTGTGTGCAATAATAAAATACGTATAAAGTTATGTGACGTCTAACTCCCTAGCTTTGACAACAGCGGCACAAAAACGATTAGAAAATTGGGGGTTGATGCGAAAACGGTAGATCTTTAGAAAATCGTAAAAAATATTCATATATTTAAAAAAATGTCGATATATATCGAATCAGCATGAGTTCCTCTATATTTCTCCAGAGAAAAAAAATGTTAAGCCTTTTTTTATGTCCGTTTTAACGTCATAAAGTTAGCGAACTGGAAAAAAGAGACATCCTATGTGACCGTACCGCTCGCACTCGCAGCTACGCTTCCTCACACTCAGCCCGTGTATATATAGATATAAACCGAAGCGTCGAGGGTGCTCTCGCGGAGGATACATTTTCAAGCAAACCCGAATTTTAAAACCGTTTTTGTGCCGCTCTTTTCAAAGATAAGGGATTGAACGTCAGATAACTTTATACATATTTTATTATTTCAAACAACTATCGTTGTAAAAAAAATTATTGGGCTATTAATAGGGGATTTAACTCTATGTAAGAAGAATACTAAGAATGTATAAATAAGGTATTTTTCGCAATAAGCAATCGAATAATGTTGTTTTCAATTTATAAAAACACCAAACAAATGTTATACATAAAAAAAAAACTTTTTCTATCTGTTCAACGAACATGCGAAACAGTAGCCGCCATGATGGATTCCGACGTGACGTCATTGACAGTGTAAGCAAAGGAAGCGGTAGACATATTACTCTCTAATCTGCGAAAGAAAGGGTCAACAACTATATATTCTCGTTAATCATATTTCATTGCGATTTTTTAAATAGTTATCTATACTTCAAAAAAGAACAAATGAGTTTCATTTCGAACTATGACCTCTGGCTCTTGACCAGGCTATGACCTGGATCTCTTTTTGCAAGTTTCAACCAAGGCTTCATAACATTTATATCAATTGGCATTTTAGTCCACAACTTTCCCGGTATTTTGACACTACTATTCTTCAGGGTTGCGAAATTTGTGCTGAAAAAGTAATGCATCATTCATTACTTTTTTAATGGGTAATGAAAAAATATTTCATTACCCATTACATTACATTTAGTAATGGAAGTAAATTCCATTACTCATTACATTATATTTCGTAATGTAAACAATTTCCGTTACTGGTTACATTATATTTTGTGTTGTAAAAAAAAAATCCATTACTTATTACATTGGAATTTGTAATGTGAACAATTCCCATTACTCATTATATTACATGTTGTAATTTGAAACATTTTCATTGCAAAATGCAATGTAATGTGTAATGACAAAAAAGTTCATTGCCCATTACATTGTAAAGAGTAATGGACATTTTTTACATTACAAAGTCCAACGCAATGAGTAATTAATTTTTTCACATTACAAAGTGTAATGTAATGAGTAATAGAAATGTTTCACATTACAAGGTTTAATTTAATGAGTAATGGAATTTTTTTACATTACAAAATATAAGGTATTGAGTAATGGAATTTGTTCACATTACTAATGTTATGTGAAAAATCTCCATTACTCATTACAAGGTAGTATGGATTATTATTCGTTTCCCGTCGGGTCAGATCGACCCAGTGCAAAAACTACTGCCCCTAATGGGAAACGAATAATAATCCTCATTACATTGTAATGAGTAATAGAGATTTTTTACATCGCATTAGTAATGTGAAAATAATCTGTCACTCATTACCTTATATTATGTAATGTAAAAAAATTCCATTGCTCATTATATTCCATTTTGTAATGTAAAGAAAATCCATTACTCATTACATTACATTATGTAATGTAAAATATTTCCATTACTCATTAGATTGGACTTTGTAATGTAAAAAAATGCATTGCCCATTACATTGTAATGGGTAATGAAAATATTTCACTTTACAAAATGCAATGTAATAAGGAATGGAATTTTTTTTTTATTACACATGCCAATGTGATGAGTAATAAAAACGATAATGCATTACAAAAAGTAATGCATTATTTACAACCCTGGTATTCTTAAATTTAGGAACAACACACCAATGATGGGGATTGTAACTCACGTTTAACCAAAAAAAAATTACGTATTCACAATTGGCGCAGCGTCGATGCGGCTACAGTTTTCGCGCGGAAATTTGAAATGTAAAAGTTAAATGCATTTTTATGGCACTTATCGATTTCATAAAATAGAAATAAAAATTCTATTAGTTTATTACCATCAATGGATCCAATTGAGACACGTTTCAAAAAAGGGTGTAATTTCCTATTATCGAGATACAGCGATGTTTAAGTTTTCACCCTCTATTCCTTAGGGTTGGGGCAAGTTGAGGAGAAAGTATTCATTAGGGTTACTTTAAGTATGCAACCCTCTATCTCCAGTAAAACATTCTAATTCTACGCTAAAAAGTGCTGAGTTTTCGTCTCTTTTACTGGACTAATATGAAGAATTGCTTTTTCGAAGGATTACCAGTTCCTTTTTTTTAAGTATTAGAGTCGGCACCGATTTTTTTCCTCAATCGATCAAGTTGATTAAACAATCAACGCTGACCTACCGATTGGATTATTTCGCAGGTTGTCGAATACAACATACCCAGAAAACAGTACACCGAATTTTCGAACAACCTGCAGAGCCGTTTGCCTCTCCAGTGGCTCTCACGTCCGTTTCCAGTCACAAACGTCACCTTCGATCCAAACAACGAAAACGTCATAATATTTCACGACGACACGACGGTGTACATCATCAACAAGAACAAGGAACTCCCGGAGAAGGAAGCCAAAATTCCAAGACGTGAAAACGGCGATTTCGGCGAGGACAGCAATTCTGGTTCGAGCTCGAATTCCCAACACGCTTTTCAAGTCGTCAAAAAGTACAAGGTTAGATTCGGGACTTTCGCGAGTTTTTGTTGCCCCTCGAAACTCAAATTCGGCGACACATTTTGCTGCATTTAAGGCCTAGGCCACAGTAACGGGTATAAAATCATGTGCGAATTTAACAATTTTTTGGTATCACAAAGTGATTCACTCATAAAATTAATTATACATCTATTTAGTATGAATATCAAGCTGTTAGACATTTTTTTTTCGATGTACAAAATGGCCGACTACTCGAAACTTCTCGAGACAGCTTTTGTCCAATTGGCGTGACAAATAACTTCAACAGTTTTCGCTCGATTTACTTCAAACTTAAACGTTATGTTCCTAATTGCATTTCGCAGAGAAGTACGTACGCAATTTCTGATTAATCGAAAACTTTTCATTTTATGAGCAGTTATAACAAAAAATTTCACCGAATATCAAATACCTACAACTTTAGAATGAAACAATATTTTTTAAATTCCGTACGTACTTTTCTAGGTATTCTAATGTAGATTGACGAGAATTTTTATTTTTTGTTCTAGGTAAAAAATTGTGGATGCTAAATGTCACGCCGCGGAGCGCCTAAAAAAAAGATAACAAAAGAAAATATTAGTAGTCGGCCATTTTGGATATCGAAAAAAAATGTCTATCTGCTTGATATTCATGCTAAATGGATGTGTAATTAATTTCATGTGCGAATGACTTTTTCATACGAAAAAAATTGTTCAATTCGCACATGATTTTATACCCCTTACTGTGGCCTAAGGTCTTAACATTCTGACGATCCAAACGCAAATTTTCATCCATTATTGAAACGAATTTCTTGACGTTGATTTATTCGCGATGTTCTTTATGTTTTTTAACATTTAAAAAATTATATCATAATTAGGTTATCAAATGATTTTTTTCATTGTAAAGATCATGTGCCGTTTCTATAAGAAAAGTATTTTTTTAAATAATTAACAAAGATATAGCACCTTGCAATTTTTCATTTTATTCGGCCAGGCGGAAATGCGCCGAACGTATCCGAAGTTACCCGAGCCCGCTGTGACGTCACAATGTTATTTTCGTATAGTACGAGTATCGTTATTTTTTAATAGTTCTAAAAATAGGTCTAACTATTAATCTTTTTCAAAAGTTCATGGTTTTTGGTACTACGAAAATTAAAATCGTAGGCGCTGACGCGAAACGCCACGCGACAGGCGCTGACGCGAATTCCGATGCCTTTGGCGCTCGCGCTTGTTACGTCACAATGTTATGGCCGGTATTCGAACTACGCGTGTAGACGAGTATTCTGTGAAAAATGACAACGGTAAAAACGTATAGGACTTGTTTCGTTTCTCTGTGTGTTCGACTTTCTAAAAGTTTTTTTAGATGTTTTCGTATCCTGTATCTCCTAATCTCACCAAGTGTCAAATTTATTTACACTCTCGCGTACGCCATATAACCTATAAAGCTGACATTTAATGGGCAGTGAGCAGCAACAGCAGTTTGGTAACTAACTAGAATTCACTAGCACTTCCGGCGCAAGTTCCCACTGCTCAAAGGTTCATTCTTCCGAGCAGCAAGCAGTTGATCCCCAGCATATATCGCATATATATTGTAATCTTCGCGCGACAAATAAAAAAAATAGAATCAATCGAATTTTTAAACCGGAGATCGTTCAATTTTAATATCGGAAATACTCGCTACTAAAATCCATTTCGTTTTCGTAGATGGTGAATTGCTGCCATCTAATACTGTTTTTTGTTTGTTGTATTTTTGTCTTTCTTTCGCGTCACGTACACACGCTGCTGCTGCCGCTGCCACTGCTGCAATCTGATTCGGTCGCGATGTCATATTGTTGTAGTTGATTTTATTCACACAATCCATTTGTCACTGATAAAGCCTGTGCTAATACGACATTCTGAAAGGTTAACGAAAACGCTACGAATAGGTTACGACCGTTACGATTCAATATACGTTGTGGCAGGTGGTGGTTCGAGAGCGTCGAGAGCGTCGTGTTCGATCCATTTCATGAGCCACCGTTTGTTTGAGCAGCGGTTAAGTTTTTGGATGAAGTTGCATGAAGTTGTACATATCATAAACTGCATAAACTATTTTTTTTTTCAAAGTAATATAAAACAAAATGGCGGCTGCACAGCTTTTCCTCGACGAAGTCTTTTTTTCATAGGCGCGCGGCCGGACCAACGGCACCTGCAATTTTTAATTTACAGTGAATGAATTTTTTCTTCTTTCGATTATACATGTAAATAGCTAAAGAAGTACGTAGGATTTTTGATATATCGATTTTTGCAAAAACAGCGCGTTTTAAAAATAAAAGTTCAAAGTTCTTAAAGAAACAACGTCCGAAAATTGTTTATAAAAAAAACTATGTAATATATCGAGAAAATCCTACGTACTTCTATGCAGAATGTACTTGTGAATAGACAGCTAAAATTTCAAGTCAACCGGTCAAGATTTGTTCGAGTTATTAGTCCGGCCGACTTGAAAAATGTACTTTCGAGAAAAACGCGTTTAAAGTTTTCGGTACGGATTGCATCGGACTGAGAGGGGCTGCGCCAAAATAGAATTATTTAGACATTTTTACCACCTTATTCCTTTGAGTATGTCACTTTTAAGATATCAAGGCAGTAGTCTGGTCGAGAACGAGATTTTTGACGTCATTTTTGGGATGGAATAACTTTTAAACTGTTGAAGTTGTCTTGATGAAATTTTACATATGTATTTATTGTTCCTTTGAGAATGCATCTACATTTGAAAAAAATTATTTTAAATATTTTCATGTAGTTTTTTATTTTTTTACAAAATGGTCCGCCGAAAACCGCCTCAATCGGCGCCCACTCTGAGTGATGTATGCATCTGAAAAAAAATATATATATATATTCTCAATCTGTATGAGTATTCTGAGCACTGGTAGCAGAATTAGTATTTACAAAAATTTGTAACAAGCAATGGGAATTTGCTATACGTCGCAAGCACTTTACAGCCACAAAACATTCAAGGCTACATTCTGATCATTTCAGACCTGCAGACTATAGAAATGAAGGACTGGTTACACCTCAGTGTATAAACATAATATTTTTGAAGTTATTTACTTCTAAAAGTATATCGTAAAGTAGTTAATCATCATAACCTAAACATTTCTATTAAAAATATTCGCATTGTTTTAACCTTCTGATATTAGTTTATTACATAATACTTACCTAGCTCATTTTCATGCTTTACGGGGATGAAACTGAGCCGGAAAATATTGAAAATTGGGGTTATACCTTCCCTGTTTGTTCGGAGCAAAAAATAAACTTTAAAAGATGAACAGAGAAGGAAAAAAGAAGAAGCCGATTTTTCAATTCTAGTACAGTCAAATATCCGTAATTATTGTCCATTTTGTCCATTCATATAATTTTAGTACAAGACAGACACCGTGAAAATATACCGCGCGCGTTGACAGCTTCTTTTGTTTACGTTATGGTGGCGCCATCTGCGTTGAGCTTTGTGTAAGGTTCCCCATACTCGTACTACACGAATTGTTCGTATACAGGATATAACATTGTGACGGCGCGTTTTCGCCTAGCCGAATAAAATCAAAGTTTCAAGGTGCTATATCTTTGTTAAGTGTTAAAAAATATTTTCGGTATTAAAGCCGCACATGATCGACGAAGCCATTGAATTAAAAACATTTAGTAACCTAATTTCCACCGCTTCCACTACTGTCGGCTTTGTTTTCTAGAAAATCGGCTCTACCACAGCCACCTACAAGGCACCCATTGATTCTTCAATACTGGCTAATAAATACCATTTTTGTAAACAAAGCAATGTTTTTTGGCTTTTCAGCACTTGGTGCATTTGGAATGGCTGAACGACGGAGAGATGGTCGCGGTCGAGGTTAATCCGATATCTCTTACGGAAAAACTGCCGCCAACGCTCAAACAAAAATGGTTCGGCATGTAAATCGTTGAAAATGGACAATAAATGGAAAGAAACGAGTGAGAATCCATTTCGTGAGACATTTGCTTGACGAATTCGCGTCCATTTGTATGGACAATTCCACAAAAACTGTACGTCTCAAAGGGTTAATCGTAATTAATTTTTTCAATCGTTCCGCTCGTTCGTAAAGTTCGGCGTTGGCGAAAAGCTAGTGCGCGAAAAACGAAACGTAACTAACGTTAGGATAGTACGGATAAGTAGGTAAAAGTTGAAAAAAAAACAAAGTTCATCCGAGAAAAATGAATTTTTGATCGGTAACTCGAAATT
The DNA here is from genome assembly GCA_963210295.1 of Ophion ellenae. Lineage (NCBI taxonomy): Eukaryota > Metazoa > Arthropoda > Insecta > Hymenoptera > Ichneumonidae > Ophion > Ophion ellenae. Next base: position 15,807,693 of record OY723392.1, read on the forward strand.
CCCCCGGTCTCAATGGCGGCTCGATGGTGAGTTTTGGAGAGACGTAGAGGGGGCCAACGAATTCCAACGTGTTTTGCGCTCTCGATGATCGCCAGCCGACTACGGCTGAGCTGATCTTTGGTACTGGCATTGGAGATGCTTCGAGTGCTATCGGTGATACGGTGTTGACATTTTCCAGTGACTTAGCCTCGAACGTGTCAACCGGAATTCCAGCCTTTGCGCACTCTTCAGCGAGCACTTTCTTCAAATATTCTCCCGATAGATAGTCGTACTTCTCGACGCGTTTTTTCTCGAGTTTTCTCTCGAAATTATTGATCTCTTTCCTAGAGAAATAAAAATCTCGAATAACGCGCGAGGGAAAAAGATTGTCGTAATCGGGGAAAAAAGTGTGCGGCTTTATGTATCGACGATGAAAATGGATAAAGTATATGAAGCAAAACTAACAAGGAACATCACTTGAGTGTCCGCCTTCGATTTTATTGAAACGCATATGTGTGGTAAAGCATTTTAAACTACTAGACACGTATTTTTTTCATCGGCGGAAAACCTTTTTAAGGGGAGAAACGACCCCCGAAGCGTGTCACCCCTTAATTTATTTTATTTTTTCCAATACTTGTATAGGGGCCCACCATATATAACGTTATCGATTTTTGCTGATTTTTTACCCCTCCCCCCTGAAATAATCCTATCCTTCCTATCGTCATAATCCAATTATCGTTACCGTCATCCAACGACCAGCATCCAACGCCCCATATTTTAAAATGACGTGATTTATGGACGGCCCATAGTGGGTTTTTCGTCGCTTTACATTAGAAGAATTTTGGTTTTTGTTTCTTTAAGGTAGTTCGGAAGAAAAACCAGAAGTCAAATTGACCATTTTAACGATTTAAATTTTTTTTCTTTCGAATGTTTTTAAATATATAGAATTTAATCTCATAAAACAATTCTTTTTATTTTGGTACCCATTGGAATGGAAATTTATGATGATTTTCATAAATACTTGGAATCGACATTGGTTGTTGAGCACTCGGTTGATCATTATCGACTTTACTAGTGAATTCTCGTTTTAAGCAGTCGACAACGCTTCATAACCTCACTTTAGAAGAATTCAAACATCACCGCTCAACGACTCGACAAATGTCAAAACATGGCACAATTACGTGTAAGTGGTCGTTTCTTTTTTTTACAGAAAATTGATCTGCTTTTGTTCACGGAGATAAATGATCAGAGATTGATTGGGCAGTTTTTGAAGTTTCATCTTCAGGTAAATATACAGAACGAAAACAGAAAGAAATTCAAAAGTTTTCTAAATAAAAATGTTTACAGCCGTTCATCATATGTATATTTGTATACGTAATAATTAATTTAAAAAATTAAGATCTACAATCAACATTTTTATTAATTTTTTATCCTTCCTTTCATTATTAATATTATTCTATTCTTATTGAATTTAGCATGATCTGCAGCGTAGGCATTCGGCGACATTCATATCGCATTCTGCGTGTATTGCCGTCTAGGAATTTCCCCTAGCAATCACAGCTGACGCTCCGATCACCGTTTAGAGAGAGACAGATGTCGCATAGCAAAAGTTAATAAATTCTTGTGAAAAAATTACACGGTGGATCAGTTACAATGTTTGCAGGTGAATTCCGTGTTAATCGAAGATTGGAATAAGAAGTTTTGTTTGTTGGGTCAAACGACTAAATTTTATGTAAAGTTGTCATTACCAGTAAATTTTTCGGAGGTTAAGTTGAGTGCGTGTATTTTAGGCCAACTTTCAACGTTCATATCTCGGAAATGGTACGGTGGAGTTGCCTAAATTTTTTTAATTCAACGTGGTTAACGACATGCTATCTCTTTCTCGCAAAAAAATAGGAGGTTAAACGTTGGTCAATTTTTGAATTGTTCCTTCCGTACTGCCTTGACAAGACTTTTTTAACGGGTTTTTCAATTCACTTAGAAGAGATTTTCATACTGAAGAAAATAAACTTTGGTTCGATTCAATAGGTTGTTTAATTTTTTAAATATCACGCCAGCCAATTTAGCGAAATCGTGAAAATGATAACTGAAGAAAATGCGCTTCAACAATTTCAATAAGATGAAATATCAATATCGAATATCAATCGCTTCTCTGCTTTTGGCCTTGTATCTTCGAAGATATTTACAATTGGCCTCTGAAAATTTGTAAATATATTCTTAAATAGTTTGTCTATCGATTTAAGCAATAAAATAACGATTATCGGACCTTCTAATTCCGGCCCTCAAGGTCGATGGACTACTTGTGGGTGAAACTGCACCACCACCCCTCGACACGCCTTTCTTTGAGGGGTGCTTTCCCCCTTAAAACCGTTTTTCCGAAGTTAAAAAAAATACGCGTCTAATAGTTTTCAATGCTTTATCACATATATGAGTTTCAACCAAATCGAAGGCGAACCCTTAAGTGATGTTCCCTGTAAGTTGTTGTACTAAGTTTTTGAAAAACTAAACGAATTTTAAGAAAAACTAAGTTTTACCGTATGTTATCGAAGACGACCTGCCCTTTGGCGAAATTGACGTACTTCGCTTCACCGATTCTCTTCCCCGTTTTTGTCTCCCCTGGAATCTCCGTATCTCGTTTTTGATCAAGTTTCACTATTTCGCCCATCGCGCGAGACAAAAAACAACGGGAAAAATTGCGTCCAGAGATCGCGGATTCAACTTCCAACGTGAAGACGACAGATAAACGTTCATCCCACTCGCGTGAGCGGTCGCGCCCGACTTGGAACTTACCGCCGCGACGGGGAGAGAAAAACGATCGTTTGTTTGTTCGATAGTATCGCCTTTCTCGGTCACGAGAGTGGAACTTGAGTAAATGGTCTCGCATCGCAGGCGTAGTTCATTTCCAGTAGAATTGACTGAGACACCCGCCTGGAGTAATCAACGGGGTGGTGATTCAAATGAACAAGCTCGTGGCGTTTTACGATTTAAAACATTGAGCGGGGAGGGGGGTGTTATTATATATTTATCGTTACAATTTCCGATAGCGAAAAAGAATGTCATATCTCGGTAAACATTAAATCCAAATACGCAATCAAGGAGGTTGGAGCCTTAGCCACAATCCAAGATTAAATTTGAAAAATATATATTGTAACGGGTCGGAATTCGTTACAACTAAATTTGTTTGTTCGGGACTCGATCGGAGAAGAAATTAGTTGAGAATCTGGTGTTTTTGGTATTTTATAATAAAAAAAATAATTTATTCAGTTTTTATCGCTCGATATAATTTAAAAATAACGCCGTGTATAAGTGTAATGTGTTGTTTGTGTTGTTTTTCGTGTGATTATAAAGTCCTCATTTTCCGTCGGTAAATGTTCACTTCGCGTAATTACTCGGATGGTAAACCCTTCCGGGCGCGACCCGCATTGATTATCACGCATCGATAATCTCCCCCCTTCCCTTACTCGCTCTATGGATCTCGGCGTGGTGGATCATGACGCGCTGGCTCGCTCAATGTTTACGTTGTCTCGGTGTATGTGTGTTGTCTTTTTACACGAGTATCGTGACGTTGGCAAATTAAAAATACCTCTTCGCCCTTTATGCTTTCCTAATACAATTTTTCTATTTACCTTGTAATTTCAACGACTCAACAAAGCAACTCAAGAGCTCAAAAAATGTATCAATACATTAAATAACAATGACATAGAGCTGTACTTACTAAGTCTAACAAATACGACGAACACAGATTGTGACTAAAAGAATAAATAACAGCAACAACATAATCCAACGATCAAAAAAACAAATGGAGAATGAGCTCAAAGTGACACTGAAAACGCAGACATTTTCGTCGAACATCTCGCTCAAGTTTTCACACCATTCACAGCACAACAAATGGACGAGAACATTCGCGCCTTCTTGTAGCGACCACTACCGATGAACTTGCCGATTCCACATTTCACGCCTGGGGAAATAGGCTACATCATCCACAAAGGATTGAATCCGAGAAAGGCTCCTGGCTACGACCTAGTCACAGGAGCAATCTTCAAAAAACTACCGAAGAAGGGAATAGTCTATCTCACGAACCTCTTCAACGGAATCCTTCGCACATCTTACGTACCCAGCCAATGGAAAGTCGCTCAAATAATCATGATACCTAAACCGGAAAAACCTCCGAATGCTGTCGCCTCCTTATAGGCCTATAAGCTTATTGCCTATGCTATGCAAACAGTTTGAAAAATTACTGGTTTCGCGCATAAAAAAATCGTTCAACGAGAGAGAGATCATGCCTGACTATCAATTTGGCTTTAGGCCCAGCCCTTCAACGATAGAGCAAGTAAATAGAGTACATTATACGATAGCCAACGCTTGAGGAAAAAAGTACTGTTCAGCGGTATTTTTAGACATAAAGCAGGCCTTCGATAAAGTGTGGCACCTGGGTCTACTGTATAAGATTTTAAAAAACCATCCCGCAATACTACTTGCTTCAGAAAACGTACTTAAAAAATCGAAAATTTCAGATGAGACATGGAACAGAATTCTCCCAATTCTACCGCATACGATCAGGTGTGCCCCAAGGGAGTGTCCTGGGCCCATTTCTTTACACCTTGTTCACAGCCGACCCCCCTGTGGATAATAACAACAACCTCACTGTAGCCACCTTCGCTGACGATACAGCAGTCTTAGCCGTCCACGAAAAAGCGCACACCGCATCGATAATGCTCGAAAAGGGACTAAACGCTGTACAAAAATGGCTAGCACGATGGAGAATAAAGGCCAGTGACACAAAATCTGTACACATCACGATGAAAAAGAAGAACTGCTCTACGGTCTCACTGAATGGACAACCCCTTCCCGTCGCCAACGAGGTTAAATACCTGGGAATGTATCTCGATCGAAGGCTAACTTGGACAAGCCACATAAAAAAATAAAAGAAAGGCACTAGACATTAAAGTCAAACAAATGTACTGGCTCATCGGTAGTAAGTCGAAGCTATCGCTCTACAACAAACTACTAATCTACAAAACTATACTGCGACCCATCTGGACGTACGGATTTCAACTCTGGGGAACTGCTTGTAACTCGGATATAGAAATCCTCCAAAGATTCCAAGCGAAGACGCTTCGCATCATCGCAAACGCTCCTTGGTTCGTCACCAATGCCAGACTACACCAAGATCTCGGGATCGAAAAAATCGAAACCGTTGCACAAAAACTATGCACTACGTACGAAACGAGACTTGACCAGCATCCAATCCCACTCGCAACCAACCTACTTGCCAGACGAACATTTGCGAGAAGACGAAAGAATACAAGCCTCTGGATCTACAAGAACGTTTTCACACGGAATAAACACACATAAATAGATTAGAGTGCATCACTGGATGCGCCATCTAAACTACTCTATATTGCTATTTGCCATTGTTCTACTATCTTGTTTCTTTTGTGTTTCCAACCAATATTAAAACTACTCATTGTTATGTTTGTATGACAGATTATAGTTTCAATAACGACAATAAAAATAAAAATAAACCCTTGTCATTTATTCAGTTTTCCTTATTTTTAATTGTTCTCTTTTTTCTTTTATCCTTATCCTTATCTTTTTATTTTACCCTACAACCCTTCTCAATCCTTCCCCTAAGGTCAGTATTCGCGTAGGCTGTGTACTTGTAAAGTTTTAGAAAATTGAGAGTACTATATTACTCTAGCGACTCCACTTTTTCTGTTCTGTCGACTTTCCTCCCACTACACTTTCCTTCCCCCAAGGTCAGTATTCATTGGCTGTGTACTCGTCGACTTCCCAGCCAAAAAGAAGAAGTGTCTCTTCTCCAAAACTCGTGTTCTTTTATATATCGATTTTACCGCCTTTTCTTTCTCCTTCCCTTACTTGTTACCCATAATTCTCGTTATTATTAACTTATTCTCTTGAAATAAATTTTACTTATATTCTGTTTTTGTGGTTCTTTTCCATGTCTCCCTCTCGCATTGTTCTGCCGCATTTACATTCCCCTTCCCTTACCCTTTGTTATTGTTAACTTTTTCCTGCTATCTATACATCCTACTGTTTTTGTTCCTTTCCTCGTTTTTTTTGCCATTCTCCTTCTTCCTGTTTATAATTGTACGTCGTAAATGTACGTCCTACCTAATTGACCTTGTACTTTCGTGTCGGTCTGTTGTCCCCCCCTCCTACTATCGCGAAGTCGGTTGCTTTTTTGAATATGTGGTGGGGTTATTTATTTATGAGAGGCACCCGTACGTTTCATGATGTTGTTGTCTAGACTATAGTGAGGTTACGAGTTTTTTTCAAAAAAATTCACCACAAAACACCGAGGATAAAAAATAAACGCAAAAAAACTTGTTTTGAACAACCTTTTATTCAAAAGGTACTGTACTAAAAAGTAAAAAACAAAGTTCATTAAAATTGAAAACTAAAACAGTATAACTACAAAAAAATTCCCTTCCTTGGTCACTCATCATCGGTGCCAATACTTAAAAGGTACATAATCGTAGATATTTAAAAATATTAAATATCAATTTAAAAAGCTTTAGGTTTTTTTCATAAATTTTAAAGTAGTATTAGTACTTATGACGTTTGACGCCTCAAGCTTTCGAAATTTATATTTCATATTTTCGAAATATCTACGTTTATGTACCTTTTAAGTACTTGCACCTATGATGTGTGACTAAGGAAGGGACTTTTTTTGTGGTTATACTGTTTTGATTTTCAATTTTACTGAACATTATTTTTTACTTTTGAGTACAGTACCTCTTGAATAAAAGCTTTTTTTGAAAAAGTTGTTTTACGTTTATTTTATTTTATACTTTTTAGTATTGGAATTTGTTTATTTATTTGCCATGTCAGGCCCCCATGCCATTCAAACATCGGCGTAATAAAAAAAACTTGCCTGAGGTTATAAAGGCTTCGCGAGAAACTTCATAATAGTGTAATTATAAATAATGATCAAGTCAACAAAGTTAATGAGCCCAAACCGATTGTCCTACCATTTGCCATTAGGAAATTTCAGTTCCCACCGCCCACCATCATTATCAGACTCTTGTTATCATGTGTAATGAAAAGTGCTCATGATAACGAAACAAATGAGCAGAAACTCGACTGTCCTGGTATATGCTACTGAGGATTTGCATTGCCTACCTGCCACATCCGTCATCAGACCAGCTCTATGGTACCATATTATTGCATTTTCACCGAAGTTACATAGGTATGCCAAATTTCAGCTCAATCGGATGCCAGCAAGTGCTTCAAAAATGAATTGCAAATTTCGAACCGGAAAGACAGACATACGAACGCACCAAGTCAAATAAAAGCTTGTTAAAATAGTGTAATGTCTGTAATTTTACGTGCAGTTAGATGGGCAAGGCGTTCACGCTACGGGTCGATGTAATTTTTTTCGGCTATTCAGCACCTAGATAATCCATTTCTAACAGCGGATTAACGCAAACTAAGCGTTTGCAAACATTTAGAAGAAAAAATCTATCTTGCCCATCGTAACCCATATACAGGGTGTCCCATTTTAATCTTACACCTGAATTTTCTCGAAAAATATTGCTCGGACAAACTATTCTGTGGAACAAAACTTCTAGGGATTGAAGGGGGACGTTTGAAAAAAATTTATTTGAGGAGCCAAAATTCAAAATGGCGGCGTTACAAAGGCTGACATGTTTTTTTCAAACAGAAACATAACTTTTTTTTATTGCCAAAAAATTTGGCAGCTGAAAACTAAAAACTTTTGTTGAAAAATTTTTTTGATAAAGTTCATAGTTTTCAAGTGAGAACATCATTTTCAATTATTTCAGATGTATCCAGGATTTGTGTGTGTGTGTGTGGGCGCGCGTGCGTGTGTGTGTGTGTGTGTGTGTGTGTGTGTGTGTGTGTGTGAGTGTGTGTGTGTGTGTGTGTGTGTGTGTGTGTGTGTGTGTGTGTGTGTGTGCATGTGCGTGCGTGTGGAACACTCACAAGGATTAGGTCTCTGCGGTTCGTAACTACCGTAGTATTTTTTTTCTTCCAAACCCTCCTTGTAAGTGTATTGTGATCCCTTTCTAGAGATGTTCAAATATCCCTCCATTCATGTTTAAACATGCCCGAACTCTTCTCGCGATTACGTTTTTTAATATCAAGATCTGAAAGGTAAGCGAAATTGAAGAAAACATGATTGGTACTACTGACATAATCTGACTTTGCGGAGTTCTCTTACGCACTTTTGTACTTTTGAGACATTACGTAGAAGGAAAATCAACATTTTTTGACATTCAACCGTTCTTAAATCAGAGAAAAATTCTGAGATTGAGCAACAATGGCGGATTTCAGACCCAACGAAATTGTTGATATGCTCCTCATTTTAGGGAGATGTCGGGGCAATTACTTACGCGCCGAAAATTTGTATCGACGCGAATATCCTCATCGTCGTCACCCATCACGGCAGACAATCCGAACCATCAAACGGCGAGCCAGGGCAGGTCGGATGATCCGCCACCGTCGACGTTACCAAAACGTCAACGACGGATCACATAAATCCTGGATACATCTGAAATAATTGAAAATTATGTTCTCACTTGAAAACTATGAACTTTATCAAAAAAAAATTTCAACAAAAGTTTTTAGTTTTCAGCTGACAAATTTTTTAGCAATAAAAAAAGTTATGTTCCCGTTTGAAAAAAAACATGTTAGCCTTTGTAACGCCGCCATTTTGAATTTTGGCTCAAATAAATTTTTTTCAAACGTCCCCCTTCATTCCCTAGAAGTTTTGTTCCACACAATATTTCGTCCGAGCAACATTTTTCGAGAAAATTCAGGTGTAAGATTAAAATGGGACACCCCAATATGGTTCAATATTCAATATTGAACCATAGAGAGTTGATAAAAGATGACGAATCTTGGCTGGCGAATGAAGAGCATTGCTGCCATCCTCAATGTCCCCGAAGTTACTAAAATTACTAAAAAAGATTACCTAAAAACAGTTCTACTAAAAAAAACAATGCATTGAGAAAATCTCATCAGATTTATCGTTGGTCCGACCGTTTTCGCGTGACGTTGGGTCGAATTGAAAAAATGCCAAATACGAAGCTCACTAGACTATGAAATAGTGCGTTAACTGATTTTTAATTATTCGGCGTCACAGCGCTGCCGCATATCTCGATACACCACTGTACTAGAAATTATGGCAAGGTACATATAGTACGATTCACGGATATGAGATCGTAAAATACGCAAGTGCATATGAAGCAAAGGCGTCGTCAGCTAACAGGCCAGGAGGGTGGCAAGAGGAGAGAGATAGGGTGGGAAAATATGAATACTAGACATTTTAGACGTATATACATTTCGTCGGACCTGGAGGGAGGGGGGCGGGCAGCTGGTGACGCCCTTAATATGAAGGAACATTAAAGGTAAAAAAATAACACGGTACAAATAATTTCACAATATAGAAATAAGCTATGAATAGAAAAAAATTATTTAAATACATTTTTCTTTTAATATACCACGTTTTTAAAACGGACTAAAAAGTATAAAATAATTTCTCCTAGCCCCATGCAGATTCCTAACCCAATACAGATTGTCCTGAAAATGTGCCATTGTGAATTTTTAATAGCTATGAAAATACTTGTAAGATTTAGAACGAAAAACGTGGGGCGCATGCAATAGATTATAGTAAGGAGTGTTGGGAGTAGCTGTCGTTGAGAAATCTCACACAACAGTTCATATAATTTGCAGTGCAATAAAATTGTTAGTGAGTGAGGTGAACTATTCATGCATCAATTATATATTGCATGCGCCCCACGTTTTTCGTTTTTAATCTTACAAGTATTTACATAGCTATTAAAAATTCACTATCATACATTTTTAGGACAATCTGTATGGAGTTAGGAATCTAGATGAAGTTATAAATCTGTATGGGGCTAAAAGAAAATATTTTACACTTTTCAGTAGTCCGTTTTATAAACGTGGTATATTATTAAAAAGTTATTTAAATAATTTTATTTTCTACTTTTTGGACTTCCCTGCTGCAAATTCCCACACAGGAAACTGTATGGGATCCCGTACGGGATCCCACACGGGATCCCACGTGGCGTTTTCGTACAGGGAACCCGTACGGGTTCCCATATGGTGACACGGACGGGTATGGGATCCCACGTGGTAACCCGTACGGGTTCCTGTATGGGAACCCATACGGGATCCCACGTGGTAACCTGTACGGGTTTCTGTATGGGAACCCATACGGGATCCCACGTGGTGACCCATACGGGTTCCTGTATGGTGTCCCGTACGGGTTCCTATACGGGATCCCACGTGGTGTTTTCGTACAGGGAACCCGTATTTCGGTGTTACGAAAAATTGTTGAGATAAAGAGAAATTTAATTGCAGTCCTCACTGCCAACATTTTTAGGGTGTGTTTCCACACTAAGGAACACGAGGATGAATATATTGCACCGCTAACGAACTTGTATTTCTATTAATAGCCATTGTAATAGTAAATTAATCATATAATATTATTGCAGTTTTCTGTCAACACATTTTTGTAAGACGTAAAATGATAACATAATCAAACAGTTTAATAAAAAAAACATTAAGATATTGCGTTTAATTAAGTTTAACTATGAACTGTGTATTAAATATTTCACGCTATTTTGCGAGGCCGGGATCCACGTTGAAAAACAATACTTTTGACTTGAGATAAAACATTTTCAAAAAAACGTTGACAATAATGATTTATTTTCGCACGAAAGTGTAGACACAAATGAAAAAAATTAGAAGTTTCACATATGTTTTGATTCAATCGTGATTAGCTTATTAAGCGCTGTCTCAAAAATTAAGCTACCCACATTGCCCCACACAGGTTCCCATGTAGGTTCCTGTACAGGAATTTATTTTCTGCATTCTCCTGTACAGGATCCCGTACAGGATTCAGCACCCCACGTTGCCCCACACCGGTTCCCATGCAGGTTCCTGTACAGGAATTTATTTCCTGCGTTCTCCCGTACAGGATCCCGTACAGGATTCAGCTTCCCACGTGGCCCCACACAGGTTCCCATGCAGGTTCCCGTACAGGAATTTATTTCCTGCGTTCTCCCGTACAGAAACCCGTACAGGATTAAGCTTCCCACGTGGCCCCACACAGGTTCCCATGCAGGTTCCCGTACAGGAATTTATTTCCTGCGTTCTCCCGTACAGGATCCCGTACAGGATTCATCTTCCCACGTTGCCCCACACAGGTTCCCATGCATGTTCCTGTACAGGAATATTCATCCAGTACAGGAAACCGTACGGGAATTTGCAGCAGGGTTGTAGGTGTACATTTTTCCAATCGATTTTAAACATCTTGATGCGATTATGACAGAGACATGTAGCAAATTTCAGGTTTATGAAATCCTGAAATTTGAAAATCCTAGTCACTAATGTACTATTCACTATTAATATTATTATTTATTTTTTCTCTTTCACTAAACTATATTCTATTTCTTTATTAATTTTTTTCACCATTCTTCGCCGCATTTTCTCTCTCAATAGAATCTCTCAAACTGCTTAGTTCTCGTAAATAAATAATCTGATTTTTTACCGAAAATAGGTGAGAAAAAAATTTCGAAAAAAAATCTGTAAAAGTTCTGGCGACCTCAACAAAAAGCGATTTAACTTTTTACCATCTTGAGGTTTTCCTTGAAGCCTTGTCGTTTTCGTGTTACACGTTATTTTTCAAATCGTCTCTTTTTCAAAAAATAAAAATATCGTTAGAAAAAAAAATCGTACGAAGCTTTAAAAAAAATTGAAGTTTGAGCTTCCCCCTTTATAATGCCGGTCGAAGAAATGCATTAAAAAAAATTGTCTGTAAACGGGGTCCACCAGAAAAGGAACAAAAAAAGCCGAAAAATGGTCGCTTGGAAACTTTTACAACTAGGGTTCTAGTCATAAAAAAATAGCAAAAATAAAAAAAACGGAATGAAGGTGAATTTTGCCCCTTTAAAATGCCGTTTATTAAATTCATTTATGTCAACCATCGGCGAAATGACATAAAAAATCGTTCCGGAACTTTTTCGATTATTTTTCCGGAAACTTTTCGGCGGTAGTGTATATATTTTTTTTATATTTATATTTATCTTGTCTGTTTGTTTCTTTGTCATCCAGTTCTGGGCTATGTTTGAAGTTTCAAGTCTAGGTCAAGCGGAAATTACTTTAAAATCGACTGCAAAATTTGTACCGAACAAACAAACAAACAGACCGACAAGAAAGCGAGTTCATAATAACGTGGTAAAATGGATCACTTCGGAATTTCTGGTTGCGACGTTAGGATCAGTTGAAAAATTACGAAAATTTGTTGAAATTTAGGACGAACAAGAACATCAGAGGAAAAAATCGCATAAATCCAAGAGCTCTGTAGTCATACGAGAGAAGTGACTTATTTTCATTCTTAATTTCAGGTGAGGCGAAAGCGAAGAGGCGGAAGAGCATATCGAGAAGGAGAGAAGAGAGAGAGAGAGAGAGAGAGAGAGAGAGAGAGAGAATGCAGTCGAGTTTGGGAAAGTGTTAGAGAGCAAAGGAGAGTGGGTAGGGGCAAGGGTTTGGAGCTGTAAATTACAAACGCAAGAGCAACTCTCGTTCCACACACCCCCGCAACGCAGACGTTCCTCTCTGCACCTTTCCACCCTTCATCCCCTCAAATCCCGTCGTTCTTCAACCCCCCTCAAACCCTTTTGTCGCTTTTGCCCATTCTCTCGGCGACTTCTCTCCCAAACAGAGAGAGAGAGGGTGAGAGGCGACCCACGAATGTCTAGACTTGTAGATAATGCGGAGTTTGTTCGAGGCAGCAGACTCGAGGTCGACGGGAGAGCTCGATTCTTCGTTCGTGCGAGCCAGCCGGCTAGCCACGTCCCCTCCCTCGTTTCACATCTCGTTACTTCGAAACAAAAAAATCATAATTTTTCGTCTATTATTTTTTGGACATTTTCTCATGGCTTGTTCCACGAGAAAAGTTCCAACGATGGCATGGCACGTAGGGCGGTTTGCGGTCACTTTTTTCGGGGTTTCATTGCCGTCCGTACGTTTTCCACAGTTTGGTCGCTCCTGCTGCTTACCAGGGCGTTGAAGCTGGCATCGTTGGCATGCAACGAACATTCCTTTTCCTTTTTTATTTCCTCACTTTTATCATGCCACAATTTTTTTGGCCGATTTAAATCGTATTTCGCTAAATTGGCAAGTTAAAGAATTGTTGAAGGATTTTTGCGGATAAGATTTGCCATTAAAAATTGGAGCAATTATTATTATCATGCAAACGATGCAAACTTCAATTACGGATCTACCTATCGTGTTAAACTTAGGAGGCTCACGATTCAAGTAGAAACAGTGATGATAAATTGTGAAATTCGATTTCTTTTCATACTTTTTTCATGCATACATAATCGAAAATAAGTCATGAAAATATCAATTATTGGTACCTTCGTTTCGTTGAAAAACTTTTTTTAACTTTTGTCAATTCGAGAAGCTCGTACGTGCCATGTACCTGATTGCTTTTCCTTTCAGAATTCGTTTTCAGGAAGCTGTAAAACCATTTGAGAAAAATACAAAATTTCACAGTGATCGAGAAGAAAAACATTTAGGAACCGCTAACATGCACTTCTATTTTTCTATTGGCTCCGTGCAGAGTTTAGTGTGGGGGTAATGAAATCGAACTCAGCGCCTGCAGTGGACAAAAATAGCAACAAAAAAACTCGACTATGTATCTATTAAATCTGTATGAACATCGTACGAGATTTTTGCAATCAAATTAATAACATTGTTTTATTAAAAACAGGCCACGACAATTGCTGTATAAAAAATTGCAAAAATATCGGAAGGTATAGTAAATGCAAGTATCATCGATTCCCTATGGCAAATTGAAAGCTAGAACAATGCAGCAAATGGATAGCTGCAGTCAGAAATAACTAGAGGTTTCCCTTATGACAGGAATCTTATAACCACAATCACAGAGCCAGGAAGATTAGAGGTAAGGAGTGCGAACGCCGTGTCGTCAAAACGTCCGCAAAAGCGAGGACGAGAAGGGTGGCGCTGCTCTCCTACCGCACCGAAGTAAAGTCAGCAACAAACCAGTGCCGTACGATATGCAGAAAGCACCCTGTGCTCCCTCATATGGAGCGATCATTTGATCTAATGAATTGTAAAGGCAGTGCTGTACGATATGCAAAAAGCACCCTTTGCTACTTCATATGGAGCGATCATTTCATCAAATGAATTGTACAACCAGTTGGTGAAAGCAATTTCTATATAGACAGACAGAATTCTTATATATAGATTGTTTTGGAGAATACCGAAATACAGAAATGAAGTCAATGCTTTTGTTTTTGCGGAAGCAGTAACAAACAAAATTTATTTATAGACACAAGGAAATTCATAAGAAATTTGCATGCAGACAAAAAATTTACAGATTATCACCATATTTACACATTATGACACGCTGTACAGATTAAGAATAATAACGAAATACAGAAATTAAGTCAGTTTTTTTCCTTGCGGAAACCGTAACAAACAACATTTATTTATAGATACAAGAAAATTCATTAGAAATTTTAATCCAGACAAAAATTTTACAAATTATCACATCTCATATTTACACATTATGATACGCTGTACAGATAAAGAATAATAACGAAATACGGATATTAAGTCAATGTTTTTTTTTCGTTGCGGAAGCAGTAAAAACAAAGATACAAGAAAATTCATAAGAATTTCGAATTAAAAGAAAAGATTTAAAAATTATCACACATCATATTTGCACATTATGGCATGCTGTTACAGATAAATCGATCTTACAGTTTTGATTTTTTTCTATTGTCTTTCGTTTTAATTTTCCTTGCGTGATTATTTTCGTTGACCGATCGCGCTAGAAAATGTCCTCTCATGACGAGATAATAGTTTATCACTCTCTTCGTGAGTTCTTCGTTGTGTGCTTAGCATCCCACGTACTGCACATTTTTTATGTCCGAAACTTTGTCGAGAACTTGATGGAGAACTTGATGGACTGACGATTTTAACGTCAGTTCTCGATCGATCGCTGCACTCCAAGTTTGTCTCACGTTCGGGCACTGAAAGCAACAATTCAAACAATATTACAAGCTTTTATTTAATTTGACTTTCTATGAAATGGCAAATCGATATTTCACCCACTCACCTACTCACTTCCCATTTTCACGCCTCGAAAATAAACATTTTGTTTACTTTCGAGACACGAGACAAAACGTGCAATATATAAAAAAATCCATATATTGCACGGTTTGTCTCATCAACGGGACACTTGCTCCATATCTCGCGTTTGTGATGATTTTTATTTCACTCAGTACGATAATGGTACGATAAAACGAAACCATTATTTTTATGAATGTAAGTACTATTTTTCTTACCTACGATTGATTGTTTTCGCTGCAGATCACTAAATATATTTTATAGCGAGAACCAATAATTTTTTTTACATCTAACACAATTCGCAAAATAGGTTAGCCCGATCACGCTTTATGCCAACACGGACGACGAGCGGGAATCTTCGATGACACATGACGTCGGTTATGTTCTTGTCGCTTAGTTCACTTCGGTGCGGTCATGCACTAGCGACGCACGCCGTGAAAACACTAACTACTAAAATCCCCAGTTCCGCGGACGCCTTTGGATCGGGCTCGCCACAGGCGTTCGTACTCCTTACTTCTAGTCTTCCTGCACAGAGCCTTTGACAGACCCGACAAAAATACGAACGCTAGGCGGCGCTAGTGTTGCGCACGGAGCCAATACTGCGGCCAAGGAGACTTAAGGGATAGAATTGATGGTTTTCTTGATAACTATCCAAAAATGCATTATAAAAATTATTTACAAAGTCATAATACATTTTTCGTAATTAAACTAAAATGTAAGCACTTTGTAAAAATGGTTATACCAATTGTTGCATTAAACTAATTAGACGAACTCGATCGCACACAAATAATCTCAGTGCACGATAGGAGATTTTTTTTATAAGCGTCAACAATTAGCCGCCATGACAGTCAGTTTCACCCTGTGCACTGGCTGTATTACTACATTTTTGATACACTAAGCACACGGACGACGCCTACAGGCCAGATTTAACACTACGGTCTTGGGTTAAATTTACGGACGTTTCTTATACCGTCTCACCATACGCAGATTGGCCACCTTTCCTATAGTCTCCTTGATTGCGGCCCACGAGAGAATGACACACCGCCGCGCAGCTTTGAACGTCCTGTGGGTCGGGCGGGGATAGTGGGGCTTGCAGTACCGTAGCACCGTACCATTGGGTGCAGACCACGGTCTTACATACAGGTCTGGGAACTCCAGGGGCAGGGGTAGATAGCTTATTGAAGAGAGTTGGTAGTTCACTAGTCGCCACTGGGTCCGTTGCGATCAGAATACCCGCTGTGGCGCAGCCGGGGGGGGGGGGGGGGGGTCAGACAGAGACAGCACTAGTTGGCCATGCTTCTATCCCTCTATCTCTGTCCCACATTCATGTTCATTACACGGATATTTATTATGAGTTCGAAACACTATTAAAAGGGCCTGGAAAAGGCGTTAGTCCTGTCGGTTTCGATTAATACAATAAAAATACATATGATCCTAATCGTAATCAAACAAACAAACTTTCCAAAGCCAAGCGAGCGTGATAAGAATATACACACGATTTTGAAGCTGTCACGTTTTATGTGAACTTTGACCGAGTGGTTCCGTACTCGCCTCGTACTCGCGTTGTTGTAGGTTCAAAGCCACTTGTCTCAATTTTTATTCTTCCATCCCTCATTCGCCTTTTTTTATTCAATGTAATAAAAATACAAATGCAGAAAATTCTCGGATATTTTTTATTTTTGTACGTGCATTTGTTTTCATATCGAGGTAAGCAGAATGAATCCTTTCAAATTTTTTTAGGTTGCCCCTTCATGCGCCGTACGGCGCACTAAATCACCATTTTGAAAGAACATGCTTTCAATTGATCGAAAACGTACTGTGTCCAAAACACATAAAAAAAAACAGTTATCAACGACTCAGCGACTCACGTTTTCAACCGCTCACTCCGTTGCTCGCCGTAGTGAGGTTATGTGTGTCCGCGTTTCGGAACCGCAGCGACAACTAGTGGCGGCGCTGGGACCGAAATTTGCCACGCTAACTGATGCATCGGATCGCGGCTGCCAGCATTAGAGTTTCCAGACCTGTATGTAAGACCGTGGTCAGAGTCCTGGTTCGTATAACATTGTGACGTCACAGCGCGCTCGGCTTACTTCGGAAGCGCTCGGCGCATTCTCCCCGGGCCGAATAAAATAAAAATTTCAAAGCGTTAGCACACTGTTAATTATTGTTTGAAAAAAAGAATAATTTTGTCATAAAAATCGCGCGACATCTTTACAATGAAAAAATAATAATTTAGCAACCTAATTTTCGTTGACCTTGGTAGCAAACTCGTTCCTACAGTATCAGTCTTTTGTTTGTTTTTACGGGGGTAGATACCTTTAGGTGAAGAAAAAATTGCTGTATTACTAATCATCAAAAATGGCCGAAACGGGGTTGCGGCGGATGTTGTCAGACGGCGTGACACGTAGCGTCAGAGGGATTAATCGAGAAAAAAAAACCAACGAAGATTTTTCTTCCATTAACACTCATACGCAGAATATGGATCAAGAATAAGTGGGAAATGTTGAAGATCGATTAAATGTCACGCTTTGAAACAAAATGATCGAATTTTCCGAAAAATTGCTACACTTTGCAATAAAAAATACTTTTTTCTTTTTATTTAAAAAAAAAACATTTACGGTCATGTTTTAGACAATAAGAAATTTAAGAAGACCGCGCCATATCGCCGCTATTTTTAAAGATTAATTAAAATAAAAAATACCATGTACCAGCCAAAATTAGTAATAAAACATACCTTAAGTCTCAAAAATAGTGAAGAAATCTTTCGATTAAAAAAAAAAAAATGAAAATCGGCCAATTTTTTCCTCGCCCAAAGGTATCCCTTCTCGTAAACACTCCAATTTCTCCAATACTTCTTGTTTAGGTCACCTTCTCATTTTTACGTTTTTCGTGATTTTTCAGTAAAACACGCGGCGTGAGCTGCCGCCTCAACTCTAACCACTTCTTTCGCCCCAACGCCATGAATCCCGTGGTGTTTTTATCGAGGAAACTCGTGATGCATAAATCTCCGTTAAATAATACCGCAGTTAACAGCGCCATTAAGCTCCCCGTTCGAGATACCGCAAAACTGCGACGAAAACATAGCCCACGAATAAATAGGCACCGGCGCGCACAGTGGATTCGCGGCGGGTTGATCGACTGCACAGTGATTGGCCCCTCGAGTCGGAAATAAATCCTAAAGCGCATTCACCAACAATAAATAAGCTCCATCGAAAAAAAAAACAAGGAAAAGAGAAACAAGCTTAACAACTATTTTTAAGTTTTTTGTTAAATTTGATCACTAAAATTATTACCTCCATTATTCATTTTCCATATTACTTTTGCCTTTATTATATTTGTTGACGATAATTTGTTGTACGTCCTTTCGGGTTTTTTCGATCACAATCGTTTCTCAATTGCACCAGGGCACAGGGAAACTGGCAAAATTTCTGTAAATTATGTCTACAATTTCATGGATTGAAACAATATCAATCATATCCAGCCTGCAATTGATTTTATCGAAAGGATTTTAATTATTTCAAAATAATTGTTATATTATGACAAAATTATTGTGTCAAATGTGCAGTATCAAATTATTAATAGACGCAAAACTTTTATGGATTAGCACGAAGAAAATTTAAAAAAATCGTCATTGATATTAGTTTTGCTAGCAAAGTACACACGGTTATTAAAAAATGTTTTGTTTTCTCCAAAATACCATAATTTTGAATACATTTTTTCGCGCTAAAAATCGGCCTTAATTCGTTTATAAGAACGAGAATTGTTAATGAATGGCAAAAACCGTGTGGAGGGGAGGGGGGGGGGGGGTCCAAAGTGGGCTCTTTGAGGGAAAATACAAAAAACAAACAGTTGCAAAATGTCATATTCAGACAATTTGTTTTTTCTATCGGGTGCTAAATTCATCGTAGTTTAATATTACATTTACACATTTCCAGTAAATCTTCAAAACACAAATAATGAAGCCAATCCAAAAACTTTGAGAAATGCCCGCTTTGCCCAAAGGGGTAGCCTAAAGCGGCGCGGCTTCTGGGCAAAGCGGGCACCCTGTATTTTTTCCTGAGATTATTTATAAATAAGAAGAAAATAGGGAATCATGGGGGGAAAACACTATGATTGTACCCACATATTTTATTGCAGACAAATCATGATTATTATCATAAAAGAACACAAACCTAGCGTGCTTTCTTAACACTTAAGTCAGTCAACTTAATTTTTTTGGCAATTATCACAGTAAAATGATCCAACACCAGGGTAAGCAGTGCATCAGCCCACATTTGATGGTCATTGCCTTGAATCGAGTCTTCGGTTGGAAGATTTATATATGGTTCGGTACATGCACACGTAATTTTTCTAGTCTGTAGTCTGTTTCTTTTTTTAACTCTTTTGGCTTTTCCTTAGTTTTCAAATCCTTCTTAAGGCTCTTATCCCAAGGAGCTTGTTGTGTCTTTCTTTTATATTTATTTACCAGCTGGAAATAATAGTGGATATCGTTATAAGAAGGTAACAATACCACTTTCAAACATGTAAAAAAACATAGTTGCAATAAATAATAGCGTTTTGGTCAGTTCCTACATAGATAAATAAATGGGAAAATTATTAAAATAAAGCGACATAGCCATCTTCTTCCTTCTATTATCATCTTGATTTCACATAGTCATCTGTCATTAGAGCACAGTGGGCACGCGCTCGCTTACCTGGAATAAAGATAAATAAACAAGGAAATTATTTAAATAAAGTATAAACTTAATTTCACATAGCCATCTTTTATGCTGGGCATAGCGGGCACCTGCTCGCTTTGCCCTGCCCGCTTTGCCCTTTTGCACCACTTGACGTTTTCATCAAACCTGACCAAAAAGGATTGGAATACATTTAAGCAAATACGAATAAAACAAAGTGAAATAGGCATAAAACAATAGTCACATTTTATTATTGATCTATTTTGCTCACAAATAGACAAAACACTATGTACATACTTTGCGTTTTTTTCCAAAACCCGTGAAATTTTGTTTTGTTTTCAAGTCAGTTAAATTTCAAGTCAGTGGGATGAAAACTGAACATGAATGGTCTGTTGAATGATGATTAAACAGACCATTCAAGGTGATTTTTTAGGAATAAAATGTTGAGAAGCGGCTAAATCCACAGTGTTAGTATTTCACAGTTATATCTATACATGTTCGAAGGAACAACCTACATTTTTTCGAAGCATTTTATTCGAAGATGTTCACATTGTGCAAGTTTTTCTCAAAACAACATTTTTCGCATCGAGCGTGTATTTTTCTCAGAACGTACTAGGCCGATCGACTCGCAACTTTGCACATATGTAGAGTGCAGGTCGGGCTATCGTCCGCCTCTTAATCTTTTCGATTGCTTTATAATTACTATTTTTCGAGCCGCAAGAAGTGAAAATTCCATTGTAAAAAGCCGAGTACTCTTTTTCAAACGCCACCATTTCGTAGATATTTCCTAAAAATTTTTATCAGAGGGCCGGACGATCGGCCTACATGTACTCTACATGTGTGCAAAATTGCAAGTCGATCGGCCCAGTAGTTTCTGAGAACCATACACGCCCGTCAATACAAAAATTACGCATCATCACCTACGCAAAATAAAATGTCATGTTTAGTTTCCAATAAAATGCTTTGAAAAAATGTAAGATGTTACTCCAACATGTCAAAATATAACTGTGAAATACTAACACTGTAGATTTAACCGTTTCTCTAAATTAAATTTTCCAAAAACCACCTTGAAAATGGGTGTTCACAATAAAATACGGTCTTGGGGGGGGGATACCTTTAGGCGAGGAAAAATTTGCTGATGTTCATGGGTTTTTTTTAAGGAAAGATTTCTTCACAGTGTTTGCGACTTAGGGTATGTTTTATTACTACGTTTGGCTCTTACATGGTTTTTTTGTTGTTGTTGTTAATCTTCTTAAATGGTGGAGGTGTGGCACGATCTAAAGGGGTTGCGACGGGTGTTGACAGACGGCGTGACACGTAGCGTCGACGGGATCGACCTGAAAAAAAAACCACCGAAGATTTTTCTTTCGTTGACACTTATACGCAGAATATGAACCAAGAAAAAGTAAGAAATGTTTTGAAAATCGATTAAGGGGTTACACCTAGTCGGTAGCACGAAATTGGAATTTTGGAGGCTGCTACCTCTGCAGAAAGTTTGCTGTATGGTCCGGCCATCGATGGTTCCATTTAGAGGTAATGTATTACATTTTACCTACGTATATACCTGACGTAAAACTTTGAACGCTTTTTTTCTCGGAATTACTTTTTCAGACTCGGTGATCAAAATATTTCAAAAACAACTAAACCGATCTGCTTTAAATTTCACAGACATTTTTTGTATATCAAAAGGTAGTCCTAATCGAAGGAAATTTCGGCGATCACTTTCGATCGGCGACCATTTTTTCAAAAATAATTACTTTACTGAATCCTTCAATTAAAGACGGGATTGTATGGTACAAAAACTAAATTCATTTCGGTTTTTGAGTTCAGATGATTTGTTCCCGAGGAGTGGTCACCGCGAAGGAACTTTTTTGCACAGCGGTCTGTGCAGTTTACTGTATCTCCGTCGTTTATAAATATTTCGTAATAAAAAAATTGGGTAATCATGCAGTATGAGGACTTTTGCGAAAAACAACGGGAATTTTTTTTTCACCGTCAACTTGTTTATTCCATTACATTGAGTGATATTCCGTCGGGGGAGGCTGACACTTTCCATTAATTCCATAAGTTATGAGGTTTTGAAGTTCGCGGAAACACGTGATAAAATAGGGAATTTTTAAGGGGGGAAATCACCGTAGCACACAAAAAAATAGACATATTTTCGGGAATTAATTTTGGCTGAATAAAAGTATCAATCGAAAATCTGTAAAGTAGGTTTTATAGCAATACTAAAAAAGTACAAAATGTAATTTTTTCAATAAAAAATATTTAAAAATGGCGGCTGCGCAGCATATGCCCCAAGGCGCCTATTTTTGACAGCGTGTCGATGGCCGAAGACGTAGACTCCTTAATTTTTGACCTGGAAGAAAAAACCAAAATTTTTTAGTTTCCATATAACAAGAACTAGCGAGCTACGTAGGATTTTTTCGATATATTGATTTTTCGCAAAATGGTGCATGTTTGAAAATAAAGTTAAATTTTTAACAAAAAAAAAACGCCATAAAATCGTCGATAAAAAAAACTAAGCCATATAAAATAAAAAAATCCTACGTAGCTCCGTGGAGAAAGATGTTTCGAAGCTACTGTCAAAATTTCAAGTCGATCGGTAAAGATTTGCTTGAGTTATGTCTTCGGCGAGCTCAAAAAAAGTGGTTTCGAGAAAAACGCGTTTAAAAAACCATATGAAAATTTCATATACCTCTAATCTGCAATGCCTGCACCGTACAGTTGGCCTTCTAAATCCACCTCCAACTCTTCTTTTTCTTTCCGCATACTTTTCAAGTCGAGTCGGGCCTGTTTTGCGCCATCACTAATAGATTTAGCTCGGAGATAGATAGAGACAGCTCGGAGCATACCTGAGAGGCGTTACCGCAGAATGGAAAATTTGGGCACTCGGACACTTTTGCCGTATTCCATCATTTGGTATATTATTTTTAAGACCCTAAAGCACCTTTTGAGCGAACATTTTTTTTTCGAAAAATTGAAAATTTTACTGTGATTCCCCCCCTTAAATATTTCGACGCCTATATTGGGGAGTTCGTTTGGGTTTGTTTGTTTGGGTTGGTCCTTAGGAAACACGTAGCTGTTTAGTGACAACGAACAAGAGGCCTCGAAATAATGCCTGTTTCCGGAAACAGGACAGCTGTGGTCACGAAATCAAAACATATACATTGTATACATATACAAAACATATATATAATACAATATCTATAAGGAAACACGTAGCTGTTTAGCGAGGCGTCGAAATATTACATGTTTTTGGAAACTTCAAAACTCCATAACGTATGGAATTAATGGGAAATGTCAGCCTCCCCCAACGGAATATTACTTACTATAATGGAATGAACATTATGGCGAAAAAAAAATTCCCGTCGTTTTTCGGAAAAGTCCTCATACTGTATAATTACCAAAAATTGTCAAAGATACTTGAAATGATACCCTTTACTGTGAAAGAGAAAGTTAAAAACCTGCACCCATTTCCAAAACAAAATTACCGAAAACACCTTTTTTCCGGCCGCGAACTAGGTGTAACCCGTTAATTGGTACGTTGAAAAACAAAAAGATTGAATCTTTCGGAAGCAAAGGCTACACGTTGCACTGAAAAAATACTTTTTTCAATTTTCAAAAACATTTAGGGTTATGTATTGGACAATAAGGTTGGTAAAATGTACACCAAATTTTATCAGAATCGGTGGATGAGTTTTTTAGCTATACGTCACGCCAGTTTTGAAAATGCAGTTCAGAAGACCGTGCCGTACTTCCGCCATTTTTAAAGATGAATAAAAAATGCCATGTAACAGCCAAAAGTAGTAATAAAACATACCCTAAGTATAAACAATTGTGAAAAATCTTTCTTTAAAAAAAAATCAGTCTTTTTTTTCTTAACCTACTGGTTTCCCCCCCCCTTAAGGTTTCAAACCTGATTTAGGAGCTATCGTCCACGCGACGGAATTGCGGCTCTCAGTTAAATCTTGCGTGTACCCACGGAGGCATGTTGGTAGTAGGCCGTCAGTTGTTAGTTCGTTGCATATTTTTCGTACAACTGGACTTTTCTCCAAATTGCTACTTGCACCGTCTAGGCTGTTTCGTGCTTTTCAGAACACTCGGAAGCGCTTCGGAAAATGAGCTTTAAAACTGAAAAATAACTTTTCTCGCGTAGATTTTTTTGTATATCACTCTCGTGACGTTTATACATCATTTGATAAAAAAAACGATCCACATTTTTTTTCTACTCATGTAACGGCTTAATGGAGCCACCGCCAACTGGTGTCGGAAATAAGCAGGATTGGGGTCCGAGAGAGAGGCTGGGGAAAATCGATGGCGGCCAATGTTTACACTACTCGTATATCATCCCTTATGGGATAGGTAACGTCATGCCATGACCTTACACATGCGTGCATTCACCCGTGTGCGGCTTGCATGCTTTCGTTAGTATTTTGCTCTGTCGAGCGATCCAACGATGCGAGAAGAGTTCTCGCGCAAAGTCCCTCTATTTATTGGCGACTGTTCGACCCTTTATATCCTCTGTACATCTCTCTCTCTCTCTCTCTCTCTCTCTCTCCCCCTCTCTCTCTCTCTCTCTCTCTCTCTCGCTCTCTCTCTCGCGAATGTATCAGCCAAACTCACCCTTTTACACTCGAGTAATTTACAATATCGAGACAGTGCTACGTTTCGCCCGACCGAGACCCGCTTTGCGGTACAAAAAAAGCGCCTTTCGTTCGATAGAAAGTGAACGAATATGAGCGACAGATTTTGCAGCGGAGATAATTTTTCGCGATACGTATCATTTTTCATTAGGGGAGTTGTGCTCAGGATGACAGTCAGATAAGACGACCCACCCTCAATATCTTTTCAAATATTCGCGCTATACGAGTATCGATGACGTTCTATCGTCGTCCAATAAGTGTTGCTAGTAGCGAAATCTAGTACAGGCGTCAGTGAACGCGAGCTTTTACGTAGTAAATATTTTTATGATTTTGAAATGCAAAAAAAACTGACCACGTTGTCATCTGGCGCTTAGAATACCCGTCGGGTAAGATTTTTTCTAGTTGAACCAATTTATTCATAATCTAGGGTCGTTGCACTTCACAAATACTGCACAATGGATATTCGAACTCCAAAATTTTTGTTACAAGAAATAAACAAAATCTGCATTCACTTATGAGTAAGTTGACATACCAGATTTCGGTGTAAGATGACACACTATGTAATCTTATCCTGCTGCGTATAAAAATGAATAGTTCGGGGAATAACCAGGAATAAACGAGGAAATTAAAAATGACGTTTCAGCGTTTTTGGAATCCTTGAGGAGGTAAAATCGGTAGTGTATTCAATTTAGTATTTCGACAACATATTGTTTTTTGGTCATCTACTTGTTAAGGTAGTATATGAATCTATACAAACGCATGCTCGCATTTCTTGATAGGCAAAGAGACAGAAAAACGGACATAGATCACTATCCGAGCGAAAAAGGTCTAGAGTGCAAAGGGCTATTTCGCAGAATCATAAGCGTAAGTGCACGTGTACAGTGTGCACTTACGCTTTTGATTACTCACAGGAAGAACTTTTATCCTGGTACGATGGTACCTTGCTTACGCGAAGCGCTTCGCTTGTACCCACCTGGCGGATTGTTCGCGAAATACATTTATGTAATGTCTTCCCGGCCAGAACATTGATATTTCCGAATATGGCGACAAGGCGTTCGAAAACCACGAATGACCTGCTTTACTTTTTTGACTGATAAAATAATTCAGCTATTCTTTATGCTCATATAATTAATTATCGTAATCCCGGTATTTATGACAAGCATTGTTATCCTCGTCGATTATCATTGATGAAATTAATGCTCTTAATGATGAATAGAATTACAACAGATGTTTTAGTTTCATCCAAATCAATTATAAATATTTTTGATGAGGTGAAAAGCAAAGTACCTTTTCTTCAGTTCTTAAGGCGGGATATACATTTACAACGATAAAAAAATTGATTTCTTTTTTTTTTCTTTGAACGATAAAACTATATATGTAGAATCTTTTCCCAAAGTTTCAAAGCGAAATTCATAAAACTTCACTGCACGCCGATTCGCAACTCCCGCGACGACCGCGCTAGAACACTCTGCCACAGCTCCGTCATTTTGATTATGCATTAATTAAAAAAAATTGTTTTGTATACTTAAATATACTATAAAAGTATACTTAAAGTTTGATAGTTGTAGAATAATTATTTCTTAGTTTAAAAAATCCATCAATATTGCTAATTTTTTTCCTGTCTAAATGTATATATCTCGCCTTAAAGGGCTATACCAGTGTAAACGCTGAAAATTAGGGTGATTTTCGGGAATTATTTAGAAGAAAAGCACTCAATTAAATTTTTCGGCAAATTAAGAATGTATTTGGCTATATTTGACCTACATTACATAATTTTTTCATAGAAAAATAGTGAGATGCAAGCGACTTATGCGCTGCCTACGGAGGCGCCAAAAAAAAGTTCTTCCACTGCTGACATGATTCCGGCCAATTAGGTAGCTGAAACCAAAAAAGGAAAAAAAGTCGTTAAACTGGAAGCTATTTCCTGTACAATGACGTAGGATTTTCGAAAAATATCAAAATCTAACAAAATTGCGTAGTTATGAAAAAAGTCTGTTTTCTTGCCTACAAAATGGTCGTTTTGTTCAATTCCAAATTGGCAATTTTCATCCAATAAAAAATATGTACAAAGTCAGCAAATTTGAAAAATCTCATTTCGAGAAAAACGCGTTTAAAGATTAGCTATCGATTTTTGCAAGATAAAATGTTTACCATAAAAACTGCTAATCAGATATACCTGGCCCATACAATGGATCCTGCTCTTCCTCGAATAATGCCTGCTGAGAGGCTGAAGCTTTTCACACTGGTATAGCCCCTTAAAGACAGGCTCCACTTTTCAGAACATGTCAACGTTCTGGCCGGGTCGACATTACGTGAACATGTACTTGCTCGCAATGTATCCCGGCCAGAAGATTGTAATTTCAAAACATAGAGGGTAAGCCGTCAAAAACGATTGTTCGATCTTCTCGGTTTGTTCCATGGGAGGGCCCGGTCAGGTGAATCAGACAAGACAAGTCGTGTCTAAATTAATAGAATTTTTTAGCATAAACAATTATTTTTTTGATAATCCTACCTTCTTCATATCAACATCTATGTGAATAATAATTAGGATTATCAACCGTACTTTTGAAAATTTTCCCGATATTTATTCGTACACATTAATATTTTGCTACAATAAGTTGGCACTGGTGATGTCCCACAATGTATTAGCATGGGAACGCCGTTTCTCCCCCCCCCCCCCCCCCCCACCTTTCAAAAATGATTTAACAAAAACCTTAATATCTACGCCAGCGGCGTTGATATCCCTCAAATACCGAAATCTTGGTAACGTAATATATTTTTCATAATTGTTTACCATTGAGAGTTGTTAACAGCAACAACAAAATACATGTTATATAAAAAAATATGATAAATTTCCTGTATGCAAATCGAAATACTATTGATTCATATACGTTTATTATTCGTTCGAAATATCAATATATTTGAATTTAATATACATCAACTGTATGTGAATGAAGATATTTTTTATTAAAGTATATATTTTATACATTTAAAACAAGGATGGGTTTCCATCAAGCATGTATCTATTTAATTGGACCACATCAAGGAATACTTGGAACAAATTTGAAAAAAATTATATGATAAAGTTCTAGTAGATTGTGAGAGGAAGAAAATAATGATTCGATCGAGGCGTTACCCCCACTTGTAGCGCAAAAAAGGCCTTTTTCATGAATTTTTTAAAAGAAAACTACAAAACTTTTTTAATCGATCAATATACCATCTTAAAGAACACATCTTGAAGAACTTTCAGTAATTTTTTTATTGAAAAATATTACATTGTTTAGTGGCAAATGGCCGTCAATGAAATAATGTTTTTATATACACGGTTTGCGGTGACCAACATTGCGGCGAACTGGATCATCTGAAGAAAAAAAAATGCGGATGGATTTAGTCAAATATAAGTATAAACTAGTCTTTAATCGAAGAATTTTAAAAAATATTCATTTTTCACAAAATGGCGGACAGTCAAAGTTAATGGTTCGATTTTAACGAAAAAAAAACGGCGTTTCTTGGCTATAAAACGGTTATTTATTTTTCGAAAAAAATCGAACGATTAAAGACTACATTTTTATGTATTAAATAAGCCTTCAAAATTTCAAGAAGATCGGTTCATTAGTGTTCGAGTAATCTTGGTCACCGACTTCAGAAATGCCATTTTGAGAAAAACGCGTTTAAAGTTTCTCTTTCAACGCTCTTTCAATGCGGATTCTTCTCTTTCAACGCTCATATCTCAGTCAATTTTGTTCGGATGAACTTGAAATTTTCAGGACATATTCTCAGATACTTATACTTCAAAAAAATGCAATAAAAAAAATCGATTTTTTCAAAATCGCAAGTGGGGCTAACCCCTTAAAATAGATTTTATCTAAAGGAAATATGTTCTTTTAAAGTGCATCTCAGGGCGCTAATGCAAAGGTCTCAAGCCGCAGGTCTAAAATTCTTAACACCAAGGCCCAAAATTCTTAGGGTGCACATGTAAAATTCTTGGCGTGTAGGCCTAAAACTCGCCCCTTCCAGTAAAATTTAAAAACCTATGAAAATAATTGAGTGCCTTTTTTATCGACTAACCGGAATCAACTACTTTTTCAATGAGATAAAAAGAGTCTGATCCGTATTAAACTGATCTTCATACCCTAATATTGTTATATAAATATATACACAATGTGATATATACATAAAAAAATTAATATTATATATTAAATTTATTAACATTCGGTCATTGTCCTCGTTGCACCAATATATATGTATACAGATGCGTCATGAGACCAGTGACCCAACGTTAATAAATTTGAGCACCAATTTCACGATTCGCTTGTCCATGTAGATAAGAACGCACTGACGAGGCACTTGAGCTCCTCGACGCGATGAGCTACAATGCGCCTCGTCGCACATTATTCGGTCCGAAGTTACGAAGGGGGCGATATCACGAAGCGTCGAATTTCAACCCTTTCGTAATGACGAAAAAAAAGAGTTCTTTTCTCGTTTCCCGCGCTATGCGTATACGAAATCTCCCCCCGCTGTATCGTACGTTGACAGGACGCCGGTAATCTGATTGTCGTGTCCCTCCGGCCGCAGGAGAACAGATTTTCTGTCCGGCTTTACGAATTTGGAAGGGTGCTCCGACAGTGAGCAATCCAATGATTCGAACGAAACGCAACAGCGAATACGTATATACAGGGTGTCCCTCTTATCTCTGCCACCCGAAATAACTCGGTAATAATCGACGCCACAAAAAAATGTTACAGACAAAAGTTGTACGGTGTGAAGTGGGCAATCAAATGCGATCAATTTTTTTTTTATTTCGTTGGCGGCGCTACCGCACAGTGGAGGTCACCTCCACTTTTTTTAATGGAATGGTACATTTTTTTTCAACCATCTTGCGGAGCACCTCAAGCCGCATAACAAACATTAGGGGGTCAACGTCGTTCAAGGTCATTCAAGGTCAGTATCGATTATACAAATCTAAATATCTCGGTTCACTACCAAATATTTCGTAGTGATCCGAGACATTTAGATTTGTATTTCATGTTAATAGGTGACCTTGAATGACCTTGAACGACTTTAACCCCCTAATGTTTTTTATACGGCTTGAGGTGCTCCACAAGATGGTTGAAAAAATGTACCGTTCCATTTTAAAAAGTTTAGGTGACCTTCACTGTGAGTCAGCGCCTCCACTGAAATAAAAAAAAATTGGTCGCATTTGATGCGCCCCTCTTCACATCGTACAACTTCTGTCTGGAACATTTTTTTGTGGCGCCAGTTAATTACCGAGTTATTTCGGGTGGCAGAGATAAGAGGAACACCCCGTACACACACACACACACACACACACACACACACACACACACACACACACACACACACACACACACACACACACACACACACACACACACGCACGCACGCACGCACACGCACACGCACACGCACACACGCACACGCACGCACGCACACACACACACACACACACACACACGCACGCACGCACGCACGCACATACACACGCACACACGTGTGTGTATATGCACGGGTGGTTCCGTATGAACGTGAAATGATTTTTTGACAGCCCGATACTGTTTAGTCAAATGTGCAATATTTTTGCTGCCATCCATCTGCACCAAATAAAGAATTGATGACGCCACCTCGTGTGTAATGAGCCCGGAAAAAATGTTTCTCTTGATAAGCTGCATAAGGTGGCGTACACAAATTACGTATCGCCAAATTCCCCAATTTTTGCTCCCGCCCCCTCTTTTCCTTTACGTAACGGGTACTTTGTCGTCAATAATTGCAATTTTTTTCATCGACATAACTAATTATGAAAGGATCGGGTTTATGCTCATTTTATCAAGTATTTATTCATCTAGTTTTATACCAATTTTTATGAAAAAAACTTTTTTCTAAAATTAACCGAGATATATGCCTAGATTTGACGACGAAAACAAATAATTTCTCTTTATTGTCCCATCGATATCTTTATGAAAGGTTATCTGTAAAT
The DNA here is from genome assembly GCA_963210295.1 of Ophion ellenae. Classification (NCBI taxonomy): domain Eukaryota; kingdom Metazoa; phylum Arthropoda; class Insecta; order Hymenoptera; family Ichneumonidae; genus Ophion; species Ophion ellenae. Next base: position 15,838,163 of record OY723392.1, read on the forward strand.
AAAGAGTCAACAATTTATCGATATCTATACAAATGTAGCTATCGAAATGCGTAGCCGTTTTCATATTCTGGTTTGTTTTACAAAACACCTACGGTTTGTACATTTTTTTCTATTCTCGAGGCCCTTTTTTTGCCTTCAAGCAGTCTTTAAAAATAGTAATGATCAAAATTTGAAAAATCGGCTACGTGGAACCTTAGTCACTGCGATTGCCAAAATGGAAAAAAAAATGCAAATCGGTTGATAAGTTTTTGAGTGCTCGGTGGGCCAAGGTCGAAAAAAGTAGTTTCGAGAAAACCGCGTTCAAAGTTTTCGTTTCGTTTCTCTTGATATAAAGTTATGTTTTTTCTAGAATATTGATACTAACATTAGAGTATCTAGTCGCGGGTGATATGACGGTTGTTCACCTTCATTATATTTCACAAGATAATGAGAGTGTGCACTTCATCTATTGTGAACGATGCCACACTTGTGGGAACTGAGGGTACTAACCGGTCGTGCTACCTGTTCTTACTAAAGTGACTGTAACTGTCAATTTTCAGACTTGTGAATAAAAATGTTGCCAATATATTTTCGAATATATGTACTGTCAAGAATGATAAAAAACAATTTTTTTTTTCTTCAAACTGGCTTGGGGAAAGTGGGAAAGCTACTGTACAAGTTAAGAGTACACAGTACACAGTGACTGCCCCTTAACTGACATTTCGTATGGAAAGCTGTCAACTTTCCGCGGTAAAATTGCGCGCGAGTCTTTAATTCAAAACATGAACGCAGTAGACCGTAAAGCCTGCCCCCCCCCCCCCGATTTTTTTAAAGCTCTCAACATACTAATGGCCATCAACTTTGGCCATTTTTTCGGACCTCTGGATAGATATACCCCTTTAAAGTCCCCAGGCCGTCCCCGTCTTCTTCACTGGCTACCCCATCTCCCAAACGACCAGGAAATTTGATTTGACCGAACAATTTTTTCCAGTTTTTCGTATCTGAAGGCCTAAATCGATTTTATATTCATTTTCCCCTGACCCGTTGCCAATGTCTCTTCGCTGCTTCCACGCCCACTTTTTATTTATATTTCCCGGATTGTGAGTTTCACATCAGCTGTGTTAGCGGCGAGACTCACAAGGAAAGGTTGCGAGGTCGATCTCTCCGATTTCGATGAAATTCGGCATGCTTGTAGAATGTGTAAAAATAGGCGACACGTATTTTTTTTATATCTGCGAAACCCGATTTTTAAGGGTTGAAATGCACCCTCGAAAATTGCGGTGTTTTTCGTTTTTCGTCGATAACGTTTCAACGGTATGAGATATGTAAAAATTTCAAATTGCAACAATGTTTATTTTTCCGTGTACTATACATTGGAGATGAGACCGAAATACGTGTCGTTTTTTTTTACCCATTCTACAAGCATGCCAAATTTCATCGAATCGGAGAGATCGACCTCGCAACCTTTCCGTGCCACTGAAACTGCACCCCGCTTAGTATGCGATGGGCAAGCCAATGCTACGCCGTCGCCCATCCGGGTATTGGCTCAAACCATCCGCCACGCGACCCTTCATATTTCTAATTATTCGATTTGGATGAACAAACATTTTTTTTCTGGAGAACATGGCGCGCTTGAATTTCGGACATGTTCAGAGTACTCTGTGCTAGGTGAGAGGCGATATAGAATGCGTTGTACACAAGTCTAGGCGCTCGTGTGAGAGGAAAATAGAGAAGGAAAAGTCGTGCAGGTTGGATAGGATTTTAATCGGTGAGCCGAACAGCCCCGCGGGATCGTTTCTCTCTCTCTCTCTCTCTCTCTCTCTCTCTCTCTCTCTCTCTCTCTCTCTCTCTCTCTCTCTCGATGTCCCACCCTCTCACGTTCCGGATAGACTGTAGACCGGAAGGGTGCTCAGGACCAATATGAAAGGGTTAAAAAGTTTAAAAACAAAATAAAATGGCCGGGTAACGCAGTCCGAGAGCCGATGTTGGCTCTGGCACGACCATGAACCACGGAGGGTTACAGGGGGTCATGCATATTCACGCGTCGCATTCGTACCAACGAAATTAAGCGCCAGTGGAATTAAAGCGTCCAGTCCGAAATGTCCACCTGCTCTACGCTTTCCCCCAGTCCTACATCTTTTATTTTTTCACGGATTTATATACGCACACATACACACACGGATATATTGACGCGCATGCTTGCAAAATATGCATGTGGGACCAGGCAAAGTGCATTTGCAAGCATATGTGGATATGGGTAATTCTCCCGAATGGTCATATTGCATGTGAAGTGACTTTTTTAATAGATGCATTCGATTACTTTCTTGGTTCTTTCTTCGAATACAATAGGTTGAATATTTCGAAATCTCCCTACAAAACAGATTTAGCAGAAAAATCGTTATCCTTTTTTTCTGTATTTTGAGTATGAAAATCATTGTTCTTGAGTGTAGCTATCCAGACTTCATATACACTAGCGAGCTGATGAGGTACTAAAAATTCAGAAACATCAGAAAAACATTCCCTGAAACCATTAGGCATTTATCTAATCCCTACCTGAAAAATAAACTAAATTATAAGCACAGATATCTCACAATAAATAACAAAAATGTTGTAATCGGTTTCTCAATCATTCCTCTCGACAGCTGTAAATCAGTTCATATATTGTGCGACGGGCGGCGCCAGCTGATAATGCCTGCCAGAGCAGTGCCTCCTACATTTACTTTTCCGAAGAGACTGATTGTGTCGTATCACTTTGTAGCTTATGCTTTTTTTCTACCGAACTTGTGTCTTATGAGATAGTATCACAAGCGAGGGAGTAATTCCTCTGGAAATTCTTAGGTGTATTATTTTTTAAGGGGAGGGTTTCAGCGGAAAAAAAACACTTTTTTGCGATTTTTTTTTACCTATATGGATAGAGTAGTTTATTGAAACCTTTTGTACAATGTTAAGTGTCATTTCAAGAACATTCCGTGAAATTTATACGCGAAAATATCCACAAACGAGCCGGTGCCGCGTTTTGCTCGAAACCACGTTTTCAAAGTCCGTGTTCACTGCCATTTGAAAACTACATGACCGATTTATTTCATACTTGGTACACACTTTCTACATATAAAATATCTCCCCCCAACGGTTAGTTTGAGATTTTTTTCTACATTGAGGGGGTTTTCCACCCCCAAAATGGCGAAATTTTTCGTGAAAAATAGTACTTTGCACTTTACATGACCACCAAAAATTTAGAAATGAAAAAAAAAAATCATCAAAGACCGTTGGGGGGAGGATTTGATGATACTTTAAATACATTTTAATGGTACTTGATTTCAGATAATTTCTAGCTGAGATACAGTGAACACCGCAAATCGTGTTTTTCCAAAGGCGTTCTTGGAAAAGCTTTGTCACCGGCTTGTTTGTGGATATTTTCGCGTACAAATTTCACGGAATGTTCTTGAAATGACACTTAACAATGTACAAAAGGTTTCAATAAATGTACTCTATCCATATAGATGAAAAAAAATCGCAAAAAAGTTTTTTTTTTCCGCTGAAACCCTCCCCTTAAAAAATAATACACCTAAGAATTTCCAGAGGAATTACTCCCTCGCTTGTGACACTATCTCATAAGACACAAGTTCGGTAGAAAAAAAGCATAAGCTACAAAGTGATACGACACAATCAGTCTCTTCGGAAAAGTAAATGTAGGAGGCACTGCTCTGGCAGGCATTATCAGCAGGCATTCATGAATTTTTTTGATAGGTTTATATTATAGATATTGATATAAAAGTTATTACACTTAATAAATACACTTTCAAAATACATTAAAATTTGATTTATTTATTTTTGTCACTATTTATAGACGAAAGTGGTAGTTAAAAAAATGTCCTGAAAAATTGTAGGTCTGCGCTGTTGATGAAATCTCGGAGATGGATGATCCGAAACAAAAAAAAAACAAACGGTTTTAGATTCAGTATGTTAATGGCTATAGCGCATATCATACGATTCTTGATATATGCAAAAATAACAAAATGGCGGATATTTTACGAAAAAACAAAAGAAAGACGTTTTTTTCACTGTTTTTGGCAAAAAAAAATAGTAAATATCTAAATTAGAAAAAATCCTTGATATGCGCTATAGCTATGGTTGTAAAGAATATGTGGTTAAAATTTCATAAGGATCGGTTTAGTAGTTTCGAAGATTTTATCAACGAGCCGTCGAAAAACGTTGTTCCGAGAAATACGTGTTAAAGTTTGTGCGGGTTACATAAATAAATACAATTTTTTTACAAATGTATTTCGAAACAACTTTTTTTATCAATATCTATAATATAAACTTATAAAAAAATTCATTTACCGGTTCCAGTGGAACTTTTAGACACCTACTCACCGCTAGATTTTGAGGTTAGAAAAATGTCGCATGCTGCGCTGTGCATAAAAACGCGGTTGATTCGTCATTCCTCTGGCATGATATTCCTGGGTTCCTCCCGACATGTAAGATCCAGAGGCATAATAGATGCGCCAGAGAAGAGACACCCAGTGGCGTAACTACGTGGCGGCTCTCCGCCCCGGGCCCCAAAAAAATCGGCGGAATAGGGGCCCCCAAAAAACTGGCATAAATCGACAAAAAAACTCAGTGTTCCCTTAACATTTCGTTCGGGTCCTCCCGCCTTAAAAAATGTGAACCACATCGCCATCAACTTCAACTCTATGGTTTTGACCAAACTTGATGACAGTTTAGTCGTTTGTATTTGGCGCGGCGGGTTCGGGCGGATCGATTACCGATCCAATGACGAATAATCCGATTTTTCTTTGTCATCGAATAGAACAGTCCATAAATGTATAAGACGGAGCCACATAAAAAAAATGACAGCAAGTTTTACGCTATCAAAAACTTTGAACTTTACTGTCAGTTTCTTAGATTTCCAACCAAGATACCCTTGCGAGACGACTTAAAACAGCATTTTTATGATTTTGCAATTTTAGACTTGATGGTGCGTGAAATATAACCTAATTGTAACTGTAAAAAAAATTGAAAATAGGGAGACAATTCCGCTATTTTGGATAAAGATGTGGTAACATTTTACTTATTTCTACATATCGATATCAATGTTAACTCATTATTGCCCTTTAAAGGTCATAAATATTGAGGTCCTCGATGTAGAAAAAAAAACAAAATAAAAAAATTAATGCATTTTTTCCACGTAAACATAATTGAGACAAGCTATCGCTTGTCTCAAAACCGGCCGTAATATGGCACCACAACGTGTATCTTGCGCGCATCAATTAAAAAAGGTAAGTAAATCCATGTTAAACCAGTGTTTTCATGGCGACATGCCTGATTTTTTCTTTGATATAAAAAATATAATATTAGCGGAAAAGTAATAACTTTTATTACTCATAATTGTTTTACGCAAATAATCCTAAGTTCTTTAGTAGATTTGATTCAAATCTTTGTTTTATTATGTCGGTTCTTTATATAAACAGGTATCTCCGCACATTTTGGGGTTTGAAAATGATAAACATCCATCTATCCCAATATTCCCTTTTATAACATTGAAAGGATAGGAAATAATCTATCGATACTTTATTTCGACAAGACCCAGCACTAAATTGTTCATGCAATAAAGCTTGGCAGTTCGCTTCGGATGTCTCGTGCCTTTTTAGACTTGAAGAATTTTTACCACGGCTTTAGATCGTCTTAGTATTTCGAGTCAACATCAAAAAAGGAAGTCATGTCATCAAGAAATTATCCAAGCGAGGCCACGAAGCGGAGCAAACAGAAAGAGAGGGAAGAAGATGCTAAACGAAACTCAGGGGCTTTATTGAAATTTCTGAATTTTATTTGCCAACTCTAAATTTTATTTGCCAATTTCTGAATTTTATTTGCCAATTTCTGAATTTTATTTGCCAATTGCCCGACAAAGCCACTCTGCATTTACGGATACTAGTCAACTAGAAGCTGGTCACACGTCTGGTGAATTGATCGCTGAGTTAGGAGCAGGAGCTGAAGTAACTGGAATGGAGACAGAATCTTGCCCAAGTTCAAATCCTACCATGGTCAGTTCTGAAAACGTAACCGATGCCCAGCTAGAAACTCCGAATCAAGAATTAGTACCTGTTTCATTTGATCCAGCAGCAAAAACTGCAGTGCAGGGTCCCTTGGAAATGAAAGAGTGCCACTTCGCAGCGATCTTACTTTGACGGACATTAGCCTTTGGCCATCCGTGATTCCCGACGAACTCCGAGTTTACATAGTACAGAAAGGGGTTGAGATCGTACAGCACTCAAATGACTCCTTCATAAATTCAATACGCTATCGCAAAGGGGAGAGAATAAAAGGATCTGAACGACGATTAACAAAGTATTTTTTCTACAAGGCGATGCCGAATGGGGAAAAGGTCCGTCGATCCTGGATGTGTGACTCTCCTACTGAAGGATCCATTGCTTGTTTCTGCTGCAAACTGTTTTCAGCTTCAAGAGAACAAGACAGTGGTGGATTTAGTTCGAAGACTGGTTGTAGCAAATGGTGGAAACCAGAACGAGTTAGATTCCATGAAATCAGTAAGGTTCATGTGGAATGCTTCAGTAAGTGGCAAGAGTTGGCCTTCCGACTCCGACACCAGAAAACGATAGACAACCAGGCAGAAGCCGCTGTCGAAAAAGAAAAGACCAAGTGGAGAGATGTACTGAACCGAATTCTAGATATAATTCGTTTCTTGGCGAAGCAAAACATGTCTCTACGTGGTCATCGAGAAGACAACTCAGGCGAAAACCAAGGAAACTTTCTTGAACTTGTGAATTCGATGGCAAAGTATGACGAAAAATTGGCAAAGCTCGTGCCAAAACGAAAGCAAGGAATGAATCAGACAACTTACTTATCCCCGGCTATACAAAATGAGTTCGTACACCTCATGGGCAATCGAGTGAGGAAGGATATACTTGATCGAGTGAAAGAAGCGAAGTACTTTGCCATTTTTTTCGATAGCACATCGGACTCAGCCCACATCGACCAAACTTCGCAAGTACTCCGGTACGTAGAGTTTGAAGAAGATTCTGTGGTGGTTCGTGAATCGTTCATCGATTTCATAGAAACGAAAGGCAAATATGCGAATGAAATCACTGAGATGATATTGGAGAAACTGAAAGCGGACGACTTGGATATAATGAACTGCCGCGGTCAAGGTTATGATAATGCGGCATTTATGAAGGGAAAGCATACCGGAGTACAGAAACAAATATCTGATATCAATCAGAAAGCCAAGTTCATAGCTTGCTCGAACCACAGTTTGAATCTCGCAGGAGTTCACGCTGCTAAGACTAAGGCACACTCTATAACCTTCTTTGGCATTTTGGAGCGATTGTACGCGTTCTTTTCAGCGTCTAGTCATCGCTGGGATCTACTACATTCCACGACTGAAGTATTTCTCAAACGTATATCTGAAACGAGATGGAGCGCCAGGGGCGATGCGGTTAAAGTCGTCACAATTCATTTCTCCGAAATTGTTGATGTCCTGGAGCGATTGACAGGTCCTGAAGAAAATGACAACACCAGATCCGATGCAACCCTGCTGTTCTCGCCATTACAGACGTTCAGTTTTCTTAGTTTTCTGAGGCTTTGGTCTTCCGGTTTAACTGAGTTTAATGATACTCAAAACTATCTTCGGATAAAAGGACTCTCTATCGGTCACTGTGCTCAAAAACTAGACGCACTCAAGCTGTTCTTGGAAACAAAAAGAGATGAAATTGTAAATACCACCATCAGTTTCGCCGAATCCACATGCACTGAGATTGGAATCACACCAGAACCGCTAAGATGGGTTTGACGCAAGAAAATAGTGTTAGGCGATAGAGAAACTGCTGAAGATGCGGGTTTGACGTACAAGCAGGAAATTCGCCGACAGATGTTAGCTTGCTTAGATAAGTTGATTGTGGAGATCAAAACGCGTTTTGAACAATTACGAAGTATAGCGGATAGCTTTTCGTTCCTCGCACCAGCCACGCTACTGGACCCGCATACTCAAGTAAATCTTGATCATGCCCCCGATGATATCGACAAAGAAGAATTCTGCACGGAACGAGACAATCCAAAGATTTGTGTCAGTTTCGCCTGATTGTGACTCGCTGAAGCAACAAGGACCGCTGCAGCTATTAAACCATCTTCACCGCCACAGACTGTCTGAGTCGGTTCCAAATATTGTTATTATGTTGCGAATTTACCTAACAATGGGTGTAAGCCTTGCAACTTGCGAAAGGAGCTTTTCTAAATTAAAGCTCATAAAAAATTACTTAAGGTCCACGATGATACACGACAGGCTGACCAACCTGGCGATTTTATCGATTGAATGAGAGATCGCTGATAGAATCGATTTCGATTCTGTTATAACCGACTTCGCAGAAAAAAAGCCCGTAAAGTAGATGTAAGCTTTTAACTGTAGAACCATAAAGCGATGTACATACACTTCATAACTTGTAATAAAGGTGATTACCAACGCAACCAACGTTCTTTTTCTAAAAGTTGTAGATATTCTTTTTGTATTATACTTTCAGATATCGCCATCTTTAATAACCATGGAAGACGCCATCTTTGGGCCCCATTTTGTTGTGGGGCCCCGCTTTTCCGTCCGCCCCGGGCCTCATAAACTTTAGTTACGCCGCTGGTGACACCATATTGGTTACGCATGTGTGAATATTAGGGTGGCACAAATTTGAGCTCTACTGTTTTTTTCCTTTTTCTCACCATCCAATTATCTAATTTAAAGAAGAAAAAAAGCTGCGAGCGGTCAACAAATATTCAAAGGTCGCTCAAGCCTCCGAAAAATTTCAATTTTAATTAAAAAATGGATTTTTTTCGTTCACTTCTCACCGACGAGCTTTACGCTTTATAACTTTGAAAATTAAACTTGCGAAAGCTCTAGCCGGTCAATGAATATTTAGTGATCGCTCAAGAGCTTCGAAACTTCCAATTTTTGACAATTTTTGTTTACTCTTCTCAAATTTAACGTTTTGTGAAATTTTCAAAACAGCAACCCGAGTTTCCAAAATCGACGTTCAACGACGCGAGGTCGTATATAGAGCGTATATAGAACGGAGGGGAGAATTCCGGCTGTCGATTGAGTCTGCGGTGACCGTGACATTGAAATGTTACACCGGCGTCCTCTGCAGAGGGTATAAAGAACCGTTTTCTCTCCCTCTTCCGCCCTCTACCTCGCGACCCATTACGCGCACAACACCGGGAACAGGGATGTTTTGCCACTACGGTCGACGGTGACGTCACACACCGTTTTGCTTCCTTCTGCTTCGCGTATTGTTCCTTTCAATACTTTCTCCTGTCCCACCCCTCTTCACCGACCCCGATCCAGAAAACGCACCTTTGGCACAAAAGAAGAATCCAATCGCGACCATTTTCAAGCCAGTATAGAGCAGGGACAAAATTATAGTCCAGAAAAATTAGACAAAAAACGGACAAAGCTTCGAAAAAATTCTGACCAACCTGGATTTTTGTGGAGATCTTTATTTTGATGTCTTAAAATTATCCTGAAAAGTACCCTTAACTTGAGTCGTTGGGTTTTTTTAGGGGATGGAAATGGGTAAATTCTAGTTTTTTGCACATATTTCGAAATCTATCAACGTTTCGAGGAAAATAGTTACATAAAAGACGATAGTTTAAAAAATTGTACACAAAAAAGCCCTCAAGACATTTTTTTTCGTAGAATCAATCGTTTTTGAGTAAAAGTTGCGATAAAGTTGCGATGTCTCATTAAAAAAAAAATACGGAATTTTTTCAACATCTCCGCGGGGGTAGCGTATTGGGCGCGTTTTCTTATGTACTATCCCCAGTTATTATTTTTCTTCAGTCTCGGCGTTTGAACATGATTATCGACGACAATGCCCCCATGCTGAAGAACAACGGATACCCATATTTCTGCAACTACAACTCGCGCTACAGTATTTAGTGCAGTTGCAATTATATGATCTATTAACTGGTCGGGAGCCGGCGACAAAAAAGTTGGAAAAGGTCCTAATCTATTGTTGTTAATCGTCAACCCTCAGTCTTTCGGATTTCACTCATCATTAAACCATTTCTGGACCGGAAGATGGACTAAATGAATGCTGTTGTGATGCACTGAATATGGGTGGTAGATTGGATAGTTTTACTGGCTTATTAAGGCTGGTTGGACTCTACGTTACCAGACGTGAGCGAATTCCATTTAGAACATTTTTAAATGCCCCATAGTTCATGCCACTTAATCACGAAAAATGGAATTCTCTTAATGCTTAATAATTTAAATTATTTTTTTTCCTATACACGCGCCCATTTGATTTAAATCAAATTGTAGTGGGCTTTTAGCCCACCAAAGATTTTCGCAGTACGCGATTGCCAAACATAAATTCGGCAGCCAGCGAACAAGATTGTTTGAAATATAAGGTTGGTAAGAAAGTCTTGCGACACTGAAGTCCTCGGTTCCATATTTTTCCTAGCAAAGCAGTTCGAGAACACTCGAAAGTAGAAATTTTTAGAATGTTCTAGGAATTTCCATGTCAAAGGGTATATAAGGTGCTTCTTCATTGCGATCAGGCAGTAGGGGAAACTGAGGCAGTGGGGACACCTTAAGGGAAAACTTGAATAACACCTTTGTAGAAACAGCTAATAAAATCGATCGGCCGCTATCTCATTAATAATCTTTAAACTTAACCCAAAACAATCGTCTCAGTTTAGTAGTCTTTGGTACAAAAGGAACTTTTAAAAAATAAGAAAATGCTAGTTATGCCCCGGATGTGAGCATAATGGTCATATGTGGGGCATAATACAAATATAAATATAAACAACCTTCGTTAGATTCAGAGTACCATTCTCCACAATATAAACATTCTACTTCTTCTTCCTCTGATTCATTTTCTTTATTCTTTTCATTTTTGTTCATTCTTTTCCCTTTCTTTGTTCTTCTCATCTTCCTTCCTCTTTTTTCACCAGTCACTGCCTTCTGTGTTTTGTTTTCTTCTAAATCACTTTTATATGGTAAACTGGTGATTATTGCTGGTTTGCCACGTTTTCCAGTGACTCGTTTTTGGACACGTGCCTTGGGCTTGGGCATAATATCTGCTGGTGATATGACATGAAAAGATATTCCTGGTGGTGGAGTTGTACATGCCTGTGGCATTGTTGACAGACCTGGAGAAAGGGTTGCAGGAGGCTGTATGATACTCCACGCAGAGGCTCGTTTACAGCTTAGTTTTCGGCTTGTTCAACCCTTACGGCTGCTACTATCTTCTCCATATCCCATTTGCCACGATCTGTCTTTCGTTTGTAGTGCCCAACCATAATTTTACCTGCAGAAATAAGAACAAATTACTACAAACCTGAGGCAATACGTGCAGCCTGCCCATTTAACCCCGCCCATATAATGCCCCGGAGGTAGTAAAAAGAAAACGTAAACCAAATCGAAAGAATATTTGGCAATTACTTAAACTCTATTGTGAGTTATTTTGTTACATAATTGGTCGTAGTAACCAGTTGAAGAATTTAGCATTTAACAGAATCACGAATTAAGCAGAAAGAAAACTAAAAATTGAAAAATAATATCAAATGCAATAACTTACGTATTTTTTGTCTGTCGGCGTGCAATCCAGAGCCACTTCACACTCCACCACTGTCTCGCTCGCGTGGGACCGATTGACGTAGACAACTTCGTCTACTTCACACGCTCGGCCCCACGTAGCTAAAATTACACAAAAAACTATTTCAGTATTAGAATGGGAAGTACTATTACATCCACCATTCTTATCGGACTTACCCATGTAGAAATTCCAATACTCAGCCGATGGTGGACAGTCTGCCGAGACTTGGCCCAGTAATGGCAGCCAAGCTTCGATATTCTAGACTTTCCCAAACGTTGGCACATCGATGGCACAGAACAGACCCAACTGTTGTTTGAAGGTTATAATAACCAACATTACTGATGCTGCACCAGTTAACGGGCCATCGCAGCCCAGGCATAATTCGACTATAGATTCAGCTTCGACTATATCATTACAGAAAGCATGCGGCAATCGTTGGCCTAGGCTCGGCCGAACGTTAGGACAATCGTTGACACTCAACCTTTTTTCCGTCAATTAGGAATGTCAATTAGACCATGGGCCGGAATAACGCCGACGAATAAGTTGTGTTTCTCATTAACGGAAAAAAGGTTGAGTGTCGACAATCGTCCTAACGCTCGGCCGAGCCTAGGCCAATGGTTGGCGCATGTTTTCTGTAATGATATAGCCGAAGCTGAATCTATAGTCGAATTATGCCCGGGCTGCGTTGGCCTGTTAATCAAATGGATCTTCAAAATACCCTTGAATAGTATTTCTATTCAACGCCTACGGATTTCTGGGAGGCTGGCATCCAAAGCTTACCAGAGCGCTGGACACGAGTTATAGATGAGGAGGGAGACTATATTATAAATTAATCTTATCTTTGAAAAACTTTATGTTCATTTATAAAAGGCGTCGTTGGTATGGCAAGACTTTCTTACCATCCTAATATTTATCCTACGTAGGAGCTTTGTGGAGTTTGAAAATGTATGGAACGTCGATTCCAAAATATATATACAGGGCGAGGCATATAAAGGGGCCATTCATAAAACACGTGACGCAGTGAGGGGGGGGGGGGGGGTTAGGCAAATCGTCACACTTTGTCACAGGGGGGTGGGAGGGGGGTCGAGCAAATGTCACGAGACGCTATAAGCATATTAAATCTGGAAAAGGGTGATACTGAGACGCTGAAAATTTTCTGTACTGCCCACCCAAATTTCCGTTTACGAGGAAGTCGCAACTTCTCTGATATCGATTGAGACTCACCTGAAACATCCTCGGGAACACATTGCATTCTAGGTGCATCGTGATAAAAGATTATCAAATTATTTATTATTAACGTACGTGGGGTCGTCCATAAAGGCCTTAGGCCACTCTAGAGGCCGAAAAAATAGGCTTTTTGGGGATTTTTTTTCAGAAAAACTACAAAATAAATCGACATTACAAAAAAGGGTGTTTATCATACATATCGGTGACTGTATACAATAATTTTTTTAAGCGATGAATTTCAAAATGGCGTCTGTGCCGCGTTATCTCGAAACTGCATTTTTTAAGTTGGCCGGAAACATAACTCAGACAATTTTCAACCGATTCACTTGAAATGTTGAATATATCTTGAAAAATACATTGTTTATGGAAGTACGTAGGATTTTTTTTATATTGCATAATTCATTTGTTATTAAAAATTATCTGACGATTTTTTAGGCAAATTTTTGGAAAGTGTAAAATTTCGTCAGATAATTGTTTAAATAAACGTATAAATTATACGTTTTTATATATTACATATATATTTACTTAAAGTAAACAACATAAATTGTTCGTTCTGAAATAGCTTATTAAAATGGTTTTAATATTTTACTTGCTTCTTTTTGTTGAAAGAAAAACGGGAGCAGAAGGGGGTGGGGGTCGGGCTCCATGTCACGTAATTTTCAGGAGCGGCAGGGGGGGGGGCACCGGCACCCGTCACGAAACGTCACAGAGGGGGGAGGGGGGGGTCGAATATTGATAAAATTTGCGTCACGTGTTTTATGAATGGCCCCAAAGTGATACAGAGCAATAGCAGTGTTCGAGAAGGCCGTCATACAGTATCGATAACACAAATCTAAATATCTCGGATCACTACCAAATGTTCGGTAGTGATCCGAGATATTTAGTTTTGTATTTAATTTTAATAGGTGACCTTGAATGACCGTGAACGACTTTGACCCCCTAATGTTTTTTATGCGGCTTGGGGTGCCCCACAAGATGGTTGAAGAAAAAATGTACGATTCCATTTAAAAAAGTAGAGTTGACCTTGACGTAGCTTCAGCGCTTCACTGCAGTGAAAATGTCGAATTTCGTCCCAAATAAGCACCATTTGCGGGGAGTGTTGATTTTCCTGCTTTAATTGGAAGAAAAGTGCAGCTGAAGCCCACCCAATGCTTGTGGAAGTTTATGGCGAATCCGCACCGTCGGATAAATCTTGCAGATAATGGTTTCGACGCTTTCAAAGTGGTGATGTTAGTGTTAAGGACAAAGAGCGTTCGGGTCAACCGACAAAGTTTGAAGATGAAGAATTAGAGACATTTCTCGATGAAAATTCGTGTCAAATGCAAAAAGAGCTCGCACAAACATGAAAAGTTACGCAACAAGCTATTTCGAAACTACTCAAAGCCGCGGGATACATACAAAAACAAGAAAATTGGGTCCCGTACGAATTGAAACCGAGAGATATCGGACGACGATTTTGCATATCCGAAATGTTGCTAGAACGTTACAAAAAAATCTTATCTACATCGAATCATTACCGGAGACGAAAAATGGATTCATTATGGCAACCCGAAACGAAAAAAATCGTATGTACAGCTCCGTCAACCCGGAACATCAACGCCGAAGCCGAATATCCATGGTGCTAAGGTTATGCTCTTTATTTGGTGGGATCAGAAGGGTGTGATCCACTATGAGATACTAAAACCTGGTCAAACCATCACGGGAGACTTCTACAGGCAACAATTGATCCGTTTAAATCGAGCTATAGGCGAAAAACGTCCAGAATATGCGACCAGACACGAGTCCATAACCTTTCAACATGACAACGCTCGGCCTCACGTTGCTATTGTGGTTAAAAACTATTTGGAAAATAGCGGGTGGGAAATTCTAGCTCACCCGCCTTATAGCCCAGACCTTGCCCCTTCCGACTACCATTTGTTTCGATCGATGCAGAACGTTTTGACTGGAATACGCTTCACGTCACAACAGGATATCACAAATTGGCTCGATTCATTCTTGGCTTCAAAAGATGAATGCTTTCTCCGCGACGGAATTCATAAATTACCAGAAAGATGTTTTATCATTCAAATAAGTGCGTATTTTAAGAAAAAAAAACGGACCGAATTGCGTTGTACACCTAATATATATATATATATATAATATATATATATATATATATATATATATATATATATTCTCGGCAGCATCCATATCTCCTCCTGGGCGCTTGACAACGAGAAGCCCGAAGATTTGCTAGATCGAGGGAGCGCCCAGTCACCAGGAAGTGCATGGACCACCCCGAAGCAAGAGAATGATATAGGTGGGGTAAATTAAAAACAAAGCAGAACGAACGACCGGGCGGTAAAAAAAGTTTCGTGACGTTGCGAATAGTACGGAAGACAGGGACAGAGCCAGGGGAACGAGCGAGGTAGAGAGAGGGAAAGAGTGGAAGGGGGTTGCTTATAAAAGGGCAGGAACGATATCGAAGAAAGATAGGAAGGGTGGAAAGATTCAACTCGTGCGAACGAAACGACGAGTTGGAGCACCGGTCGAGGTGTTGAGTTCTACGTGTGTGCGTTGTGTGTGTGTGCGCGCGCGCGCGCGTGTGTGTGTGTGTGTGTGTGTGTGTGTGTGTGTGTGTGTGCGTGTGCGTGTGTGTGTGTGTCGTCGTCGTCGTCGTCGCCCGCTACCTCGTGACTAGACGACACGAAGAAGGAGGGTGCGGAGGTTTGAGGACAACCTACGGTGCAGAATTTGCGCATCGAGACTGACGGAAGGAAAGAGAGGGAGAAAGAGACAGAGGCTGAAGGGCTGCTAGAACGGTGGATAGACATATAGAAAGGAGACGAGCATTCCTTGAATATACAATACGATGGAGATTCGAAGCTCCGAGGACACGAGACTCGTCTATCGATCGGTGGTTACATCTTCCAATTCTGTATCCGAAGTAGCACTCGACGATTCGATATAACCGTAGATTATAACCTGTTCACACATACAACTTTCGTCAAACGATTCCCAAGGCATGTACTACTCGCATCAATTTGGTGCAATAATCGCAATTTAGTATTTAATCATCTGCCACGTATACAAAACGCGCATCATCGTTGAGACAAAGTGATATCGTCGGACCACTTTGGAACAGTGTACACCGTTACAGTTGACAATGACATTTAAGGAGGGTGGAGCGGCTCAGATGAGGCGAACATCGGTTTATGAATTTTCTTCTCAATGAAACTAAAAAATTGAATACGAGGTATCGATTTATTGTGTGCTAATTTTTCATAAAATATATAATTAAAGGGAGAAGTTATGCATTTTTATATTCTTATTACGTAAGTGAGAACAACCTTTGTGTTACTACCAACTTGAAAAAGTATAACAATATCAATGATTATTAGGGGAAAACTGCGTCAGCGAACGTTTTATACAATTCAGAATGAAATTTTGAGTCATTTATGATTATGTCTATTTATAATTATGTTACGAGATTGTTTATCATTACCATTAATAAAAATTAAGTGTTGTCGAAATGCGGCAACTTCGCGGACGTTGAGGTTGGCAATAATGCTCTTCATTCGCCAGCCAAGATTCGTCATCTTTCATTAAACCTTGATGATTAAATATTGAATATAATAGCCCAGTCGAATTAGATCAGAAGAGAGGCTGACACGGAAAAAATTCCGCGCAGTAATTTTCCTTCGGAAATCGTTGGGGGGGCTCACTGGCAGTCTACATTTCGGTTTTCGGGATTCCAACCCTGTTGCGTCATCCGCCATCTTGAATTTGAGGGTGAAATTTTGTTTATTGAATAACTCGTTTATTTTTAATTTTACACGAAAAATGGTCATTACCAAAGTTGTTTTGGAATTAAATTTCCTGCAGTTTTTATCCTTCTCAATTTTTCCCTGAGATCGATATTTTTCGATTTAGACCCGAAAAGAGGAGGTGAATTTTTGTTTATTGCATAACGCGTTTATTTTTTATTTTACACGAAAAATGGTTATTACCGAAGTTGTTTGGAATTAAGTTTCCTACAATTTTGGTCCTTATCAATTTTTCCCTAGGATCGAAATTTTATTTAATTTTTTTCTTTCCAGGTATACAGTATCCTCTAAAAGGACGCGGCACCTGCTCCGTATAGCAGCATTAGAGCGGGCCTGCGTTTCAGTTTGTGAATACGCTCGTTGGTGAGCAGACGAAAAAATATTATCATTTTTTTCATTGTAAAAGTTATGCAGTTTGAGAAACGGTTCATTTACACCCCTCTTTCCCTTTACGGGGAAATAATAATATGAACCTTACAAAATAAATAATATGAACCTGAATAATATGAACCTTACAAAAAACTTACGGCATCAAAGTTATTGCAATCTCAATTTTCAACAGATTAGTTTATCATCGTTTATACGAAAAAAGTAAATAATAAACAACATAATAGAATATTTAGGTTCACCCCCACCTCTTTTCTCGTCTACATCGAAAAATATCGATCCTAGGAAAAAAATTGAAAAGGACCAAAATTGTAAGAAATTCAATTCCAAACAACTTCGGTAATATCCATTTTTCGTGTAAAATAAAAAATAAACGAGTTCTTCAATAAACAAAAATTCACGCCCACCTCTTTGCGGATCTAAATCGAAGAATATCGATTCTCGGGAAAAATTGATGAGGATTAAAATTGTCGGAAATTTAATTTCAAATAACTTTGGTAATAACCATTTTTCGTGTAAAATTGAAAATAAACGAGTTAATCAATAAACAAAAATTTACCCTTAAATTCAAGATGGCGGATAACGCAACAGAGTTGGAATTCTGAAAACCGAAATGTAGACTGCCAGTGACCCCCCCCCCCCCAACGATCTCCGAAGGAAAATTGCTGCGCGGAATTTTTTCCGTTTCAAATTCTAATTCGACTGGGCTATAAAGGGTGTCCCAGAACTGAATGCGTTCCCTGAAATGGGGGGTTGGGGGTCAAATTCTGAGTCGATTGGCATAAGCATGTGTGGGTCTCAGATTGACCCCTGAATTATTTTTAATTTTTAAAGGCAGGCCAATCAGGTGCAGCCGATGAGTCGGCGTACAGCTCATCGGGCTCACCTGATTGACGTACGGCTCAGCTGGCCTACAAGCACCAGTAGTCCACGCGCGTATCGCCCGCCGCCTTACATCGGCTGATCAGGCGCACCTGATTGGCCCGCGTTTAAAAATGAATAATAATTCACGGGTCGATCTGAGACCTACACATGCTTATATTAATTGACTCAGAATTTCACCCCCAACCCCTCATTTCAGAGAACGCATTCAGTTCTGGGACACCATGTCTATGATTTACGATGGGCAGGATGGGTATTTTTTCGACGCGTTTACAAAGGTTTAGTTTGCGCTAATCCGTTATTATAAATGGTTGATCCGTAGCCCGAACGTCTTGCCCATCAAACCACACGTAAAATTACATACATTAAACTATTTCTTATCCTTGGTGTTGTGTAGTGAAAAAAATTCAAAAAATTTGCAAGGACTCAGTATAGTCTAGACAATAACATATATCTACTTTTAAAGGCCGGCGTCTAGTGTGATGGGACGAAAAAATAATTGTTTAATTGCATTTTCTGAAAGTATAATTTCTTCCGAATATTTTCTTTTTTGAGTCTTTCAATTTAAAAATTCGAAAAATTACCCGAGTTAAGGGTCTTTAAAGGGGTCGCGGCCATCGGAGTAACCGATTACCGCCTGTTGCCTATGGAGATTTATTATTATTTGGGGTGCCCGAAAATCGCAGTTCTCAAATATTAATGAGCTCTTTGATCAAGAAGAAGGTGTGATGTACGGCCCCGGCATCGCAAACTGACTGTAACTTTGAAGCTTTCATCATATTTGTGTACGTACCGTTCTTCAAACTTAAATGCGTTTTTTTTTCAAAATTATATTTTTCTAATTTTTGGGCAAGATATTTCGAAAACTAATCAACCGATTTACTTCAAATTTAACCCACACGTAGTATAAACTGGTGTCTATTATGTATACTAGAATAAACTCGATAAAAATATATGAATTATTTTTAACATGCATCATAATTCATAATTATTGCATGGAAAATCGTTACGTTCAGATACACCATTGCCTTTCTTTCAATTTTTGTTTTCTCTTTCATTCTAGTAAGCGTAATAGCGCCACGCTTACAGAAGATAACATTTTTTCGAATTTTTTGTCTCAGGCCACTGGAAGCTGAGATATCATGCCCAAAAAACAGTGGCATCCATTTTTTCTAGCCATACGTGTAACTTTGTTAATAATTAATTTGTATTCAATCGGTAAAAACGTATGTGCTCTTCATTTCTTGTTTTATAAACCACAAAACCTCGAAATGTGCTATGGCTGATGATTTTCGAGAAGAAAAATTCAACGAATGACTGCGTTTCCCTATCTTCACACTAGACGACGACCTTTAATTTAATCTTGGATTGTGGCTAACGCTCCAACCTTCTTAAAAACAATTCAATTCAACGAAATTTTTCTTACCAATTTAGGCGACGGAAATCAGTAAAACGTTTTTTTAAATCCGGGCGAAAATTTGTAACCTTGATCCGTGAAAAAAAAATAATTGAGGTGAAGATGAAATGAAAAAATACAAAAATGAAAGAAATCTTTGGCTGTATTCCAATTGTGCAAAGTTTGACGCCACAGAGGTCTTCATGAATGCCACTGAAGAGAGATCTATTTGTCGATGTTGCGTATCGGAATTGTAACGACCGTGTATTTTATTGGCAACCAATCGGTATATCGATTTCCGATTGAATCCAATATCGCTTGAAATTTTCATCATCACAATTTACTTTGTTCATGCTGGCTAAATTAATATCTTATATATCTTTGTTTTCGCGAAAACTAGTAAACTCTCGCAAAATGGAATTCAGCCTCTGGTTAAGCCTGCATCAATTATCCCTAACTTTGTCGACGGTCACATATTTTCTACGGCCGGTCCTTAAGGGGCTACGTGGGTTGGAAAGTTAAGAAAATCCATATTTAAAAAAAATGTATTATCGAATAGTACACTATGTCTAGATTATTCTCCCAAAGTTTTAAATCAATTGGAGTAAAAGTCTAGGAGAGATATCCATTTGGATTCCCCCCGTTGGGAAAGACCGGCCGGGAGCGATGCAGGTAATCGCATTTTTCTCAAAACACTATTTATGATGGGGGTAGAATATTCATAAGTCGCATTTCCATCACCGAATATCGATAAGTGAATATCCATAAGTCGAATATCCATAAGGCGAATATCCATAAGTGAATATCCATAAGTGAGTATAGAGTAGAAATGAGTGCCAGAAATAGTGGGAGGTAGAGGAAAAGTGAGTATAAAGAAACCCAAACAAACTCACTTATCTTTACCTCCCGCCATTTCTAGTACTCATTTCTACTGTATAATCACTTATGGATATTCGACTTACGGATATTCGTACTTGTGAATATTCGTACTTATGGATATTCGTACTTACGGATATTCGTACTTATGGATATTCGACTAATGGATATTCGACTTATGGATATTCGACGACAGTGCTATTTTTGAAGTTGGTCGACACGATTTCTCCAAAACCAACGCCCCGATCTTGTTGAAATTTTGCATACTTTTCAAAATAGCATTGCTTAGTGATTGAACGAAGGTTTTTTTTCGATTACAACTAATTTTACAAGGCTATACATAGTGTAAATTGTGCGAAAAATTGAATTATTTTGCATACAACCCTGCCAAAAATTCGAATATCAATTTTTTTTTAAATCCATCGTCCAATCACGAGCTATACTTATCTACTATCAGAAAAAAAATGTTTTTTTAAATTTCAGATAAAGCTGTCATGACTTATCCTGACCACCACGAGGACACTTTTTTAGGGGTCTCCGGAAACCAGGTCCCACCGGGAGAATTTCGCAGATTTTTGGATGAACATTTATTTAAATATTGTTCAAATGTTGCTCTTTTATATGCTTACCATTTTGAAAGAATTAATTTACATGATATATTTTAAAAAAATCAGAGACAATATGCTTTTTTTTTGCTTCGAAACCCACGCAACCCCTTAAAAGCTTCATGGGATAGTCCCTTCAAAAAGTGATTTAAGTAGAATTGTTGAGGTTCGAAAAATTGCGAGGCTTCGTTGATTTTGGAAAAAAATGTAGGGTAATATAATGGTAGTCCAAATTTCCTATTTTCAAAGCTATTCAACATCGATTTGATGTTACGTTTCGGAAATTAAAAATATCCGAACAAGATTTCAAAAAAAATATTCATTTTCGAATTTCTATTCGTCTTTTTAAGTTCAGCCACATAACATGAAATTACAATCCAGCGGTGGGAAAAACCCTAAAGTACATATCACCGTACGAGCCACAGGTCACTTTTCTATCTCTAATTTCGCAAATATTCAGATATGCTCCAATGAGACCCGCCCGGTCATTAATTGTTCCCCTCAAACTTTATTCAATTCAGCCACTCGAATCCGATATCCTGCTAACAGGACCTAGTTAGGCAATATCCTGGCGATCTTTATTACAGCCGCCATGTATGAGGCCTTGGAGGCCACGTATTCTATTGAAACTGTTTCGACAATTTTCCGCATGCATACGTCTTCATACTTGACCGCGGACGTTGCATCAAGTATAGAGTGTAATAGCCAATGCGCCGTTTTATAGGAACGACTCACCATGTACACCTTCTATGTACCATTGTTGGTTTTTACATGGTATTTTTTTTCTTTAATCTTTGAAAAATGGCAGGGGTATGGTACGGTCTTCTACACTGCAGTTTCAAAACTGGCGTGACGTATATCTAAAAAACTAATCGACCGATTCTGATGAAATTTGGTATAATTCTTTCTAACCTTATTGTCTAAAACTTGATCCTAAACGTTGTTGAAAATTTAAAAAAAAGGATTTTTCATTGCACGATGCGGACATTTTTTTCAGACGATTCTATTTTTTGGTTTCAAAGCGTACCATTTCATCGATTTTCAACATCTCTCGCTTTTTCTTGGTTCATATTCTGCGTATAAGTGTCAACGGGGAAAAAAATCTTGGTTGGTTTTTTTTTCAGATTGATTCCGCCGACGCTACGTGTCACGCCGTCTGGCAGCATCCGCCACAACCCGTTTAGAAGATCGTGCCATAACTCCGCCATTTTTAAAGATTAATAAAAATAAAAAGTACCATGTAACAGCTACAAGTAGTAAAAAATGATACCCTAGCTCTAAAAAATGGTGAAAAAATATTCCCCTTAAAAAAATCATAAAAATGAGCAAATTTTTTTCTCGCCTAAAGGTATCTCCCCCCCCCATAAAAGCGGGGACGAATGGAAAATCTAAACAAACACAGAGAATTTATGAATGACGTGGCAGTTGGGGGAATCATTAACAGCCCTTTGTTAATAATGCCCTCGTGTCTCATTTATATACATATAAATGTGGATATTTTTAGTGAATAGCAGACTCGGAGGATGCACACGCCACAGTAACAGACAGAGCGAATGCATGTGGGACGGCTGCTGGAACGGACGTGTAGACTCGAAGGCTACTGGTGTATCTCGTATAGTCCCTTTGCTAAGGAGAGAGGAAGAGAGAAGAGAGAGAGAGAGAGAGAGAGAGAGAGAGAGAGAGAGAGAGAGAGAGAATGGGAGAGATAGAAAAAACGCATCGCAGAGGCGCGATCGTGTATACGGGACCTGCATGTTGCAACCATTTGTATATGTACATATACACGTATAGTTTATACATATATTGTAATGCCCCGGACACGAAACGAGACGACGAGGTCCTTGAGCGCGATTTGCCGGGCCCGCGTGTCGGTCGTACATAAGCCTGGCTGGAGAGTCTCGATGTGGGCTTCTATTCGGAGGGTTTCGTTTGCTGCGGTGCATCGGTCTAGCGGTCTCTTATCCTGTCTCGTCTGCCCACGTGATGCGTGCTATGCGCTCTCTCGCTCTCTTTCACTCCCTCGGGAGCTGGCCCTTTTGTGGTCGCCACAATGTGATAGGCGACTGTGACGAGGAGCTTACTGCGTTTCACGCCATAGAGCGAGCGAGCGAGCGAGCGAGCGAGAGAGAGAGAGAGAGAGAGAGAGAGAGAGAGAGAGAGAGAGAGAGAGAGAGAGAGAGAGAGAGAGAGAGAGGAGAGAGGGAGAGAGAGAGAGAGAGAGAGAGAGAGAGAGACAGAGAGAGAGAGAGAGAGAGAGAGAGAGAGAGAGAGAGAGAGAGAGAGAGAGAGAGAGAGAGAGAGAGAGGGAGGGAGGGAGAGAGCATCCAGTATGCCGATTCCTCAACAACCACTCCAGACATGACGCCGGTATACGACGACCTTGCTCTTCTCTCTCTCTTTTTCTCTCTCTCTCTCTCTCTTCCTGTCCACTTATACCAAGTTCGCGAATCAGCCACCTGTCCCCCACGCCCCCCTTCCGTCCGAGCACGTCCACGTCTGTTACCGTATCATCCGTTTGGCAAGCGCCCAACGGTCGACTCGACTTCCGGGAGCGACGACGACGCAAGAGGGACGCCGGAGAGTTGGGCGCCCATGGAGCCGGGAACGCAGGGAGGGAAGGACGAGTTTATGCGCGCGGCTATACGCGCTTATGGTCCCACGTCAACGCGAACAACCATAACGGCCGAATTGGAAACCCGATCGAATTCCCAAATATCCCGCTTCCGGTTACGCCACATCTTATTGTGCACAGTTGTAGCCCTTATGTATATATATATATATATATATATATATATATATATATATATATATATATATAGATGCTACAACCTATCAAACGTTCGAGCCATAGAACGGTCTTCCGGCCATCCGCTCCGCTAAAGGATCGAACCGATTTCATTCTTCGTCGAATCCTCTTCACCGTTTCGTCCAGCACGACATTATTGGGAAATTTACCAAATATGGAATACCATGGTGTTTTCTTGAAAAAAAAAACATTTGATTAATTAGAGACGTTTGGTTGTAATCATAATGTCATCCACTTTCGCTCGACTTAGTAACAATCTTGTGCTTTTCAATTATATTTTAAGTTTTTAATTTTAAGGTGAAGGGGGGTGATACTTTTAACCGAGAAAAGAACTGCTGATTTTCATGATTTTTTTTTTAAGGAAATGTTTCTTCACCATTTTTAAGACGTAGGGTATGTTTTATTACTACTTTTGGCTGTTAGATGGTAGTTTTTTATTTGATTAATATTTAGAAGTGGTGAAGGTAGGGCAATGGTCTTCTAAACGGGTTGCGGCGGGTGTTGTCAGATGGCGTGACACGTAGCGTCGGCGGGATCAATCTAAAGAAAAACCAACAATTTGTTTCTTTCATAAATACTCATACCCAGAATATGAACCAAGAAAAAGTGAGAAATGTTGAAAATCGATGAAATGGTACGTCTTGAAACAAAAAGATTGATTTTTTAAAAATAAATGGCTATATTTTGCAATCAAAAATACTTATTTCTAATTTTCAAAAACATTTAGGGTCATGGTTTACAATAAGGTTACAAAGATTTAAACCAAATTTTATCAGAATCGGTCGCGACAGTTTAGAAAATGCAGGTTAGAAGACCGTGCCGTACCTCCGCCATTTTTACCGATTAATAAATTAAAAAAGTAGTAATAAAATGTACCCTAAGACTCGAAAATAGTGAAACAATCTTCTCTTTGAAATAAAAATTATGAAAGTCAGAAAATTTTTACCTCGTCTGATTTTTCCCCCTACTATCCCATATTTGGTTGCTTTCATGTAATGTTGTCGCTTATCGTAATCGAAATATTTCGATGATCAGTTCGCTGCGACATGAAAGTGTACATTAGACGTAATGCCTCAAGTGTCTTAGAAGGGGCCAGGTTGAAATTCCGAACTTTGAATGATCAGAACGCTTAAAATTCCGAGTTCATTAGCTAGTACTTATTACTTTTGGCAATTCATAATTCCAATATTTTGAAAACAGAATTATCATATAACCGAAAATATTATAGTACACTAAGGAATTCATTGACAGTAATCGTGGGACCAACTGATAAAGTGTCGACATGGAAACAGCACATAAAACAAGTATCAACTTCCCATAATTAGAGAATCCACAGTTCCGAAAAATTGTAGTGTTAGAAATTCGAATTTGTTTGGGTTTGGGTTTGTTTGGACACGCATTTTCTCAATGGTTTCTTTTTCTTTATTTTGTAATGCCGAATACAAAATTGAGTGTTTTTGGGAGCAAAGTGATTACTCTCATTTTGACTCAATCAACCTTGAGTGGATAAAATTTTTATTGTTCCTCATGTTTCCTCATATTTCAGGGTTAACTTTGTTTTTTTGAAGGGGAACCCCTATTTTTGATATTGGCAATCGAAAGAGCGGGAAATTTTACGTTTAAATATGTACTCAGGTCATTGGTCCGGTGTGACCTTGACGGTCAGCTGAAGGTCATTTGAACTTAAGAAAGGCCTGGTTTGGGTTAACGGGACAATAAGCGAAGCGTTCGCCGTAGCAGAGACGTTTAAAAAAAATGTGATTGAACTTTTCTCTGGCCGGATATTTATTCAATCGTAATTAATTTTTTTAGTATAGTAAACGTCGATTGACTGTTTTAGTATAGTGCCTGTCGATTGACAAATTTATTTTGGAAATAAAAAAAATTGTTTTTAATGAAATAGCTGCTGCTTTAACGCTTGATTTATAAAAAAAATACTAACAAGTACACCTACCCAAATGAAAACCACTGAATTAAATAAAACTTGGTATAGGAGTAGAATATTGGGGTTTGTTGGGTTTGAGCATTGTGGGTTTGGGATTTGGGGTTTGTGGGTCAGGGGTTTGGGTGGTTGGGGATTGCGGGTAGGGGTTTGTGGGTAATCATAAAGGTCATTGTCAAGATCAAATATATCAACATTTTTTAACGTAAAATTTCCTGCTCTTTCGATTGCCGATGTCAAAAGTAGTTTCCCCTCGAATATGAGGTTCAAGGTGAAATTGAAGGTCACCATTGGATTCCTCGTTGAAAATTTCTCCAAGAACGATCTTGACCTGAGAAAATACTGGACCATCCCGTTAATCCAACCCAGACCTTTCTTAAGTTCAAATGACCTTTGGCTGACCTTCACGGTCACACCTGACCAATGACCTGAGTACATATTTGAACGTGAAAGTTTCCGCTCTTTCGATTGCCGATGTCAAAAATAGGGGTTCCCATAAAACGAAAACAAAGTCGACCTTCAAATAACCTTGAAGATGAGGTTGAAGGTCAAAATGAAGGTCACCATTGGATTCCTCATAGAATATTACCTAAGACCTGACCTTGAATATTTATTTTTTTAACCAACCCTCCGAAATTTCCAGGGCTTTCCATATTTTTTCCCCACCCTGTATAATATTATTATTATTATTGTGCGTCCATTTCACATAAGCATGGACCACTAAGGCAAGTGCGAATAATCCCGATTCATTAGTACACGATTGTCTTGAACTATTCGAATATATATATATATATATATATATATATATATATATATATATATATATATATATATATATATATATATATATATACACACATATAAGGGCCAGCCCGCGCAGATCCGTCGTGTCTCGCATCGAGTTGTTATCGTCTGGCTTCTCGGCGAGTTTCGATAATGGTGAAACAATTGAGCGAGATAGGAAGGGTCGCAAGAGCCTCAGAAGGGTGAGGAGACGGCGAAAACGAAGCGGGGGAGGGGCAATGGAGGATGAACAGAATAGAAGTAGCCCCCTGCTGTTTCGCGCTAGACTGATATGTATTGAGGATCGTTCGTGCGAAACAAATCAACCTTATGCACGGAACGTCTCGATGATGAAAGTGTGGCCGGTGTGCGTGATTAAGGCGGGATATACATTTACAACGATAAAAAGATCGATTTCTTTTTTTTCTTTCTTTAAACGATAGAACTATATATGTCGAACATTTTCCTAAAGTTTCAAAGCGAATTTCGAAAAACTTCAAACGTTACAGCCCGTCAACGCTGTATCTCACAGCTCGGATTCGGAGCAAGCGTGAACTTCAAACGCGTTTTTATGAAGACTGCATTATCGAAATTGGCGTGCAGAATCACTCAAAAACTACGAAGCTGATTGAGTTGAAACTTGGTAGAAATATTGATAATATTGGTACCTTCCACTTGACGAGAATTGTTTTTGAAAAATTGGAAAAAAACTGCTTTTTTAATCCACATTTTACAGAAATGTTGCGTGAAATGGTGATTTTTGTTTGTAAATGCGTGCCATTTTCTTAAATTTCCATTTTCTTCATTTTAATTACCGTCACATAGAAACTATACATGTTCAAACTGAAAAAATGTTTGAACTTTTTTGCAAATCAAGGTCAACGGGAAGCTAGACTGCACGCCGATTCGCAACTCCCGCGGCGACCTTGCTGTAACACTCTGCCACAGCTCCGTCATTTTGATGATGAATTAGTTTTAAAAAATTGTTCCGAATACTTGAATATACTATTAAAGTATACCTAAAGTTTGATAATTGCAAAATAATTGTTTCTGAGTTTAAAAAATCCCTCAATATTGCTTATTTTTTTCCTGCCTAAATGTATATCCCGCCTTAACGTTCTCCGATTCACCATTTTCAAGACTTAGGTTGTGTTTTATTACTACTTTTGGCTGTTACATGATGTTTTTTTTTTATTAATCTTTAAAGATGGCGGAGGTATGGCACGGTCTTCTAAACTGCATTTTCAAAACTGGCGTGACGTATACCTGAAAAACGAATTGACCGATTCTGATGAAATTTTGTATAAATCTTCCTAACCTTATTGTCTAAAAAATAACCCTAAATGTAATTGAAAATTGATAGAAAAACGTATTTTTTTTGCAAAATGTAACCACTTTTTGCGGAAGATTTATTTTTTTGTTTTAGAGCGTACTTTATTTTGTTTCAGAGCGTATTTCATAGATTTTCAAGGTTTCTCACTTTTTCTTGGTTTATATTTTGCGTATCCCATGTAGGTTTCGCCAATCGAACCGTAACGGCCAATACTTGGACCAATGTTGGCGGGGCGATAATCGATTACCCAATTGTACGCCAATGCTCGGCTCAGTATTGATTAGCCAACATTGGTTTGCCGATACGAGGCCAATGTTCAGCCAAATATAGACTCGCTAATCATTGGCTTGTCGATACGAGGCCGATGTTTGGCGAAGTATAGACTCGCCAATCATTGGTTTGCCGATACGCAGCCAATGTTTGGCCAAACATAGACTCGCTAATCATTGACTTGTCGATACGAGGCCGATGTTTGGCGAAGTAAAGACTGACCAATCATTGGTTTACCAATACGAGGCCAATGTTCGGCCAAATATAGACTCGTTCATTATTGGTTTATCGATATGAGGCCGATGTTTGACGAAGCCAATCATTGGTTTGCCGATACGAGGCCAATGTTCGGCCAAATATAGGCTCTCTAATCATTGGCGTATCAATACAAGGCTGATGTTTGGTGAAGTATAGACTCGCCAACGTTGGTTCGCCGATACGAGGCCAATGTTTGGCCGAGTAACGCATGATCGAACCGCAATTCGTATATTGACGATTCATTGTTCCGCGTCGAAGTCATTGAGAGACGAGATAAATACTTTTTACGAGTCCATCGAACATTACTCTTAACGAATATACTACCAAATCAATGCACTCATTGTTGGACGATTTTCGAACGAGCTCATACGCGATACTCTGCCGATTTTTATGAACCATCCTACACTGACAGAAAAATTCTATTAATATTAACTAACCGCGTGTATTTGTTTATTTTTTATTAGAATTAATTAGATTTTTCGTGAAATCAAATTTTTCCTATTGCATTCCATTATTGGAATTATTCATTTTAAATATATTTATTTACCCAAATTAAACTTGAACTAATGAACTTATGGTCTGTCTTTATTGCAACACACATATCAAAGGGTTGTGGGGGTAGAGAGGGTGGAGATAGGAATTTTATATATATATATATATATATATATATATATATATATTGTGACGTGGCTCAAAAAATCACGTCACAACTATATATATATATATATATATATATATATATATATATATATATATATATATGTTATGTTTGAAAAGTTTATAACATGTCATTCGATAAAACTCTCTAATTATCACAATGATATTAACTAATTGATATAGTTTATGTGATACAAATAGTGATGAGAATCCATTTGGTCTCTTATGCCATATCTGCAATTCAGATGTTACAAGCACTCGGTAGCATAGGGGCAGCGTACTTAGCTATGAGTAGGTAAGTTCAAGGTTCGAATCCCATGTAGGTAAAATATTTTCTTCGAACGAATCGTTTCAAAAGACCAGGTAATGACGAATTACAATACAAAAATAATTAATTTTTATTTAAGTGCAGGACCAATTTTGGTGATCTATATCGGGTCACAATTATCCGCCAAGACTCGGTCGATAATCGGGCCAAGCTCGAGTGCCAATGATGGCAATCTTGACGGGGACTTATTGTTGGCCGATTCTCGAATGAACTCCTATGCGATGCTCGGCCGATTCTCGTAAGCCATTCTAGGGCCAATATTGCTTGCGAATATCAGGCCGCTC
Source organism: Ophion ellenae (assembly GCA_963210295.1). Classification (NCBI taxonomy): domain Eukaryota; kingdom Metazoa; phylum Arthropoda; class Insecta; order Hymenoptera; family Ichneumonidae; genus Ophion; species Ophion ellenae. The sequence continues at coordinate 15,867,585 of OY723392.1, forward strand.
TTATCATCCGAGGCTCGGTCGATGATCGGGCCAAGCTCGAGTGCCAATGTTGGCAAGCTCGGCGTCGAGCATCGGCCAATCATTGGCCACTACCGATCACCCTACATGGGATGGGTGTTAATGAAAAAAAATCTTCGTTCATTTTTTTTCAGATTAATCCCGCCGACGCTCAGTTGCATGCAATCTGACAACTTCCACCGTAACCCGTTTAGAAGACGGTGCCTTACCTCCGCCATTTTTTAAGAATAATAAAAATAAAAATAGATACCATGTAACAGCCAAAAGCAGTAATAAAACATACCCTACGTATCAAGAATGGCGAAGAAATCTTTCAAAAAAAAAAAATCTTGAAAATCAGCAATTTTTTCTCGCCCCAATGTATCTGCCGTCTTAAGGCGTTACCCCCACTTGTAGCGCAAAAGAGGCCTTTTTCATGAATTTTTTAAAAGAAAACTACAAAACTTTTTTAATCGATCAATATACCATCTTAAAGAACACATCTTGAAGAACTTTCAGTAATTTTTTTATTGAAAAATATTACATTGTTTAGTGGCAAATGGCCGTCAATGAAATAATGTTTTTGTATACACGGTTTGCGGTGACCAACATTGCGGCAAAGTGGATCATCTGAAAAAAAAATGCGGATGGATTTAGTCAAATATAAGTATAAACTAGTCTTTAATCGAAGGATTTTAAAAAATATTCATTTTTCACAAAATGGCGGACAGTCAAAGTTAATGGTTCGATTTTAACGAAAAAAACGGCCGTTTTTTGGCTATAAAACGGCAATTTTTTTCGAAAAAAAAATCGAACGATTAAAGACTACATTTTTATGTATTAAATAAGCCTGCAAAATTTCAAGAAGATCGGCTCATTAGTGTTCGAGTAATCTTGGTCACCGACTTCAGAAATGCCATTTTGAGAAAAACGCGTTTAAAGTTTCAATTTCAGTTTACACGAAGAAAATATTTTTTTTTGTAAACTTACATAGAGTCATCTATTCCGGGCCCGTTTTTATAAATTCCAGTCTATTATATGAACGTTGTGAATGCCAGGTATACGACCCTTTTCATCGAACAATGCATTGAAGGTCGGAGGGAGGGTCGAGCGCGCCAGACGGCAGACTAGCCGGTCGTTTACACAACGGATTCTTCTCTTTCAACGCTCATATCTCAGTCAATTTTGTTCGGATCGACTTGAAATTTTCAGGACATATTCTCAGATACTTATACTTCAAAAAAATGCAATAAAAAAAATCGATTTTTTCAAAATCGCAAGTGGGGGTACCCCTTAAAACATGAAGAACTGTAAAATCACGCAGTACATTATCACAATTTTGTCTCCCTTCGTATTATGACCATTAGGTATCTCTCTATGTTAAAAAGTGTTTCTTCGATTGTAAATTTTATAGAAACAGTGTAGACGATCGATTTAAAATTCAGAAAGTCTATTCAGTACATGACAAAGCATGTACTGTACAATTTTGAATAAAATAGAATTGTAAAGTTGTCAACGATAAAGAATGTACTATATAGTTTTGAATAAATTAAAATTGTAAAATTGTAGATGTTAAAGAATTTACTGTATAATTTCGAATTGAATGAAATTATACATTTTATAGAAACGGTATATGCGATCGATTAAAAATTTAGAAGGAGTATTCAGTACATGTCAAAGAATTTACTGTATAATTTTGACTCAAATGGGTTTGAAAATTTCAATAAAACAATTTTTTCAATATTATTATCTAGGAGTACAATATGTCTAGAATATTCTCCCAAAGTTTTACGTCAATCGGAGTAAACGTTTAGGAGAGAGAGCCTTTGGGAATTCCCCCCGTTGGGAAAGACGGGCCGGGAGCGACGCAGGTATATGGCATTTTTCTCAAAACACTATTTTGAAGTCGGTGGACATAATTTTTCAAAAACGAATGCACCGATCTTATTGAAATTTTGCACACTTCTTCAAAATGGCATTGACTAGTGATTGAACGACGGTTTTTTTTTTATTACAACTACTTTTACAAGGCGTAAATTGTAGTAGTAAATAGTGTAAATTGTACCAAAGATTGAACTATTTTGCATACAACTCTGCCAAAAATTTAAATTACCGTTTTTTAAAATATCCTTCGTTCAATCACGAGCGATACTTATCCACGAACAGAACAAAATTGGTTTTTGAATTTCATATAAAGCTATCATGAGTTATCCGGACCGCCACGAGGACACTTTTTTAGGGTTCTCCGGAAACCAGATCCCACCGGTTGAATTTCCCAAATTTTTGGATGAATTTTTTTTCAAATATTGTTGAAATTTTGCTCTTTTATGTGCTTAACATTTTGTATAAAATAATTTATATATTATATTTTTTTTTAATAGAGAAAGAATGTTTTTTTTTGTTTTCGAAACCCACGTAACCCCTTAAGCGAAGGACAATAGTTAAAGTTGAGGTGTGGAGGATAAGGATTTGTTTGGTCGTATCAGAGAGGGGCGGCGGGGAGTTTCCATCGTCTCCTCGAGCTTTGGCAGGAAAAGCCACCGAGAGTATGAGAGAGATATACACGGAAGACAACGAGACGTCGGTGGGTGGTGGGTTGTTCTTGTCTTGTCCGTGAAACGGTTTTGTGCCTCATCTTCCTCGGCTCCCAACGTACCACTCTCTCCCGCAAGGAAGCAAAAGCGAGCGAGAAAGACGCCTGATTCTCGTCTAGACCGCGCGCTTCGACTCCACCGTTCGACTCGAGACTCTATACTCAACTCTCGACTCCGCAGTCACTCGATAAAAAATAAAAAGAACGAAAAAGAAAGGCGAGCAAAAAAAGGGGGAAGCACCACCACCATCACTGCCGCCGCCGCTTTCCTGGCTGTCCGAGCCATTAGCGTGGATATCGGGGGATCGCTCCGAAATTTCATTCGTTGCTTAAGGCCTTAGGCCACAGTAATCGGTATAAAATCATGTGCGAATTTAACAATTTTTTTTTGTATGAAAAAGTGATTCACTCATATAATTAATTAAACATCTATTTAGTATGAATATCAACCCAGGTAGGAATTGACGATGAAAAAAGGGCTCGCCAAGCTCTGAAACAAGGCTCACATTTTTTAATTCAGGCTGAGCACCATCCTGATTTCAGGCCTCGCTGAACCTCTGAATGATAACACGGTTTCAGGCTCTTGCACACAGGCTTAACCAAAGGCTAGTAGAAAAGCCTGTACTAAGCCTGAAACGACGAAACAACAAGGTTCAAAACGAGCCTTAATGAAATCTTCACGAGCATTCATGACTAAGCTTATCCCAAAGTCTTCTCGAGGCTATATGAGGCCTGTCTTTAGTTTTCTATATTCTACATTGGGGTAAATTTAATAAATTTGTAAATAATTCATTTGATTTATTATATATATTTATTATTCATTATATTATTTGTTATAAAATATATATAAAAAATATTTTAAACACAATACTTTATTTTATTTATTGTTTATGGGACACGTAATACACAGAGTGTACGCAAACCCCAGAGAGTGAGTATATACGAAATGTGTATGTGACGAGAAAAAAACTTTTTTGTGTACCTCATAAATATCGATAAGAGAATATGTTTAAATGTTCTGAGCTGCCTCCTTCGCTTTCGTTTTTCGTGCCTTCGCACCCGACAAATTTATTGCTAATTTTTTTTTCATAAAAGTACAGAAAAAATATTATTTAAAATTTATTTTATTTTAACACAACCTGAAACAAGCTTGCATCCAGCCTTGATTTTTTAGCCTTAAAATTCACTGGCTTAATACAGCTTGAAATAACCCTGAGTTTAGGCTAAGCACCCAGTCTTGGTTCCAGGCTGCTCCAAACGATGCAATGAAACCTGGCCCAGGTCTGTCTCACTCAGGCTCGGTGAAACAAAGCTCACACAAGTTTGTTTCCATCGTCAGCCTTTTGATTCCCTACCTGGGAAGCTGTTAGAAAAAATATATATATTTTTTTCGATGCACAAAATGGCCGACTACTAATATTTTCTTATGTTTTCCTTCTTTTAGGCACTCCGCGGCCTGACATTTAGCGGCCACAATTTTTTACCTAGAACAAAAAACAAAATTTCTCGTCAATCTACATTAGAATACCTGGAGAAGTATTGCGGAATTAAAAAAAATATATTTTATTCAAAAGTTGTAGGTATTTGAACTTAAGAAATGAATTTTCAGTGAAAAATATCGTTATAACTGCTCATAAACTGCTCATAAAATGAAAAGTTTTCGGTTATACAGAAATTCCGTACGTAATTCTCGGCGGAATGCAATTAGGAACATAAGTTTTTAATTTAAAGTAAATGGAGTGAAAATTGTTGAAGTTATTTGTCACGCCAATTGGAGAAATGCTGTTTCGAGAAGTTTCGAGTAGTCGGCCATTTGGTACAACGAAAAAAAAATATATACATATTTTCTACCAGCTTAATACTCATACTAAATAGATGTGTAATTAATTTTATAAGTGAATCACTTTTTCATATGAAAAAAAATTGTTCAATTCGCATATGATTTTATACCCGTTACTGTGGCCTAAGGCCGTAACACTTTTCGGGATAAAAATGTCTGTAAAAATAATAAACTGGAAAATTTGTTTGTGGCTGCAGATCAAAGGAACCGAGGATTTTTTTTAAATTTATAAATCATCAAATTGGCTTCAATATACATTCGTATCGAATATGTTTTTTTTCTTCATACATGTGTGTATGGGATATTCCACGCCATTTCAGCTAGCCCGTGACCCCGACCATTTTTGGTTTTTGTGTTTTTTTTTTTTTGAAAATTGTACCCCATGAAAGGAATATCCACACGAATTTTTAGATTTTGATCTCTTCTCTTTTCAGAAGTTTTGGGAACGTTTAAACGCTGATAACTCCTGAACTAATTGAGATATCGACAAATGGCACTATATAATTTCTTTCCATTTTGAAAAATACTCGCGTTAAAAAATATTTAAGAAATTATCGCTTATCAATGTCAATGGTTTTTTTGCTTCTAAAGTGAAAACTTTTTTTTTAGAGATCACTGCTTTATTTATTTGTTCGAAAAAATTTCTATAATCGAGTAAAATCATAGAATGATTTTTAAGACTAGTCTCATCGTGGGCCCATTTTTCCTTAATTTTTTTTCGAATTAATCATATTTCAATGTCCAATAATTCTATTAATTGTTTTGTGATTTCCAATTCGGCTTCGACAGGCCTGAAACGGTTTATTTTTAATTTGTGGTGAATTTAACGAAAAAACAATTTTCATTCGCAATCACTTTTTTTACACAGAATCATTAATAGCATTGTTGGACATTAAAATGACAAAAATCGTAAAAAAAATCATTAATTCGAAAAAGAATAGAAAGAAAAAGGGGCCCACGATGAGACTAGTCTTAAAAACCATTGAATGGGTCACTATTTTAGAGACTTTTTAAAAAAAATCAAAATGGCAATTATTCTTTAAAAAAACAGTTTTCTATTTAGAAGCAAAAAAACGTTGACATTGATAATTGATCATTTTGTTCATATTTTTTAACGAACGTATGCTTCAAAAGGAAAACAAGTTAAATAGTGTTATTAGTCGATATCTCAATTAGTTCAGGAGTTATCAGCGTTTAAACGTTATCAAAACTTCAGAAATCGACATTTTTAGGCAAAATATAACTATATTATAGAAAATAATAATTATAACAAATAATCGTCATATTAAACGTACGTTTTCGAACGATTTCGCTACGTCTATTTGTAAAAATATGCATTTTTGAACATTCGGTGTTTACATTAAGTGCTTTCATTACTTTGTATAATTATTTTCTATACCTTTTTCTCGCTCAATTAACGCGAAACGAATTGCTACCGGCGTAAATCGTGATATATCATAATGCCCCGGTTGGCAGAAGTGTCGCGAAGTTCGAGACACATGCGCACCGTTCGTAACGCCAATATCGGAGCTGTCAAAAATGAATATCAGTCCAAGTAAAAAAAAAATTCCGCTGAAAAGAAAAAGTGTGTACTAAAGCTGTCTATCCTCTAGAAGAAATCAAAAACTTTAATAATTTTCCGATATTCTAAAGAAAAGTTATGTATGAACAAAATCCGCGTTATTTTGTCTTTGCCTAGAAATGTTTAGGCAATTCGTGATTCGCTTAAGTTAGAAAGCGAATAGTGGTTATAAATATGGTTACAAATTTGGTTACAAGTGGTTGCTTTTCGGCAGGGTTGTAATTCGAATTTCAAACCAACTTTCTAACCATCTTTCTAACTTGAGCAAATCACGGGTAGTGGTCAAAAACACGGTTAGAAAGTCTGCAGAATTTTGTCCAAATACAACGGTTAGTTTTTTGGTTATAAAATCGGTATGAATGAACGGTTAGGCAAACTGCCAGGGAAGGCAGTGTGTGATGCATATATATGTGTGCACATAGACCATGCACGCCACCAGGCGGGAAAACTGACGCACTAGATTTTCAGGATTGTCGATAATATTTTGAGCTTCGTTGGTAAACTTTTTATAGTTTTACGTAAAAAAAACTCTAAACCCCAATTTCTCCGTCATCTTTCCATAAAATCAGTTAGAAAAATGCTCACAATCTGTTTTTGAACTGTCGAGAGCCCAACGGTCTTGAAATGTACATGCATTTGGTGCACCAGTTGTTAATTCACCATTCATCCTATGGTAACTACGAACTGCAAAGTTTTTTTTTTCAACATTTGTAAATGTCATCTCAATTGATTATAGCAGTCGGTCGAAATTAGCGTTCAAAATTTCGAAGTCGTCGGAGCGTGTGATATGGTGTCATTTTATGGTTTTTTACATTTTATTTTCCATATTTTTATTATTGTACATACTTTTTGAATGATATATTGTAGGTGGCTCAATAAATATGTTAACATTTTTTGGAAGGATTGTTGTAGGCTAAAGCTGCCAAAAGAAATTAAAGGAATGCAGGAATAGTAATATTCGTTGCATTCCAACGATGCAAACCTCATCGTGTGATACATGGCCTTAAGCTTGATATACGACAACGATTTTGTATAAATTAAACAAATTGACCGAGATATGTTGATTTTTGTGAAGGTTCAGATCGTCCACTGCCCTACGGCGAACTTTTTCTTCTTCGTTTTCCTTGCAACTATGTTCGATAAAACGTTCTAAGTCGTTTAACAAAATTTATTCGTTCGATTCATTTTAAATTCGGACAAGGAATAGTTTATAAATTTTTCTATCGTATGACCCAATGATTTTTCGATATATTTATCCATTTGTCAATAACAAATGATTGAACTTTTTTTGTCGAAAATGGAATTTATTTTAAAGCTTGTCATTTTTGTAATTGGGGGCCGTACGCAAATTACGTAACGCAATTAGGGGTGGGGGGTCAGCCAGGCGTTACGGTCTACGTACGGGGGGTCAAGGTTTGCGTTATATCACGATTTTAAAACTGCCAGAAATAGTAAAAATTCTGCATGTTCAAGTTATTAATTTGAACCTCGCGTGCAATTGTACCGTGGGCAACTCACAGCTTTCTATACGCAATGTCAGTTACGGAGGAAAGTCACTCTGCAAGAACTTGCACAGTAGCTTTCCCACATCCCGCAAGCAAAATTTGAAGGAATTTTTTTTTATAGTTCTTGAAAGTACATGTAAGGTAGACGGGCCAGTGGCCGTCAGGGTCCTAGTGATCGTCACGTTTACGCATTAAATAAGTATTTTAAGGCGTTACCCCCACTTGTAGCGCAAAAAAAGGCCTTTTTCATGAATTTTTTAAAAGAAAACTACAAAACTTTTTTAATCGATCAATATACCATCTTAAAGAACACATCTTGAAGAACTTTCAGTAATTTTTTATTGAAAAATATTAAATTGTTTAGTGGCAAATGGCCGTCAATGAAATAATGTTTTTATATACACGGTTTGCGGTGACCAATATTGCGGCGAAGTGGATCATCTGAAAAAAAAATGCGGATGGATTTGGTCAAATATAAGTATAAACTAGTCTTTAATCGAAGGATTTTAAAAAATATTCATTTTTCACAAAATGGCGGACAGTCAAAGTTAATGGTTCGATTTTAACGAAAAAAAACGGCCGTTTTTTGGCTATAAAACGGCCATTTTTTTCGAAAAAAAGAATCCAACGATTAAAGACTACATTTTTATGTATTAAATAAGCCTGCAAAATTTCAAGAAGATTGGTTCATTAGTGTTCGAGTAATTTTGGTCACCGACTTCAGAAATGCCATTTTGAGAAAAACGCGTTTAAAGTTTCTCTTTCAACGCTCTTTCAACGCGCATATCTCAGTCAATTTTGTTCGGATCGACTTGAAATTTTTAGGACATATTCTCAGACACTTATACTTAAAAAAAAAATGCAATAAATCGATTTTCAAAATCGCAAGTGGGGGTTACCTCTTAAGATAAAACTCATTACTTCGTGCAGATCTGTGGCATATTATCTCCCAGGAGGTATTTACTGTGTTGTATTACATTTTCACACCCGTAAGTATTCGTATTCAAGAATAAGCAAATTAAATATATTCCACTACGACGTCTAGCTGTCATTTCGGCCGAATCCTTCATTATTAGGTTAACGTGAACTATGTCACATCTCGGGTGATTTGAGAATGCCTGTGGACTTGCGTGAAGTAAGTTTGCCTTTAAGTGATTAAAAAGGATCTTAGTTTTGCGTTCAGCATAAAAAATTATAGTTTTATGTTAATTTCAACGAGTTTTTATATACGACGATTACTGGTTCAGCAACATAAACACTCGGCCGATTAATCGCCATGGCTGTCGACAACTGGGACAATGTTAGCAAAAAAAGAATCCTACGAATCGAATATTATCGAATCGTGACCATGTCGATAACTGGGCACGTCTTGAACACAGTTCAACACCACTCGATCGAAATAATATTACAAATTATATTATGAAAAAATAGTTGTTTATAATGACTAAAAATAAATAAAAATTATAATTCTGACGTAATAGGCAATAATTCGTTTTGTTTTTGAAATTAATAAAGTTGTATGGAAGAGACATTTATGTTTCAAACTCTTTATCAAATGTTTTAATAAAAATCATAAAGTTTGTGACCGAGTGCGTAATGATAAATATTTATTTTTGTACATTTGGCCTTATTTTTAAGAACGTCGCATTTTCGACTGAAAGAACGGCCTTTGTTCTTTTCCAAAAACCGCAATTGTTAATCGATTGTAAAAATCTTGTGTACATCGCTATAAAATGTATCTAAGAAGTTATAGTTGAAATTTGAAGTCAATCGGTCAAAAAATGTAGGACCTACGAGTCCGCCCGATTTTGAAAACATTTCTTCATGGGAAACGCGTTTAAAGTTTTAAAAACATTTTTCTAGATGTCTTGGAAAAAATCCACCTTAAATATCTTTTGCATAACATTTTTGGCATGTTTATACACTATTTAAGTCGGTACAAAAAAACAATTTTTTTCAAAGGTTTATAAGGCCTCGAAGGTGTTGGAACGCATGTGACGATTAGTGGGACGTTCCCATGGCGATTACCAGACCAATTGTCATGACGGCATGACGATGACTCGTACAATAGCATCTCCTAACCTTTACGAAATATTTTCTCGAAAACTGTACCAGGCACGGGAATTTCACAACGACCTTCTTCTTCGAAATAAAAAACTGATTAAGAACGACTTAATATAACTTTTACTCACTTTCCTGGTTGAGCTATATAAATTTGCAAAGTCAAGCGATCTGCTTAAGGTAGTTCCTCTGCGAAAATCTCAACCAAAAGTTTACATACCATGTTCATGTTTAAAAGATTGATAATTGGTTTAATTAGTAATGAATAAAATTAAAAACTACGCAATATTGACTCGCTACTAGTAGATAATACGATGGATGTCATTTATCGCCGTGAAATATATTTTGTATTGTGTTTTTGATCGACCATTGCCAGTAAACTTTTTGCCGGGACTGTCCAGGCTTTGCCCCAATTGTTTTTTTTTCCAGGCTTTGCCAGGCTTTGCACCAAAATTGTGAAGGCTTCTCATGGTCATATCTTGGAAACTAGATGGTGAATCATTCTCATTTTTTTTCACATTATTCGTGATATCTTACTGTAGCTTATTCTCGTTTTTTATCAATTTCTTAATTTTAGTTTTGACGGTAGAATTAATGATGCTCTGTTTGCCCATCATAACGCATTTGTTACGTGTAAACCAAGCCAACTTTAAGTGTAAATATCTCAGGTTTGGGGTGGTCAAACTTCTTCAAATTGCACAGATGTTTGGATAATGTATTAAATAACGTATATGTCAAATTTCAACTATTTCTTAATTCAACCCTTCTGTGGAGGTACTACCTTAAGGTGACGATTACTGGGCCATCTACTTTATTGAAAAATATGTTGGCAACATTTTTATTCACAAGTCCGAAAATTGACGGGGTTATAGTCACTTGAGTGAGAACAGGTAGCGCGACCGGTTAGGCCTCAGTCCCTACAGGTGTGGCATCATGTACAATACATAAAGTACAGGCTCTTATTATTTTGTGAACTTTTATGAAGATCTTCATCTTCCGTCATATCGCCCGCTACCAGATACTTCAATGTAAGTATAAATATTCTAGAAAAAACATAACTTTATATCAAGAAATTTGAACGCGTTTTTCTCGAAACTAGTTTTTTCGACCTTGTCCGAGTGAATACTTAACCCTTTGACTGTCAGTGACACACATATGGGCAAAAAAAGTCGTGCCATTTTTGTGTCATGACACTCGTGTGGGCATTTAAAAAAAAAACATATTTCTACTACAGCGATTTGACTATAATTTGGTAGATCATAGGTTTTGAGGTCGCTGAAACCGAATTTGAAATCGGATTTCCAAAATTGAAAATGGCGGATCCAATATGGCGGACGCAAATTCGAAAAATGGTTCGATTCCGACGAAAGTAGGTACCGTATGATTTTTGAGGTCGCTGAAACCGAATTTGAAATCGGATTTCCAAAATTCAAAATGGCGGATCCAATATGCAGACGCAAATTCGACAAAAATTTGTATCCTTAGGATGTTTGTGGTCGGGAAGTTCGAATTTGAGCCCTAACTTTGAGTATCTGACGCTCGGATACAATATGATGAATTAAAGTTTAACAAATCATGTATGACAATCTATCCATAGTAACAAATGTAAAAAATACTCTTTTGGTTTTATATCCTGCTCTCTGCCGAACCCAGAGTCACGAATCGAGGACGTGGCGGTAATTGACTCCGATTTTGAATTTTTTGTGCTTTTTGTATTTTCAATTTTTTTGTTGTACTTTTTGTATTTTTTAAATTTCTTGTTACTATTCATATTTTTTTGCTCGTATTTCTCGTATTTATTTTTTTTGTATTTTTGCAACTTTAAATATTTGTATTTTAATTTTTTTCTCGATTTTGATTTTATTCTTTTTTGGTTGTTGTCTGTATCTAATGTTTTTTTTTCATTCTTTGTGGATCTTTTTTCATTAATTTATATATTTTATTTTATGTTTGGCCAACAAATAAAAAAGAATTTCGGTATTTCACCTGATCATACCGTTATTCGTGGTACTTTTGGAAGCAAGGCACCGCGCACTGTAGAACGTTGCCACAATATTTGCACACAAAGAATGTTGCCTTCCTTTCTTTTTGGAATAACATTCAGTGCAACGCTTTTTTATCTTCTTATCGTCTGAAATATAGAATGGCAAGTGACTTCGTGTCGAGCGCAGAAGAGTTTTGGGTTTACAATGATACTTTTTAGATGATGTGTGTTGATCGCAATGATCTTCTAACAGCTCCGTTGCCAGTGCACGACGAAATTGTAAAGAAGTCATTTTTTTCAGATCAGTTTGGAGATTATTATAGACGACGGAGCATTGTAAGTTGCAGTATCGAATAAATGAAAGTATAATTTGAGATGCCAGTTGACGGTCGTGTAAATCGTTTCGTAAGAAGAAATAAACTGATCTGTTTTGTCTACACCTCCCATATTGTTATTATATGAAATAACACCATTTGACTTCAGAATCTGCTTCTTGGTGAGCTTAGTCCATGTCAAAATTCTCGCTAGATATTCACATTGTTTATATTATTATTAATATTATGTTAAATGATTTCTCGCATTTAGTCGCTTGAATTCAAACAAACTTAATCGTACTAAAACTGAAAACCTTTCCTGTCATATTGGAGCCACCATTTTGAATTTTGGAAATACGATTTCAGATTTCGATTCAGCGACCTCGAAAACCCTGAGGTACTCACTTTCGTCGGAACCAAACCATTTTTCAACTTTGCGTCCGCCATATTGGATCCGCCATTTTGAATTTTTGAGATCTGATTTCAAATTCGGATTCAGCGACCTTGAAAACCCTAAGGTACTCACTTTTGTCGGAATCAAACCATTTTTCAAATATGCGTCCGCCATATTGGATCCGCCATTTTTCATTTTGTAAATCCGATTTCAGATTCGGATTCAGCAACCTCGGAAACCCTATGGTGCTCATTTTCGTCGGAATCAAACCATTTTTTAAATTTGCGTCTGCCATATTGGATCCGCCATTTTTAATTTTGGAAATCAGATTTCAGATTCAGATTCAGCGACCCTAAAAACCTTCACACTGAAATTTTAGGGTAAATCTGTGAAGAATTTTTTCCAACACAAAAGTGGCACGAAAATCTAATTTTCGCCCGACTGCGAAAGGGTTAAATGAATTGAATTAAAAAGTCGATTCTTAATTAAATCATTGAATTAAAAACCTTGAATAAAAAACTTATCAACAGATTTTCATTTTTTAAAAAACATTTTTGTAATTGCAGTGACTAAGGTTGTACGTATCCGCGTTTTTAACATTTGATAATTACTATTTTTAAAGACTGCTTGAATACCGAAAAAGGGCCTTGAAAATAGAAAAAAATGTCCAAACTGTCGGCATTTTGTAAAAAAAAAACCAAAATAAAAGAACGGCTACGCATAACGATACTTACATTTGTATAGATATCGATCAATTGTTGACTTTTAATTTACAGATAACCTTTCATAAAGGTATCGATGGGACAATAAAGAGAATTTTTTTTTTCGTCGTTAAATCAAGGCATGCATCTCGGTTAATTTTCAAAATGTCATAAAAATTGGTATAAAAATAGATGAATGTATACTTCATAAAATGAGTATAAACCCGAACCTTTCATAATTAGTTATGTCTATGAAAAAAAATCGAAATTATTGATGACAAAGCACCCGTTACGTAACGGAATAGGGGGGGTTCTGGCCAAGCGTTACGGTTCCGTTACGTGGGGTGAGGGGGGTGGGGTCAAAAATCGGGAAATTTTGCGTTACGTAATATGTTTACGCGCCCTTGTCGAAGTTTCAAAAAAGTATCCGGTCGAACGCAAGTTTTATTATTACAGTACTAAAAATGCATTCATTTATCTTTCGTTTCAGCTCACCCTAGCTGTCAGAACTGCATCGATTGGCCATGCAGCGACGGCGGTTCATTGTTTGCAATAATTGTTTGTATAGGGTGTCTCAATATGACCTGACATTTTAATTTATTAATAAAACGTGTTATTTGTTTGAAGAGTACGAATATATTTTTTAAAATATAAGGTACAAACATGGTACACGTTATCCGATAAATGGCCGCCTCGTTCTTGTTTGTAAACGTTCACTCTTTTAACGAAATTGTCAATAACATATTGGCATAATTTCGGACTAATATCATTAAGGGCGGAGCCTAAATTAGAAGGTCCGAAAATTCGTTTTTTTTCAAATTGCTTCAATCGATCGATAAACTGTCCAAGAATATATTTCCAAAGTTACAGAGGCCAATTATAAATAATTTCCACAATACAAGGCCAAAAGCAGAGAAGCTATTGATATTTGATATTGATATGTTTTCTATTGAAAACTTTGAAGCGTGTTTTCTTCAGTTATCATTTTCACGATTTTTCCAATTCGGCGGGCGTGATAACAAAGAAACCAAACGACGTATTGAATCAAACCAAAGTTTATTTTCTTCAGTATGGAAATCTCTTCTAAGTGAATTGAAAAAGTCGTTTTTTTAAAAATCGTTTCTATAGCACGTTAAAGTGTTTTTTAAAACACTTTTACTTTGAAACCCGAGAAAAGTTATAATTTCACGATTTTTTCAGCTTTTTTCACTTCACCCATAAGAAAAATATATCGCAATTGAATATTTTATTGGTTTTTTTGTTTCCGTCAAGAATTACGAGCTGCATCTTTCCTGCCGATTGGGGACTGGAGTGGCAAGACGCACATGGAATAGGCTGATAAATCTGTAGTAATTTATTATTTCATGTTGACATTTTTTTTATACACATCAAATATACATGAAAACCTACCTCAATGTTTACTGAGCTCACTTGTTTTTTTCCCTTTCAAAAAAATTCCGAAAAAACGCTTTTTTAATCTTCTAATTCAGGCTCCCGCCTTAATGGTGCGTCCAGTTGTTTCCCCATGTAGTGTGATCGGTAGTGGCCAACGATTGGCCGATGCTCGACGCCGAGCTTGCCAACATTGGCACCCAAGCTTGGGCCGCTCATCGACCGAGCCTCGGATGATAAGAGCGGCCCGATATTCGCAATCAATATTGGCCCTAGAATGGCTTATGAGAATTGACCGAGCATCGTGTAGGAGTTCATTCGAAAATCGGCCAGCAATAAGTCCCCGTCAAGTTTGCCATCATTGGCACTCGAGCTTGGCCCGATTATCAACCGAGTCTTGGCGGATAATTGTGACCCGATATACAGGGTGTCCCAGAAGTAATGTACGCCCTTCTAGCATCTGGTAGGAAAAAAAATTCTGAGACGAAAAGTCCTCAGTCATTTTTTTATCAGACGCATAGATAATTAATTATCAATTAAAATAAATAGCCAATCAGGTGCGCGCTACAGCGGAAAGGCAGCGTAGAGGAGAGGGATAGGGGAATACGTTGTAATTGCGTGCGTCTGAAAATGTGTGCGGAGGGAAACTTCTGAAAGCAAGTGCACAGACACACGCGTGTGCGCACGTACACTCACACTAGGACACACACACACACACACACACACACACACACACACACTTGCACACATGCTTTCGGAATTTATATATATATATATATATATATATATATATATATATATATATATATATATATATATATATATATATTCTCTCTCCACCACTCTCTCCATATATATATATATATATATTCTCTCTCCACCCTCTCGACCCCTACAACCCTTTGATATGTGTGTTGCAATAAAGACAGACCATTAGTTCATTAGTTCAAGTTTAACTAGAATAAATAAATATATTTAAAATGAATAATTCCAATCATGGAATGCAATAGGAAAAATTTGATTACATGAAAAATATAGTTAATTCAAATAAAAAATAAATAAATAGACGCGGTTAGTTAATATTAATCGAATTTTTCTGTCAGTGTAGGATGGTTCATAAAAATCGGCAGAGTATTGCGTATGAGCTCGGTCGAGAATCGGCCAACAATGAGTGCATTGATTTGGTATTATGTTTTTTAAGAGTAATGTCCAATGGACTCGTAAAAAGTATTTATCTCGTGTCTCAATGACTTCGACGCGAAACAATGAATCGTCGATATACGAATTGCGGTTCGATCATGCGTTACTCGGCCGAACATTGGCCTCGTATCGGCAAACCAATGATTGGCGAGACTATACTTCGCCAAACATCGGCCTCGTATCGACAAGCCAATGATTAGCGAGTCTATATTTGGCCAAACATTGGCCTCATATCGGCGAACCAATGTTGGCTAGTCAATACTCAGCCGAGCATTGGCGTACAATTGGGTAATCGATTATAGCCCCGCCAACATTGGTCCAAGTATTGGCCGTTACGGTTCGATTGGCGAAACCTACATCGGTCCTTGAGCTCCGGAATGGTCTGTGGATCATTGGCATACACTTTTCCTTTCAGAAAACCCCATAGAGAGAGAAGTCCAATGGCGTCAAATCGCACGATCTTGGTGGCCAATTCATATCGCCGCGGCGCGAGACAACACGATCATGAAGCTTCGTCTGCAATAACTATGCAGTAACAATGCAGCAAATAACAATTTCTATGTATTGCTCGATCGTGTAATTCTCCATGACAAACCTCAATACTTCCTGATGCCAGTTGTCAAAGATCAGTATTCTATGTTCGCCACAAAAAAAATGGCACGCAATTTAAAATGTCAGGTCATTCTGAGACACCCTTTCTAATTTTTATTATAAAGGGTGACTCATAATGACATTTTAAATTGCGCGCAATTTTTTTTGTGGCGAACATAGAGTACTTATCTTGGTTGGTTTTTACTCCAGTTCTGATCTTGATGGAGCTTTCACTCCATGACTTATCAACCACTCCGATAAAAAAAAACCCACCTTGCCCAGACCATGTATCAATTGTGTGTAAAATCCTGGCCTCGCCCTACCAATGCTGTCATCAGAAAGAACTATTAAAAATCGACGTCTCCGGCGGACGGAAAATTCAACCAGCGGAGTTTGACTGGTGAAGGTGAAGGTGAGGTTCTGAGTCTTTATTCCGCGGTACTATCAATTAGAAAAACGCAGGCAAAAGAGGAACTTTCCGATAATTGTTTCTACTCGTTTCGGCAATGCCAAAAAAGCAGCAGATCGAGTCCGATCGACGAACAGAAGCAAGAGAGAGAAAAATGGAGCGAGAGAGAGACAGAGTCGTCGGTAAACGTGCGCGATGTCTACGCCAATGTATAAAATCGCCCCGCTCGGCCCCCTGGACCGTCTGAGCGATGTCTAGCCGGCACCCCCTACCTCGCGCGAGACAAGCGAGAGGGCGAGCTCGTGAGCTCTTCGCCGTTCTCCCATCGTACCCCCACCATTCTCACCTCCGCCCCTACCCCCCCCCGCTCTCTCACTCTCTCTCTCTCTCTCTCTCTCTCTCTCTCTCTCTCTCTCTCCCCCTCTCTCCCCTCCCCTCCCCTCTCGCGCCGTTCCGATCTTTCTCCCTTTCTATACCCCGTATTTCTCTACCCCGTTCACTGCGAACGACGGTTTCCCCGTCTCGTCTACCCCCGTTGTGCGCCGGTCGCGATTCGGCGGCCTCGACCGGCGGGGGTGCAGTCTAGCCAGGCCAGACCGCTATATAGAGAGATAGAAATCCTCCTAGCCCTTGACGTTCACGTGCGCCACATATATACAGGGTGTATGTATGTGTCTCATAGCACGATTCGGGCGCGAGACCGGCCGGGGTCGGGTCGAATTGAGTATCTGTATATACATATATATATATGTACATACAGCCTTTGCCAAAAGTATTATTTACCTCTTTATAATTCTACTGCTTTGAAATATTCGTTTTTAGGTATTCATAATTCGAGTTCTTGCTATTATTTCGTCAAAGTATATACAGGCTGGCCTGAAAAGTAGAGAATAGACGAGAACGATAATCAGATGCCTCGTATCAATACCTATCCAAATCATCGCCATGTATGATCTACGATCGTCTTTAGTTTTCCAGAAAAAAAAGCATTGTTGAATTATTTGTCGACGTTTCCTGTAACGAAGGTTTTACTTTTTCCCTGTGTTGTGTATGTTCTTTCCTGCTCGAAGTCTTCAAGGGGTGATATACAGTCAGGAGGCTCAAAAAGATCGATTTTTCAAGAATTTTTCTTGAGAAAACCTATAAATCTATAAACGTAAAAATTTGTACACATATTATGATAACTTTTAACTGTATTTTAACATTTTTTATTTATAAAAATAATTATTTGGAAAGATGCTATAGCTGATCTCCGGGACGACCAATAAAAAAAGGCGTCTTGCGGTGAGTACGATATCTCTGGACTGGATCACCTAAAATGAAAAAAATCAAAAATATTGCATCAATATAATGTATTATCTTGTAATTGATCGAAGAAATAAGCAAAATAATAATTTTGGATGAAATGGAGGCTTTAAAAAAAAGAAGATTTTTGACACAAATTTAGGCCTTAAATTATTGATAAAATGGAAAATATTTATCGGTGAGAATAAACCGTCGATTAGTTACAAAAAAATATACTTGAAAAGATTGTGTTAAAATTTGAGACTGAACGGTTCACCCGAGTCGGAATTTTCGAGTCGCGTTCAATTAACCCACAAAATGAAGGTGAGCAGAAATCGGCGTGAGCGGATTATTGGGTATCTAAAGGAGGGTACAATGTTTGAAAGTACCATGCGTTAGAGCCTCCGATGGACCTCCGGCATCGCAGAAAGTAGACTTTTTGACTCAAAGGAGGTCAGTGAGGCTCACAATTGAACCTACGGAACCTCAGGTCGGCCTACTTCGAGCGCTCCCGCAGAACCTACTGCCCCCCCTTTTGGCCTACTGTACACTGCTAAACAAAAAAATTAATTTATATAGAATCTATTTAAATAAAATAGGTTTTTCCTTGTCTCACAGCCTACTACGATCATATTTCTTTCGAAGATATTTATATATATTAATAAAGATGAGATTCAAATTAATCTTTATTTGCTTACAATGTACACATAAGCTATATCAATTAGTTAATATGATTGTGATAATTAGAGAGTTTCATCGAATAACATGCTATAGATTTTTCAAACACACACACACACACACACACACACACACACACACACACACACACACACACACACACACGCACGCACGCACGCACGCACGCACGCACGCACGCACACACACACACACACACACACACACACACACACACACACACATATATATATATATATATATGTCCTCTCTCTCCACCTTGTCTACCCCCCGCCCCTTTGATATGAGTGTTGCAATAAAGATGGACCGTTAGTTCAATCAAATAAAAGAATGGTTAACTCTACGAAAATTCTATTTAAGGTAAATTAAAAAAAAATAACTAGATCCATTCAGTGAACTTAACTAAATTGTTTTTTTGAACAGATGAAAATGTTGAACCGATGAAACCGAATCACAGATTTATTAGGATCAAATAAAATATGTAGTTATTGGACGATATTAAATAGATTGATTTTCTATAAATAAACATTTTTGAAATCAATCATTTTAATAATAGAATGCAATAGGAAAAACTTGGTTCTATGAAAAATCTAGTTAATTCAAATAAAAAAGAATCAAATAGACGCTGTTAGTTAATATCATATTTAGCGGAAAAAAATAAAAATATGCTTCATACATACACGTGGAAATGTTTTTTAAATGTTCGACGTGCTAAAAATGAAAACAAAGAAAAATCAAACATTTCATTTAAAATCGACGGTAATCGGCCGTCGCCATTTATCAACTCATTATTGAATTAACAAAAAAAAAAACAAAACGAACAAAAACAAAAAGAAAAAATAAAGAAAAAAATCGAATGAGGTTGAATTCTAAACCGACAATTTCAATCCTTTGGAACATGAAATAGACTATAATTAACACCCTAACGTTCCATATAGATATCAATATTATATGTCATTTCCATATAGATATCAACATTATATGTCATTTCAGATCTACACTGCCAGCCAAAAGTTTTCGGACACTCCACATGATCGCAAAACTTTTGAGCGGATAATTGCCAAATAATGTTAGAGTAATATAATTCATTTCATTTATTATTTCACGAAGATACTATAAAGATCTATATAATTAAGTAATTATACAGAGCTTTATAGTATCTTCGTAAAATAATTATTATTCTACCATAAGTTTGCAATGATCCAAAGTGATATTAAGTTTTGCAGTTATCTGAAGTGTCCGAATACTTTTGACTGGTAGTGTATATTTGAATATATCAATGCAACTACATATTTCGAATATAATATATATATATATATATATATATATATATATATATATATATATATATATATATATATATATATATATATATATAGTATTATATAATATATACCGTCGCTTAAAAGTTTGGATACACCAGTCGATATTTCTTGCTGCACTAAAAGTTACACAGCTTCGTAAAAAAAAAGATAACCAAATTTACCGAACGGCGTTTTGACGGGAATAAATTCAGCTTTATATTGCTTTTCTGAAATATTTTTTTATAATTTTCTTTTCGACCCGGTACGCACTTTTATATGTGACTGATTTTCGGCTTTTTTGCGACCATCGAGAATTGGGCGCATGACTTATGAAAAAAAAGTTTGTTACGTTTATCCATGATAAACTTGAACGGGGTAGCAGGAACTCCATTTGCGTTTTTTATAAAGTTTTGTACGATTTTTTTCGCAATGTTATTTCATTTTTTGCTAAAAAAGACTAATTCTAGATAATGCCATGTAACTCAAGAACTAGAGGGCTTAAGAAGAAATGTCAAGGACGAAAAACGTCGCGTAAGCTTATACTGGATAGACTGGCATTTTTTAAGAATTTTCCTGCGAGATTTTTTTTCACAGGAAAACGCCCATTAATCCGATAGAATTGGAGTAAGACTGTATAAACAAGCATTCTTTTACGAATTGCCTATAAAATAATAATAAATCGATATTGAGCAAATTTGATTGTTTTCGCATATTAATATTGCACTAATGATTTGATAAGGGGACGATGTATTTTTATTAATTTCGTCTTATTGTCGTCATCGAACGGGTTACTGATCAGGCCACAATGGAATGATGATGGGTGAGATATCGAATTTGGGCCGAAAGCAGGTTAGGTGGGGTCGAGGCAAGTGTTTGAGATTGAAAGCAGGTTAAGGAGGCCTGTGCTCTGTCCGTTTCACTAAAACTGGGGGTCGAGAGAAGGTTTGGGAGGTCTAGCCGAGACTACCCTGGACCAAGAGGAGGTCTCTTCATGGCACTGAACTCGACAAATGAGGTTTCGTCGGTTCAACGGAGGCTGGCGGCTTATGTATTACAAAAGAAATGGGTCCTGCGAGGGTTCAGAGGAGGCTAAAAATTTCGACTCGGGCAGCCCTTTGTGAGAAATCTTGCTCACCGACTTTAAGAAAAGATGAAGTCGGAATTTAAAAAAAATCGATTTTTAAAAACATTTTCTTGAAGTATGATGTTTCGAGAAAATTTCAAGTCAATCCGATGAATAGTGTCCGGGATATCCCACAATTAGTGAAGTCGCGTCGGGTCCCCATGGCAGGTAGCGGCTGACAAGCGCGCAAACGATAATAGCCGGGAAGGCAGAATGCTTCGAAGACAACAACAAATTGATATTTTGGAAATTGGAAAACTCTTTCAGAAATGTTCAAAAATGTATTACTCAAAAACTATGAACTTCAATAAAATTTTATAAAGAATACTTTCGTTTTAAAATTGCCCAAAACATTTTTAAAAAATAAGTCATCCCGAAAAACTTTAATTTTTCGAAAAATTGTTTTAATAATTGGCTATAAACAATTGAATGCTCGACTTTTCGGCAGAAAAATTGTTCGGATTCAGCGGATCAAAATACATTAAAAAAGGTTAGCTTCATCCATCGAGCTCAACATTTTACGAACACATAAAACCATACCATATTTTTCACGCCTCTGACTGCATCTCACCCCTTAAAAACACAGTTATGAGAAAAACGCGCTTAAAGTTTCAAAAGCACTTTCGAACGCTCTGAGACATCATTACAAATGTGCGTGTACCTTCGGGAAGATTCGCTGGGTTGATAATAATTTTTCTGTGTGTGTACTTAAATATATGTACATTACGAGAAAAAAAATATTAGATCGATTTTTCGAAAATTTTAACTGTATATAACCCCTTGAAGTATTCCTTTCATGAACCCGAATATTTAACAACTAAAGGGGAAAATACCTTTAGGCGAGGTAAGAATGTCTGATTTTCATGATTTTTTCACCGTTTTTAGACTTAGCGTATGTTTTATTAATACTTTTGTTTAATTAATATGGTATTTTTTAATTCTTATCAATCAAAAAAAATAGCGGAGGTACGGCACGGTCTTTTAAGGGGTTACCCCCTTAAATGCGATTTACGAACTTGCGATTTTTTCAAAATCGTAAGTGAGAAAGATTTTCTTTTATTGCATTTTTTTGAAGTATCTGAAAATATGTCCTGAAAATTTCAAGTCGATCCGAACAAAATTGTCTGAGATATGAGCGTTGAAAGAGAAGAATCCGCGTTGTAAGAGAAACTTTAAACGCGTTTTTCTCAAAATGGCATTTCTGAAGTCGGTGACCAAGATTACTCGAACACTAATGAACCGATCTTCTTGAAATTTTGCAGGCTTATTTAATACATAAAAATGTAATCTTTAATCGTTCGATTTTTTTTTTTCGAAAAAAATGGCCGTTTTATAGCCAAAAAACGGCCGTTTTTTTCGTTAAAATCGAACAATTAACTTTGACTGTCCGCCATTTTGTGAAAAATGAATATTTTTTAAAATCCTTCGTTTAAAGACTAGTTTATACTTATATTTGACTAAATCCATCCGCATTTTTTTCTTCAGATGATCCACTTCGCCGCAATGTTGGTCACCGCAAACCGTGTATATAAAATTATTATTTCATTGACGGCCATTTGCCACTAAACAATGTAATATTTTTCAATAAAAAAATTACTGAAAGTTCTTCAGGATGCGTTCTTTAAGATGGTATATTGATCGATTAAAAAAGTTTTGTAGTTTTCTTTAAAAAAAATCATGAAAAAGGCCTTTTTTTTGCGCTACAAGTGGGGGTAACGCCTTAAAGGAGTTGCGGCGGGTGTTTGTCAGATGGCGTGACACGTAGCGTCAGCGGCATCGATCTGAAAAAAACCAACGAAGATTTTTCTCTCATGAACACTCATACGCAGAATATGACCCAAGAAAAAGTGAGTATTTTGAGAATCGGTGAAATAGTACGCTTTGAAACAAAAAGATTTCATTTTGCAATTGAAAAATACGTTTTTTTTTAATTTTCCAAAACGTTTAGGTTCATGTTTTAGACAATAAGGTGAGAACGATTCATACCAAATTTCATCACAATCGGTCGATGTGTTTTTCAACTATACGTCCCTCCAGTTTTGAAAATGCAGCTTAGAAGACCGTGCCATACCTTCGCCACTTTTAAAGGTTAATATTAGGTTGGCAAGAAAGTCTTTGCGTTTCATGTATCCGATGTATGCACCATCGGATTCTAAATAGAATGCAATGGTGGACACATAGAATAAAATTAATCATTCGTTTCAAGATTGCTTTTTAATTTTATTTTTGGTGATAAAACGCAAGGACTTTCTTGTCAATCTAATAAAAAAAATTACCATGTAACTGCAAAAAGTAGTACCAAAATATACCATAAGTCTAAAAAATGGTGAAGAAATCTTTTCTTTAAAAAATATGGTCATGAAAATTGGCAAATTTTTTCCGCGCCTAAACGTATCTGGGCCCTTAACTGATTTTCGTTTATAATTAAGTGAAAATCCATGCCAGTATACTGGTAAAATTTTAAGCCAAGTTACCGAACTTTAAACAAAGCATTACGACTCTAAACATCGTCTAATTTATACGGCACTTCCGTAACTACAATAAAAATAGGGGGTCGCCGTATGTTTAAAGAAACTATCAATGATAAAACTTGGAGAAATGTGACTAGCAGAAGAATTTTCGTATCCGCAAGTTTTCGAAGAATATGTAAAAATGTCTAAATCTGCAAATTTTGCGGGAAAATTGTTATTCCATTTCATCGTTGGGTATAATAATTGATTGTAACTTATTTATTATCAAGCGCCACTGTAATTTACTGATGATTCAGAAGGGCCCTGCTTATGCTCCCATAAAAAACGGCCCTTGGAAAAACAATACCTTAAAAGCAATTGGCCGTCATTTAGACTAGCATGAGTATTTTTTTATCATCCGAACTTTCTGCCGACATATGGAAGGAGGCGGAATCTACAAAAAATCGAAAATGTGTTTTGGGTACCGTTGAAATCAGTACAAAGTTTCCCATCGTTCTGTATAATGAAACGCGTTTGAGTTTTTTTTGTACACACTTCTTCCATATGACGGCAGCTTTAGCCACTGATCCTCACAATTTTATTTTAAAAACTTTTTATGGAAATCTACGGCATCTACGTCAGTGTTCGTTTATTCAGTTGGTCATTTATTTATTGCCCAACAGTGTACTCCACAACGATACCACAATTAACCATGGGAGGAAAGTAGACACCCGAAAAAGAAAAATAAAAAAAGTTTTTCTTATCGGGAAACTAACAAGGAACATCACTTAAGGGGTCTTCTCACTTCAGACGCTAAAAAAGGCTATTTTCATGATTTTTAAAAATAGGTTTATATTATTGATATTGATATCAAATTTGTTACACTTAATAGAAAAAAGTTGTAAATAATTAGTAATTTAATAAACTCTTAATAAAAACTTAATAAAAAAATACACTTGCGAAATACATACAACAAAAAAAGTTTATTTATTTAAATCACTATTTACAGACGAAAATGATAGTTAAAAAAATGTCCTAAAAAAATTGTAGGTCTGCGCTGTTGATAAAATCTCGGAGATGGATCCCCCGAAACAAAAAAATCAAACGGTTTTAGATTCAGTATGTTAATGGCTATATTTTCGAAAAACCACAGAAACGTGTTTTTTCACCGTTTGTGGCAAAACAAATAGTGAGTATGAACATTTTTAAAAATCCTTGATATGCGCTATATCTATAGTTGTAAAGAATATGTGGTTAAAATTCCATAAGTATCGGTTCAGTAGTTTCGAAGATTTTATGAACAAGCCGTCGAAGAACGTTGTTTCGAGAAAAAAGCTTTCAAAGTTCGTTTGGGTTACATAAATACATTTTTTTTCAAATGTAATGTATTCATTAAGCGTAACAACGTTTACATCAATATCTATAATATAAACCTATCGAAAACAAAATCATGAAAATAGCCTTTTTTAGCGTCTAAAGTGAGAAGACCCCTTAAGTTTCCACCGTCGATTTTGTTGAAACTCATACACGTAATAAAACATTAAAAACCATTAGCCACGTATTTTTTTTATCTGCGGAAAAAATATTTAAAGAGGTGAAACCACCCCTCAAAGAAAGGCGCCCCGAGGGGTAGTTTTGCAGTTGCACCCACACGCAGTCCACCGATCTGAATTAAACGAGAACCAAAATTCTTCTAATATAAAGCGATAAAAATCCACTATACAATAATTGAAAAAAAAATAAAGGGGCGACACGCCTCACTTTAGTCGTTTCCCCCCTTAAAACGTTTTTCCGCAGATAAAAAATACGTGCCTGATAGTTTTCAATGCTTTATCACATATATGAGTTTCACGAAAATCGAAAGCAGACGCTCAAGTGATGTTCCTTGTAAGAAAGATCGTAGAACATACATGAGGCGTCTGGAATTTTCCCTTTGAACGTCACTTTTCGGGCCACCCTCAATACGTATGCACGTATACATACATATCGATTGAAACAACGCGCATCCAACGAAATTTGTGAATCGCGAGTTATTTTTGACTTGTGCCTCGGAATTGTGTGCAGCTGTCTCTATCACGAGCTCACACAAAAACGTATCATCAAGTCTCTTATCAATCTCCATTTCCGAACATATCGAGAATTTACTTATGAAAAAAAAATACGAGATTCACTGACGAATAAATTTTCGGAAAAAGAAGAAATTGACACGCAGCGTGCCTTTCGCTTTGGTTAGCCGATCAGACAGTCAGGAAAAACGGTATTGAATGAGAGTCATATTGGGGGTGCTGGTCAGACGGGTCAATTCGATGCGGAACGTCTCGTATAATGCATGCGGCTGCCATGCAATGCACATAACTCGCACTCCTAGCGGGCGTTCCGGTGACGCGGTGGTATGACACGTATATATTTATACGCGCGCGTGTATGTATATATATATATACATATACATATACATATACATATACACATATATATATACGCACGCACGCGCACACACACACACACACACACACACACACACACACACACACACACACACACACACACACACACACACACACACACACACACACACACACACACACACACACACACACACACATATATATATATATATATACACACATATATATATATATATATATATATATATATATATATATATATATATGTGTGTGCGTGTGTGTGTGTGTTCTATGTTGCCGTGTTGCCGAACAAGAACGGCGCGACACTATCGAAATCGCGTCGTTCGAGCGTGATATCAAAATGCGAGCTACACACGCCCTGGCGTGCGCGACGAGGGGCCGGCGAGACGACTCCGGACACATCGGCAATTCTACGTGCATCTACATTCATACAATATATATTTGTGCATGCATATAAATAAAAATAAAGGTGATCGTGTGTACGGGAGATTTCGAAACACCAATAGTGAGGCTATCGACATTTTTCCCCTCTATCTCAGTTTATTCTTAAGGTATTTTGCACGAACCCGAATATTTAAGGGGGGAGATTCCGTGAGCGAGAAAACAATTGCCGATTTTCATGATTTTTTTTTCAAAGGAAAGATTTGTTCACTATTTATTAGACGTAGGGAATGTTTTATCAATACTTTTGGCTGTTAAATGGTATTTTTTGTAATAATCTTTGAAAATGGCGGGAGTATGGCACGGTCTTCTAAAGGGGTTGCGAAAAAATGTTGAATATTGGTGAAATGGTACGGTTTAACGGAGACTGTCCTTGGAGTGCCATATTTCAGGTGTTTACATTTTATTTTTTTTAAAGGAAACGAGTAAAGCTTTTTGCGTGCGGTTTTTTTCTTGCTTTTATTCATGATATACAGAACGTTAATAAAAAAATTTTTTTTTGAAAAAAAAAAAACCAAAATGGCGGCCGTTGCAGCTTCGCGAAAACAGGTCCTCAAATCGCGGGAGGTAAACGACTGACATCACTGCTCTCCCCCTCTTTGTTGATCTGAAAAACAAATTCAAAGCATATTATCAACCTGTGACCCTTTGGTCATGGAATGACGGATGGGTTTCTTGTTTAGTACAAATTTCGGAAAATGGCGGCAATTAAAAAAAAAATCGAATTTTCGCGTTTTTTCGCATAAAAAGATACATAATAAATGCAAAAATGTATCTATCGAAAAAACGATCCGTCATTCCGTGAAGACATATTTTCTGAGTATGTTCTTCAAATTTCAGGTCGATATGTTAATTACAGCGGTCAGGAAAATGTCAGCCATTTTTAAAAACGTGTTTTCGAGAAAAACGCGTTTAAAGTTTTGTAATGTGTTTACACAAATGTGTTTATAATTACCGCTAATCGGCAATGCCTGGTCCATGGAGGCATCCGTCCTCTTCTTCTAGCTGTTCATGTTGAGCCGCTAACATCTCCCGCCGATTTCAAGGACAAAGTCTCCCTTAAAACAAAAAGATTGAATTTTCCGAAAAAAGTGGCTGCATTTTGCAATAAAAGAATTCTTTTTGATTTAAAACAAACATTGAAATTCATGTTTTAGAGAATGAGGTTACAGAGTTTTATTCAAAATTTCATCAGAATCGGTCGATTAGATTTTAGTTATACAATGTTTCAGTTTTTATAGATTTATCATGATCGAAAGAAATAGTGGACCCAGAGAAATGATGGAAACCTTTTCTTGTCAAGTTTTTATTGATTCATCAATATTTTCCTCTCGTTTTTCTTTAAATATTGATCGCGCTCTTTTTGTTTCAACTTCTTTCTTCCTACAGGATCCTGTTAAGGGGTCGTCTGACTTTAGACGCTAAAAAAAGGCTATTGTCATTGATTTTTTTGATACGTTTATATTATAGATATTGATATTAAAGTTGTTACGCTTACTAAATGCACTTTCGGAATACATTTAAAAAGATATTTTTATTTGAGTCACCATTTATAGACGAAAATGTCCTAAAAAATGTGTAGGTCTGCACTGTTGATGAAATCTCGGAGATGGATCATCCAAAACAAAAAAATCAAACGGTTTTAGATTCATTATGTTCATGGCTATAGCGCATATCATACGATTTTTGATATATGCAAAAATAACAAAATGGCGGACATATTTCGAAAAAACGAGACAAAAAAATGTTTTTTTTTACCCTTTTTGGCAAAAAAAAATAGTAAATATCAAAATTAAAAAAAATCCTTGACATGCGCTGTAGATATAGTTGTAAAGAATATGTGGGTAAAATTGCATAAGGATCGGTTCAGTAGTTTCGAAGATTTTATCAACAAGCTGTCGAAAAACGTTGTGTCGAGAAAAACGCGTTTAAGGGGGGGATTGTCTTTTTTTTTCGCAAAATTTACCGCTTTTTGGGAATTTTTTTGTGAAGAAAGTATACAACGGAAAACTTGTGAAACTTGGCATATAGTTTTATTGATCTGTTTACTACATACAAAAAAAAATTTAAACAATTTCATAAAAAAATCCGCCTCCCACCCCCCTCGACGCGCGATGGTCCTTTTTTGATGGTGTGCACGATTTCTCAAAAACTATTCAACCGATTGCCGTCAAATTTGGACAGAATGCTCAGCTGACATCCTTTTATCGTTTGATGAAGCAAAAAAGCAATACGTTTAATAGTTTTATATTTATAACAAAAAATCGATCAATTTTTTTCGAAAAATCGATACTTCAAGTTCAAAACGTCACCAAATCGTCAATTTTTTTTTTCTCTTCATCGAACGATAGCTATATGTGTCTAAAGTAAAATGCTTTTTGGGTTTTTGTTGCAGGATGAACGTGAAGGCTGTAATCGTGCACACCATCAAAAAAGGACCATCGTGCGTCGAGGGGGGTGGGAGGCGGATTTTTTGATGAAATAGTTTAAAAATTTTTTTGTATGTAGTAAACAGATCAATAAAACTATATGCCAAGTTTCACAAGTTTTCCGTTGTATACTTTCTTCACAAAAAAATTCCCAAAAAGCGGTAAATTTTGCGAAAAAAAGACAATCCCCCCTTAAGGAGGTTGGAGAGATTCAGTTGAGTCAAATGACGGCTTATTCTTTTTTTTCAATGAACCTCAAAAAATGCATACGAGGTACAGATTTATTCTGTATATGCTCATTTTTCAAAATATATAATCAAAGGGCAAATTTATGCATTTTAATATTTTAATTACGTAAAGTAGAAAAACTGTTGTGTTACTACCAACTTGAAAAAGTATAACATTATCGATGATTATTATGAAAAAACTACGACAACGAATGTTTTACACAATTCGCAATGAAATTTTGAGTAATTTATAATTATGCCTATTCATATTTACGTCACGAGATTATTGGCCCATGGTTTACGATGGGCAAGACAAGGATTTTTTTTTGTAAACGTTTACAAAGGTTCAGTTTGCGTCAATCCGTTACTAGAAATGGGCATAATCTTGGTCCATAATCTTGGTGCTAAATAACAAAAAAAATTACATAACAATTAGTGTGAAAGTCTTGCCCATCTAACCGCACGTTAAATTACACACATTAAACTATTTTTTATCTCTGGTGTTTGGTGGTGAAAAAAGTTCAAAAAATTCGTAAAGACTCAGTACAGTATAAACAATAACGTGTATTTTTTTAAAATTAAATTTAACCTTGGATTGTTGCTAAGACTCCAACCTCCTTGAAGTTTGTTTGGATTACATAAATACATACAATTTTTTTTTAAATGTATTTCGGAAGTGTATTTAATAAGTGTAACAACGTTTATATCAATATCTATAATATAAAGCGATCAAAAAAATTCATGAAAATAGCCTTTTTTAGCGTCCAAAGCGAGAAGACCCCTGAATGCGCTTGATGGCAGGACACTCGAAAGGACTTTTATATGAATATGCTTAAATCTGTTTAACAGTGATTTCCAAGACAATGAGTTTTTCATAATGTCGGGTACGGGCACAGTCGGCTACTATGAGGAAAGTCCTCGAAGTCGAGTATCCTCAAGATTACCTTTCGGCATATATAATTGTATGTGTGCTTTTATGTGTACGAAGCACATCAATAATGCGGGGCGAATGGTAGCGTGACCCAGGCCCATTAGGTCTGGGTCTAGAGTCGTCAGGGTTAGGAGGGCTTTTATTGGGATAGGTCTGTATGAGAAAAAGTATGCCACTAATAGAATGATTATTAAAAAACAAAAATAACCCCGTACAGACATGAACGATAATTTAACATCACAATGAAACATGTGAAAAATTGTGAGTTTCGGTGTTAAGGGGCTACATTTACCTAGATGCCCAAAAAGAAATTTCTTAAATCCGATTTTATTCTGCCAAACTGTTGGTGGAAAAGAAACGCATTTTTCCAACACAAAGGAGCATATATTGAGAGCCTTACAAAAATCAGACAAACAACAAACACATGGCCGCCGGGAAATGATGAAATTTTTTTCGTGACGTTTCGCGGTGGACACTGGTCAACTTAAACGGTCCATCGGAAGTTCAAAAACCAAACGGATTATTCAAGTTAACAATAAATACGTCGACAATCGTCGATTTTCAAATTGATTTTTTTTTACCAACGTGGCGACGACTCGAATCTCGAAAATCCAAATTTTCCAATCATTCCAGTTTCAGCAGTAGCCATACATGTGACGAATATTTACTTAGAATGTCGTAAGGATCGGTTTAGTAGCTCCGGAGAAAAAATCAACGAAGCGAGAAAAAAGTGGTTTTGAAAAAAACGCGTGTAAGGGGTATGCATTACCATTAAGTTAAAAAAAAAAAACAGATCAATTTTTAATATTATTTTTCGTCTCAGGTATTGGGATGATTAGGTCGATCTTTCGCACACAGATAGTATATAGTCTTGACATGTCACCGTTTTATTTGATTGCAAAATATACATGAGCAAAGTAATCATTGTAATTTAATCTCAGGACTGTAGCCTCCACATGGCTCGGCCACGTGCATGATTCCGGTAGCTAGAATCATCTGAAGTAAAAAATGGAAAAATATACTTTTCGTACAATGGTGAAGATACTTACCCATCGGATACTTTTTCAAAATTTTAAATTAGCGTGAAGTGCACTGTTTTGAAAAAAATGTCGATTTTTGACAAAAAATAACGACTTTAAACGTTTGTTATCAACAAACGGAGGAACATATGAAAAAATCATCCGGTCTGTCGATTGAATGTGTTATACAATATGTTCAGCCCAAATTTTAAGTAAATTGGACGATTAGATTTTGAGATATGACGCACGCCAAATTGCAAAGTATACTTTCGAGATAAACGCAAGAGAAGCAAACGTACTAAATCCACTTTTTCCGTATACATTTTCGTATAAATGTTTGGGTCTGCTCAATATCTTGGGTGGTTCTTTATGGTATCGGGTACTGGCAATACGAATAGGACATTTATTTCTTTCTGGAATCATTTCTTTCGTTATAAACAATTTGATTGTTATAATGACGACTGTGGCGAAAAAGTGGATTTTGTAGAGAAACGTTTGTAATAAAAGATGTTTCTTTTTAAATTGACAATAAAAAATGTTTCTTTAACGGACAGTTTGTCCTTGGAGTGCCATATTTCAGGTGTTTACATTTTATTTTTTTTAAAGGAAACGAGTAAAGCTTTTTGAGTGCGGTTTTTTTCTTGCTTTTATTCATGATATACAAAACGTTAAAAAATTAAAAAAAAAACCAAAATGGCGGCCGTTGCAGCTCAGCGAAAACAGGTCCTCAAATCGCGGGAGCTAAACGGCTGATATCACTGCCCCCTCTCTGTTGATCTGAAACACAAATTCAAAGCATATTATCAATCTGTGACCCTTCGGTCATGGAATGACGGATGGGTTTTTCGTTTAGAACAAATTTCGAAAATGGCGGCAATTAAAAAAAAAAAATCGAATTTTCGCGTTTTTTTCGCATGAAAAGATAAATAATAAATTCAAAAATGTATCTATCGAAAAAACGATCCGTCATTCCGTAAAGACATATTTTCTGAGTATGCTTTCCAAATTTCAGGTCGATATGTTAATTACAGCGGTCAGGAGAATGTCAGCCATTTTTTAAAACGAGTTTTCGAGAAAAACGCGTTTAAAGTTTTGTAATGTGTTTACACAAATGTGTTTATTACTACCGCTAATCGGCAGATTCGACAGATTTATTTCTACTTACATGTAGATTAAGAATCCGTAATAAAAAAAAATTGATTTTTTGAAAATTTCAAGGACAAAGTCTCCCTTAATTTCTTTTGCTATCTCCATTACTAATGGAGCTAGTAAAAAATTTAACATCTTTTATTAAAAATTTCTATCTATGAAATGCAAATTTCTATCTATAATTCTATCTATTCTTTCTATAATTCTATCTATAATCTATAATTTCATCCAAATTGTTATTCGAAAAATGTGATTGTAAGAAAGTGCCTTGGGGTATGGACTACTTGCTTGAGATAAAATCACAATTATTTTTCGTACCTTCAATCTGCGATTCCTGCACCGGATAACAATCAAACAGCCTGGTTAGGCAAAGTCACATCAATGCCCTTAGAAACCATACAATGCATCGCGCAGCACTAGAGCCGTAACGCAACGGAACGTTCTGACCTGCTCCACTAAAATCGTCATAACTCGGTCAATTTTTGGAATTTTTACAAAATCTTTTAACCAAATCAAAGTTAAGACTCTACGCAATAAAAAAATAAAATACACGAAACATCGATTTTTTGAAATTCCAAGGTTATGCATACCCCTTAAAGTTCGCGCTCGCGTGAGAGCACGGCGGAGAGCGCGCTCAAATAAACTGGAAAAATAATACTTAGATCGCTCCGATCCTTATGAAATTTCTACACAACATTATTTAAGGCGGCGTCAAACAATGATTAAAAAATCGATTTCTTTTTTTTTTCTTTAAACGATAGAACTATATATGTAGAATATTTTTCCAATGTTTCAAAGCGAAATTAGAAAACTTCAAATGTTACAGCCCGTCAACGTTGTGCCTCACCGCTCGGATTCGGAGCGGGCGTGAACTTCAAACGCGTTTTTCTCAAAACTGCATTATCGAAGTTGGCGTGCAGGATAACTTAAAAACTATTAAGCCGATTGAGTTGAAATTTGATAGAAATATTGATATTATTGGTACCTTCCACTTGACGAAAATTGTTTTTGAAAAATTGGAAAAAAAACTACTTTTTTAATCCACATTTTACAGAAATGTTGCGTGAAATGTTGATTTGTTTTTTGTAAATGCGTGCCATTTTCTCAAATTTGCATTTTCTTTATTTTAATTACCGTCAAATAGAAACGATACATGTTCTAACTGAAAAAATGTTTGAATTTTTTTTGCAAATGAAAGTCAACGGGAAGCTAGACTGCACGCCGATTCGCAACTCCCGCGGCGACCTTGCTGTAACACTCTGCCACAGCTCTGCCATTTTAATGATGAATTCATTTTAAAAAACTGATTGGTATACTCAAATATACTATTAAAGTATACCTAAAGTTTAATAATTGCACAATAATTGTTTCTTAGTATCAAGGGGTTACCCATACTTGCGATTTTGAAAAAATCGATTTTTTTTATTGCATTTTTTTGAAGTATAAGTATCTGAGAATATGTGCTGAAAATTTCAAGTCGATCCGAACAAAATTGACTGAGACATGAGCGTTGAAAGAGAAGAATCCGTTGTGTAAACGACCGGCTAGTCTGCCGTCTGGCGCGCTCGACCCTCCCTCCGACCTTCAATGCATTGTTCGATGAAAAGGTTCGTATACCTGGCATTCACAACGTTCATATAATAGACTGGAATTTATGAAAAACGGGCCCGGAATAGATGACTCTATGTAAGTTTACAAAAAAAAAATATTTTCTTGGTGTAAACTGAAATTGAAACTTTAAACGCGTTTTTCTCAAAATGGCATTTCTGAAGTCGGTGACCAAGATTACTCGAACACTAATGAACCGATCTTCTTGAAATTTTGCAGGCTTAATTAATACATAAAAATGTAGTCTTTAATCGTTCGATTTTTTTTCGAAAAAAATGGCCGTTTTATAGCCAAAAAACGGCCGTTTTTTTTCGTTAAAATCGAACCATTAACTTTGACTGTTCGCCATTTTGTGAAAAATGAATATTTTTTAAAATCCTTCGATTAAAGACTAGTTTATACTTATATTTGACTAAATCCATCCGCATTTTTTTTTCAGATGATCCACTTCGCCGCAATGTTGGTCACCGCAAACCGTGTATATAAAAACATTATTTCATTGACGGCCATTTGCCACTAAACAATGTAATATTTTTCAATAAAAAAATTACTGAAAGTTCTTCAAGATGTGTTCTTTAAGATGGTATATTGATCGATTAAAAAAGTTTTGTAGTTTTCTTTAAAAAAATTCATGAAAAAGGCCTTTTTTTGCGCTACAAGTGGGGGTAACGCCTTAAAAATCCCTCAATATTGCTTATTTTTTTCCTGTCTAAGTGTATATCCCGCCTTAAGTGGTCTATATTTAAAACCCATCGCGGAAAATTCTGTTTTTTGAAGATGATAAGGGTTGATCCCTTGAGGCCTTATATACACTTGTGATGGTCGGAAGAATGGAACATTTTTTGATTGCATATTCTTTAAGTACAATATCTCAAGAATATTCTCACTAAATTTTATAAAGATCGGAGCATTAGATTCGCCTTTATAGGTATTTCAACGCAGTTATACGTATTCCAACGTGTTACGCTTGCCGAGCAGCAAGTGCAAGCTGCCACAAGAGGAGGAAGAATGGCTCGTAGGCAGTATCAAATCAATGTTTTAGAGGCTGTAGAGGATGCGGAAGGATTACTGTATGGCCCTGGAGTCGACGACTCCATGTTAGTATGAATAAATGAACTATAAATGTAAAAGAAACATACTTGAATCGTAAACGCGATTATTTCAGAATCGTCTTTTTTGAGAAACACCTTTGCGGTGGAAACGATTACTAAAAAACTATTAATCCGATCCATACCAAATGTATACCACTTATTTATTATGATAATGGCTACGGCCTTGCCGAATGATTTGGAATTTGGTTGAAAAAAAAATATTTGTAACAAAAAAACCGAAAACTTAGCACTTCAAAAAATGATTTTTTTTTGTTAAAATCATCGTCATTTTTTTAAATAATTTTTTTTACCAATCCTTCGTCCAGGCCCAAGGCAATGCAATATACTAATGAAAACTTTTTTAAATTTACATTTCGGATGAACCGTTCCCGAGTTATCATGTCCACCGCAACTGATGCTCAAAAGAAGGCGCTCCTGGAAGACAGATCGAGTTCCGCCATTTTGAAATATTTTTTAATAAGAAAAATCATACAAGTACATGAAAATATGTATTGACCGATAGTGTTCGCAGTTTTTCAATAAACATTTATGGTCCCGTCGAAAAAAAAATCAAGAAAATCACGTCCCTTCGCCCGCTACAAGTGTATACAAAGCCTTAACGTTTGAAGTACGGTGCTGCCACCGCTCGTTCGGCCTTCTGCTAGAAGCTGTAGCTCATTCAATTTTATGAATATTTCAATGAAATTTTCAGGGAATATACGTAGCTAAATGGTGACACTATGGAATAAAAATATTTTGGGAAAATGCAACCTTTTTACCCCCCTAAGTAGACGTAGCCCGTTAAAGCAGCGCAGCATAGAAGATTTTATCGCGATTCGTGAAGAAATGCCCTCGATGTTAGATACAGATCGCGAGTGTGTAGTGTCTAGGGCAGAAGAGAGACTTTTACGAGCGTGGACTCTTGTTCGGTGATTCGCTCGACGCGGGGCTTAATAATGTCGCCCGCGATTATTGGGTTAACCGTCGCTCGGGTTACTCGGTTCAATTGCATTCGTCTCGCGTTACGCCGCGGAGGGCTCATCTCCGGGAGACCGAGCGAACCAAAGTATGTATGTATATACCGGACCCGTCAAGTATACGGCGCAACGATTACCGAGAAAATAACCACCGCCGAGTGCACATATGTGCACTCCGTGGTGCATTACTCCGTGCAATTTCTCCTCCATTAAGTCGTGTCAACCTCGTGGGATTACAACAGGGAGAGCGAGAGAGGAGAAGAGGGGGAAAGAGAGAGAGAGAGAGAGAGCGAGAAGGGAAGAAATTCTAGCAACCTCATACACTAACCGCATGTAAAATGCATTTATTGCACTCTCAGCGACAGAGCAGTTATTAGCGCACTAGCGGATGGTTCTATGAGTCCCGTGGACCAGAAAGCGACAATCAGATTTTCTCTCAATGAAGAACCTCTCTCTCTCTCTCTCTCTCTCTCTCTCTCTTTCTCTCTCTCTCTCTCTCTCGCTCGCTCTCTCTCTCTCTTTCGTTCCTCTCGCTGTAGCGATGGCTTCCCTAAGAAGACCCTAATCAGACTCTATATGACAATTTAAAATTTCATTGGTTTTTTTGTTTTAGTCAGAAATTATGAGCTGCACATTTCCCGTCGGTTGAGGACTGCAGTGGCAAGACGTACATGGAATGATAAATCTGCAGTAATTTAGTGTTTCATGTTGAATTTTTTTTTATACGTTTCAAATTGACATGAAAAGATACTTCAATGTTTACTGTGCTCACTTGTTTTTTTCCCTTAAAAAAAAATTCCTGAGAAAACGCTTTTTTGGCTCTCTAATTCAGGCTCCGACCATAAGGCAAGGTTCTGCCTTGTTGGGACAAAAATGTTCGATTTTCCACCAATTTTTTATGCGAAAAGTATTAAATGTAGAATGTTGATATTTGGTATGTTGACTAAGCGGTCTTTATAGAACATCAAAATATTTTTTAAAGTTTGTCAAAACATGGTGGTGGGAGTATGTCGGTGCGCGGGCGATGACATTCTTCGCTTGCGGAAGTCCTATACCCGGACAGGTGATCTGAAGGAAAAAAAATCAAACATATTTTTACTTTGTACAATATTGTGTATAAGTTGACCTAGAATCATGAAGAAAAATACAAAAATCGTAAGCGATCGGAAGGAAGTTAGTTTTTTTTAATTTCCGCAGTTTTTTGCTCCCAATTTTTTTATTTTTCAATTTTTCTTCTTGATTCTAGGTCAACTTATACACAATACTGTACAAAGTAAAAACATGTTTGATTTTTTTGCTTCAGATCACCTGTCCGGGACTTAGGACTTCCGCAAGCGAAGAATGTCATCGCCCGCGCACCGCCATACATGGCTCCTCCCACTCCCACCACCATGTTTTGTCAAACTTAAACAAATATTTTGATGTTCAATAAAGACCGCTTAGTCACCATACCAAATATCAACATTCTATATTCAATACTTTTCGCATAAAAAATTGGTGAAAAATCGAACATTTTTTGGCCCAACAAGGCAGAACCTTCCCTAAAGGAAATGAGTTATCGAAAGTTCACCGGGCATGGTACAACGGTCGAGGGAACGAACGGCGAGGGGTAGTTTCCGCCTGTACGTTGTACCGTCGAACCAGATGGTTGTCGTAGGTCAGTCATCGAGAGCGGGGAAAAAAAAGAATGCACTCGTGTAACCCTCCGCGCCCGTATACGAATAGTTAAGCACCGTTGGTGTATGGCAAGGCAGCGTTCGAAATTTATTCACCGTACGAACACTCGTTTTACTCGATTTTCGTTGTCAAGAATTGCATTGTTCTACGTGATCCGACAGACGGCGCGGGTACGTGACGCAAGTCGCTATGCGTCATTGCCGAACTTATTGACGGTGACGCTGACGACTAAAAATGATGATGCTGTAGAGAAGTGACTAGTGTGAGGTGACACCTATAGCAATGAGATCACAGAGACATACGAAGGGACATTTGGGAAAAAGCAATTGCTCGGTTAAGCCGCGAGCGGAGGAGGAAACCGCATAGCGGTATTCCACTTGAGGGGGGTAGAACGAGGAAAAAAATTGGCTGATTTTCATGATTCCTCTCCTTCCATTCCTTTTTTTTAAAAGAAAAGATTCCTTTAGCATTTTTAATACTTGTGGTATGTTTTATTACTACTTTTGGCTGTTACATGGTATCTTTAATTTTGTTAATCTTTAATTAATCTTCAAAAATTGCGTAGGTATGGCACGGTCTTCTATCACACATGGATGCCGCTAGCGACACATGTAGTCGGCATACAGGTCTGAAATTGGCTGTCTTTATAGCTGAAACATCTGTTAAGAATACCCAGACGTAATATAAACAAATATCGCAACACAACGACCTTTTTTCTAACCTCGAAAATGTCAAAGTTTGTGCCAAATAAACAGCATTTGCGGGAAGCATTGCTTTTCTGCTTCAGTCTTAAAAAAACAGCAGCTGAAGAACATCGGTTACTTGAGGAGGCCTACGGTGAACATATACCATCAAAAACAACGTGTGATGATTGGTTCAAGCGGTTCAGAAGTGGCGATTTTGAGACTCGGGCCAAGGAGCGCTCGGGAAGACCGCAAACATTTGCGGACGCCGATCTGCAAGCATTATGGGATGAAGATGACACTCAAACAGAAGATCAACTTGCCGAGGCATTAAATGTGACTCGGCAATGTATTTCGAAACGTTTTCACGCCATGGGAAAAATTCATAAGTAAGGAAAGTGGGTGCCGCATGAGTTGACTGAGAGACAAATGGAAAATCGAAGAGCCACTTCCGAAATTTTGCTTTTGCGGCAGAACAGAAAGAGTTTTCTGCATCGAATTGTTACTGGCGATGAAAAATGGATATATTTCGAGAATCCCAAACGCAGAAAATCGTGGCTTTCACTTGGCGAAGCGTCAACATCGACGGCACGGCCAAATCGCTTCGGAAAAAAGACAATGCTCTGCGTTTGGTGGGACCAGAAAGGAGTCGTGTACTATGAGCTGCTGAAACCGGGCGAAAGTGTCAATGGGCATCCCTACCGACAACAACTAATCAATTTGAACCACGCATTGCTCGAAAAACGGCCAGAATGGGACACGAGACACGAACGTGTGATATTGCAGCACGACAACGCTCCGTGCCATCGCAGTTCCATCGTCCAGGACACCATAAAAACACTGAAATGGGATCTGCTACCGCACCCGTCGTATTCGCCAGACCTGGCCCCTTCAGACTATCACTTGTTCCGGTCGATGGTGCATGGCTTGGGTGGGCTACACTTGGCCAATTACGATGCAGTACAAAATTGGTTGGACGAATGGTTTCAGTCCAAAGACCCGAGTAGAAATTTCTTAGGGTTAGCCTGACCAGGATCAGGCCCCGATCGGGGTGTGATAGGGGTAACACCTATTACGGACATCCTGATCCGGCCCCGACCGGGCTGGAAGTATTTAGGCCCTACATCAGGCTATACTAAAATGGCCCTACTAAGGCCGTCCCTGATAAGATCCTACTAAGGCTTTCCCCGATAGGGCCCTACCAAGGCTTGCCCTGATAGGCCCTACTAAGGCTTTCCATGATAGGGCCTTACTAAGGCTGTCCCTAATGTGGCCCTACTAAGGCTTTCCCCGATAGGGCCCTACCAAGGCTTGCCCTGATAGGCCCTACTATGGCTTTCCCTGATGAGGCCATAAATAGGCTTGCCCTATCCCTGCCTCAGCAGTCGCTAGATGCACATAACCTCTCATTTTTCACATGGAAACTTCGATTTCACAGCATCGTAGCTTCGGAGTTGCGATGCATTCCTGAATTCTATTTAAAAAAAAGGTGCTGCTATAGACTGTCACGATAAAAAACGTTATGCAACTCGGATGCGCGATAGAAGATTTCGGCAGCTTTGTAAGGCGAAGAGAGAGAGAGAGAGAGAGAGAGAGAGAGAGAGAGAGGGAGAGAGAGAGAGAGAGAGAGAGAGAGAGAGGAACTATATATATATATATATATATATATCTTTTAATTATTTTTATTATATATATATATAAGGTTAAGTTTCAAAAATCTATAGCATGTTATTCGATAAACCTCTTTAATTGTCACAATGATATTAACTAATTGATATACTTTATGTGATACAACAAATAATTATAGGAATTCATTTGGTCTGTTATGCCATATCTGGGACCAAGATGTTACAAGCACTCGGTAGCATAGGGGCAGCGTGCCTAGCTTTGGGTAGGAAGGTACGAGGTTCGATTCCCATATAGGCGAAATATTTTCTTCGAACAAAAACGTTTCAGCAGGCCAGGGAATGACGAATTATGATACAAAATCATTGTAGTGGAACTCTAAATTAAGTGGTTCATTCCATTTTGGTTTTTTGAAATATTATATGCATTTCTTTCTGATCAGGCAACCTGATAGGGGCCTGATTAGGCAACCAGATCGGGCCCATATGTGACACAACGTTACATTTCCTAGTAGGGCCCTTTCAGGCTGCCTTATTAGTGCCCTACCAGGGCAGTCAGGCAACCTGATCGGGCCCTGATCTGGGCCCCATCGAAATTTCTACGCGGGGACGCGTCTTTTTATCGTCGCGGTATTTATGTATTGCCAGAGAGATGGCAAAAATGTGTAAATAGGGAAGGACAATACTTCGAATGAACCATTTTTTGTATTTGTCTTGAAATTTTCGATTTTTTTATTGGTAAAAAAAAGACGGAAACTTAGTTGCGCACCTAGTAAACTGCATTTTCAAAACTGGCGTAAGGTATAGCTAAAAACCTAATCGACCGATTTTGATGAAATTTGGTATAAATCTTTCTAACCTTATTGTTTAAAACATGGCGGTACATTTTTTCGAAATTAAAAAAGGATTTTTTATTGCAGAATGTAGCTCTTTTTTTCGGAAAATACTATCTTTTTCGTTCAAAGCGTACCATTTTGCCGATTTTTAATATTTCTCACTTTTTCTTGGCTCATATTCTGCATATGAGTGTTAATGGAAGAGAAATCTTCGTAAGTTTTTTTTCGTATTAATCCCGCCGATGCTGCGTGTCACGCCGTCTCACAACATCCGCCGCAATCCGTTTAGAAGACCGTGCCATACCTCCGCAATTTTTTAAATATTAGTAAATAAAACATAACGTGTAACAGCTGAAAGTAGTAATAAAACCTGGCCGTAAATAGTTTAGAAAATTAAAAAAAAAGTTTTTTTTAAATTCCAAACGCAGCTCCAGTTTTAAAGATTAATAAATTTAAAAAGAACCATTCAACAGCTGAAACTAGTAATAAAACATACACTAAGTCTCATAAATCATTCTACCCTTATTGGCTAAAACATGACCGTAAATGTTTCACAATATGTTCAAAAAGTATTTTTCACTGCCAAATGTAGGCTTTTTTCGTAAAATTCTATCTTTTTGGTTCAAGACGTACCATTTCAACAATTTTCAACATTTCTCACTTTTTCTTGGTTCATATTCTGTATATGAGTAGTAATGAAAGAAAAATCTTCGTTGGTTTTTTTTTTTCAGATTAATTCCGCCGACGCTACGTGTCACGCCGTCCGACACCATCCACCGCAACCCGTTTTAAGAGACCGTGCCATACCTCCGCCATTTTGAAGTATTAATAAATAACAAATACTATGTAACAGCCAAAAGGAATAATAAAACATGCCCCAAGTCTCAAATATGGAGGAGAAAGCTTTCTAAAAAAAAAAATCTTGAAAATTAGCCATTTTTTCCTTGAACGTTAGCCATTTTTTCCTTGAACGTTTCCTTGAGAATGAACGGTGAGCCTACATAGCGAATTCTCTTGATGTATGACTTAACGCTACCTCTACCAATGCCGGGATCCAATAAAGTTGCCGTATACTGTAATACACAAATGTGTACGTGTCCGAACAGATGGGTATTTATGTATTTACATGTGAATATACGTGTACAAGCCTACGGATACGCATATGTAAACGTTGACTACTATGTGCGAGTAGAGAAGATGCGTGGAAAAGGGCACTTGGGCTCGGTATGCACTCCGAACGAAAACACGCCGCTGTGAGCCAAAAATATCGCGTATGAGTCAACTTGAGAGTCTAAATAGGAGGTTCGACGAATTTAGGCCTTGCATCTGGATTATAAGCCCGAGTTTGGCAGCTAGTTCGCGAAAGGCCTGACCCTCTCTCTGTCTCTCTTTTTTCATTTTATCAAAAAATTATTTTGTATATTTTCGTTTCTATGGTATTTTTCCGTATCCCGATTGTATTTTTATTTGATGTATTTTACGTTGATTACTATGTTGCGTCGATATGATTTGATTTGCCTTCTAGATTTTGGATTTATTTTAGTTCTTCGTCTTGGGGGGCATCCATTAATTACGTGAGGTGATTTTGGCGATTTTTCAACCCCCCCCTCTCCCCCTGGTGAGATGTCGTGAGATTTTGCTCGACCCCCTCCCCCTCCCCTTATCTCACGTGAGATTTTTCAAAATGCATACGTTCACGGAAAATAAATTTTAGTAGATGTAATTGCGGTTGCAGTACCATTTACTCCACCATGTACAGTAGTAGGGAGACTCTACCTACGTGATAAAAATTACGTGATTACTAAAATTACTAACATTACTAAAATTACGTGATATTTGCCGAAGTCCCCCTCTCCCCCACGTGAGATTGGGTGAGATTTCGCTCGACCCCCTCCCCCCTCTAAACGACTCACGTAATTAATGGACGCCCCTTGTAGGCTCTGCTTTTGCTTCTGTGTAATTTTGTAACGTTATATTTCCATTGTCTTTTTTGTATTCTCTCGTTATTTACTGTGCTTAATTATTTTTATACTCCATTGTACGTTTTTCTATAACTTCATAGCCTTATTATTATTTTGTATTTTTTCGTTGCTTCAATTTTTTATGATTTACTTTTCCTTTTGTATCTTTGTTTGTCTGAAAGTCTTGACCTGGGCATAGCAAAATCTGGCAATTAATCTCGCTCACTCTCACCCTTCCTCTTTCTCTCTATGACTCGGGACCGACACGAGTCACATATCGAATATCAACTTATTCGGTGGAGGCTATCATAATTGTTATGGTGATGTCGACGTGAAGCGAAGAAATTTCAACAATATCATTTGCGTACGGATAATTGTTATATTTCGAAAAAAAATAATAATCTAATCTGTTAATAGTGATAATGCAAATAAACTATTTTCAAAACTTATCGAAGTGCATTTTGATGCTGTATTTTGTGATTTAAGATGGCGAATAAGTAGTAGTAGAATTAAGTAGCGCAAAAACGGCCTTTTTCATGATTTTTTTTAAAGAAAACCACAAAACTTTTTTAATCGATCAATATACCATCTTAAGGAACACATCTTGAAGAACTTTCAGTAATTTTTTTATTGAAAAATATTACATTGTTTAGTGGCAAATGGCCGTCAATGAAATAATGTTTTTATATACACGGTTTGCGGTGATCAACATTGCGGCGAAGTGGATCATCTGAAGAAAAAAATGCGGATGGATTTAGTCAAATATAAGTATAAACTAGTCTTTAATCGGAGGATTTTAAAAAATATTCATTCTTCACAAAATGGCGGACAGTCAAAGTTAATGGTTCGATTTTAACGAAAAAAAACGGCCGTTTTTTGGCTATAAAACGGCGATTTTTTTTTCGAAAAAAAAAATCGAACGATTAAAAACTACATTTTTATGTATTAAATAAGCAAGCAAAATTTCAAGAATATCGGTTCATTAGTGTTCGAGTAATCTTGGTCACCGACTTCAGAAATGCCATTTTGAGAAAAACGCGTTTAAAGTTTCTCTTTCAACGCTCTTTCAACGCGGATTCTTCTCTTTCAACGCTCATATCTCAGTCAATTTTGTTCGGATCGACTTGAAATTTTGAGGACATATTCTCAGATACTTATACTTCAAAAAAATGCAATAAAAAAAAATCGATTTTTTCAAAATCGCAAGTGGGGTAACCCCTTAATAAGTATTGGCTTTTCGAATTTCCATCTACAATTTCAATTTTGGGACAGACAATTAACATTCAGCAACAGTGAAAACCTCAAAATATATTATACGAGACGCACTTCATTGTTTTATCTTGAATTACAAAAATATGATATCTATATTTTGTATCGAATAATGAAAAAAAAGAAGTTATTGGAGTGCTCTCCTAACACCCACATACGACTATAAATGGTTCCCTTCATTCTAGACTTTTGTTAATTCAGCCACGATCTCCATTGGAACGGCCCCATTCCGACCCTTAACGGATCTGCATAAGCGTCGGGCCCTAACAACAAGTTGAATTTTAATATTTGTTACTGCTGCGAGTATTGGGATAACGAAGTCGGGATTTTCTACGCAATTAATATATAGCTATGTCAAGTTTCATTGTTTTAGTTGAGAAATATTTATCAGTAAAGAAGTTATAATTGTTTAAACAAAGTGCGGTCATTGCTGCATGGCCAATCAGTGTAGATAGTTCTGGCGACTAGGGTAAACTGCAATGGAAAATAAAGAAATGACTTTTAGTATTATGATAGAACTTTCGTATGACCGGATTCTGTTGATAAACAATTAATC
The DNA here is from genome assembly GCA_963210295.1 of Ophion ellenae. Classification (NCBI taxonomy): domain Eukaryota; kingdom Metazoa; phylum Arthropoda; class Insecta; order Hymenoptera; family Ichneumonidae; genus Ophion; species Ophion ellenae. Next base: position 15,911,910 of record OY723392.1, read on the forward strand.
CTCGTTCGGGAATTCCTTGCGGTGCAACCGGTTAACAATATGGAGTAGGTAGTGGCAAGGTGATGAGAATAAGAAAGATGGGGTACTTGAAGTTGGAGATGCCTCCGCATGAAGGTAGGGTTTTTAGCGTAACGTGGCATGAAATATTAAATGGTAAAAAGATAGAGTTTATACGAATGTTTTTAAAAAGGAGGTATATCAATGGTAAACATATAAATGTACGAGAATGAAATATTGGTTGGGAATGTGAGAAAATAAATTAATATCTAAATGGAGAATGGTAATCTCGATAACTAATAGCCCGATTAAAAAATGTTTCAAACAAAAGTCGTTTGGAATAATTAAATACGTATAAAGTTATTTAGCGTCCAATCTTTGAAAATAGCAGCACAAAAACACGAGAGCACCACTGACCCACACAAGGACGCAGCAATATGTCTACTCCGCTCGCACACGCATCAACCCCGAATTTTCGAATTGTTTTTGTACCGCTATTTTCAAATATAGGGGGTTGGAGCTCAGATAACTTTATACGAATTTTATTATTCCAAACAACTTTTGTTTGAAACCTTTTTTGATCGGGCTATTAATTATCGAGATACGGCGATTTTTGAGTTTTCAACCCCTATATTTCTTACACCCGTATTTATAATCGTTCCTTAAGAAATAAGGCCTCCTTGTTCTTTATTCTGAACAAAGAACAAGGAATGAGGATTCCTCAAGGCACATCTATGAATATGGGTGTTAGGGTTGGGGCGAGTTGAGGGGCAACATTTTATTGAGGTTACCTTTAGTCTGCAACCATTTATCTTCAGTCAAAAATACATATTCTACGCTAAAAGTATTGGTATTTTGTCTCTTTTACTGGGTTATAGCTGTTTACAGGCTGTCAACAACGATATTGAATATGCAGTTTGCGACCCGAGGTCGGAGTTTTATACCCGTCTCGGTCGCCAACACTTACGGGAAAGGAGTTCGCCGGACGCCTACCATCGGCCAGCGCACGAACTAGTGCGAGGCACACTCGGGCCGCGTCGGTTAGGAAGGGAGGTATTCTCATAGGGTAATACAAATTTTAGTTCCACGGAACGCCGTGGACGTGTTTGGCGCGGCTATGACACTTCGGCCTGACCGCTAAGTGGCATAGCGCGTGCCGCACAGTTTTTTCTTAAGGCGAGAAATCCCTTTAGAATTTAAAAAAAAATCGATTTTTTTACATATTTCGAAAGTGTGATACCCAAAGAATATACTGACCAAAGGAAAACTCGAAATATTGAATATTTGCAGAGTTATCGCATATAGTCTAGAGCGCGGGGACAGCATGCGGTCAGGTAGCGAGTCACATGTTGAAACTTTAAACGCGATTATCCCAAAACTACTTTTTCAAAAACTGCTCGTGTTGCAGCTCAAAAAGTTATCGACCGACTTGGATGAAATTTTGGGAGGTTACTCTCAGTAATATTATCGGAAGGATATACCTAAAGTTTGAAAGGTAGCGTGTAAATAAATAATTTTTTAGGGTCAAATATGTCGAAAAAATGGTCGAAAATTCGAACTTTGGAGTAAAAAGGCTCCCAAATTTTCAATTTTGCACTTTTGCATAATTTTTTAGGTATAGCCTTCCCCTTAACATGGCAGTAAACTAATGACACTTATTAAATCTTTTTCAGATCAACAGTAAAAGAGTGACAACTGCAGCACTTTTCGATTTCGCGGAAAACAGGCGTCCGAAGACCCTTAATAACGCCGCCATTTTATTAGTCATCCAAAAAAATTCAACCTGACAGTTATAATAAACTTATGACCAAATTTGGAAATGATCAGATTATTTTATCCCCTCTAAAAAAATTCCCGAAAAATACCTATTTTTCACGCTCCTAAATTTCTCGCCTTAAATATTAATAAATGTGTTTCGCGAGTGCGCGGTGAGTGCAGTGGGTTTTTGCAGGTACGCGGCAGGTGAACGACGTATAGGGTCACGGGTAATAGGGTGAGTATGAAACGAATAATAAATTAACCTAAAAACGAATAAAAACTTACTATAATGAAAAAAGCATTTAAATAAATAAATAATTCTGTTTAAGGAATGATTTCATATAGAGTGTACGGAGAGGGGGGGGGTTGGGTGGCCGAGGAGAAGGAACCGTGCACTAATCAGTGTCGTTGGCGGTGTCCCTTCTTCGGCCCGACTTTTGCGCATAACCATTCGGGTGTTAATTTCCCCCTTGACCCTTGCAGGTGCGGAGAGGTTGACCGGAGACTCATCGCTGGAAGGATGGTCCAGATGACCAACGACGAGGACGCTGTGAGGGCGAGGGACCCTGGCGAGCTGCTGGTGGATGCCCGAATAGACATTTCTTAGGGTTAGCCTGACCAGGATCAGGCCCCGATCGGGGTGTGACACGGGTAACACCTATTACGGACGTCCTGATCCGGCCCCGATCGGGCCGGAAGTATTTAGGCCCTAAATCAGGCTATACTAAAATGGCCCTACTAAGGCCATTCCCTGATGAGATCCTACTAAGGCTTTCCCCGATAGGGCCCTACCAAGGCTTGCCCTGATAGGCCCTACTAAGGCTTTCCATGATAGGGCCTTACTAAGGCTGTCCCTAATGTGGCCCTACTAAGGCTTTCCTCGATAGGGCCCTACCAAGGCTTGCCCTGCCAGTCCCTACTATGGCTTTCCCTGATGAGGCCATAAATAGACTTGTCCTATAACTGCCTCAGCAGTCGATAGATGCACATAACCTCTTATTTTCCACATGGAAACTTCGATTTCACAGCATACTAGCTTCGGAGTTTCGATGCATTCCTGAATTCTATTTAAAAAAAGGTACTATGGACTGTCATGACAAAAAACGTTATGCAACTCGGATGCGTGTTAGAAAATTTCGGCAGCTTCGTAAGGCGAAGAGAGAGAGAGGAATTATATATATATTAGGGTGATTCATTTCAGGGTAACTTTTTTTTTCTGACCCATCGTGCCCGAAAACCTTTAGTCGGTACCCAAAAACGAAGTTTCGTGAAAGAGTGGTGTTGTCAAAAAATATTTAGAGGTCGCGAATCAAAATTGAAGGTTTCCCATTTGATTAACATTGAAAAAAATGTTTTTCTCATTATTAGTGTTACCATTCCGCGAATTTTGATATCGCGATATTTTCCAAGTGGGTTCATATAGGAAATATGATACTTTACAATAAAGTTCGTTGAGCCATGTCCGTAAATTCAACCGTTTCAGCGGTATCATTATTTCAAGTGAATATTGTATGAAAATATCTATTCAAACGGCTGTAACGCCTAAGCTATTAGATATATCGAAAAAAATTCAGATGAGAACTTTGTAGAGAAAGTAATTTTCTACAAAAAAGTCTTATAAGCCGAGCCCGTAAATTCAACTCTTTCTCAGCTATAGGTGGATGAAGTAAAATAAATAGATTTTTTTTGTTTAAAAAAATATCTATTTATTTTACTTCATCCACCTATAGCTGAGGAAGAGTTGAATTTTCGGGCTCGGCTTATAAGACTTTTTTTGTAGAAAATTATTTTCTATACAAAGTTCTCATCTGATTTTTTTTTCAATATCTCATAGCTTAGGCGTTACAGCCGTTTGAATAGATATTTTGCACAATATTCACTTGAAATAATGATGCCGCTGAAACGGTTGAATTTACGGCCATGGCTCAATGAATTTTATTGTGGAGTATCATATTTCCTATGAGAACCCACTTGGAAAATATCGCGATATCAAAATTCGCGGAATGGTAACACTAATAATGAGAAAAACATTTTTTTCAATGTTAATCAAATGGGAAACCTTTAATTTTGATTCGCGACCTCTAAATATTTTTTGGCAAACACCCCCTTTTCACGAAAGTTCGTTTTTGGGTACCAACTAAAGGTTTTCGGGCACGATGGGTCAAAAAAAAAAGTTGCCCTGAAACGAATCACCCTAATACACACACACACACACACACACACACACACACACACACACACACACACACACACACACACACACACACACACACACACACACACACGCACGCACACGCACACGCACACGCACACGCACACGCACACGCACACGCACACGCACACGCACACGCACACGCACACGCACACGCACACGCACACACACACACACGCACACACACACACACACACACACACACACAAGGTTAAGTGGCAAAAATCTCTAGCATGTTATTCAATAAACCTCTTTAATTGTCGCAATGATATTAACTAATTGATATACTTTATGTGATACAACAATTAATTATAGGAATTCATTTGGTCTCTTATGCCACATCTGGGACCGAGATGTTACCAGCACTCGGTAGCATAGGGGCAGCGTGCCTAGCTTTGGGTAGGTAGGTACGAGGTTCGATTCCCATATAGGCGCAATATTTTCTTCGAACAAAAACATTTAAGCAGGCCAGGGAATGACGAATTATGATACAAATTCATTGTAGTAGAACTCTAAATTAAGTGGTTCATTCCATTTTGGATTTTTGAAATATTATATGCATTTCTTTCTGATCAGGCAACCTGATAGGGGCCTGATCAGGCAACCAGGTCAGGCCCATATGTGACACAACGTTACATTTCCTAGTAGGGCCCTTTCAGGCTGCCTTATTAGTGCCCTACCAGGGCAGTCAGGCAACCTGATCGGGCCCTGATTTAGGCCCCATCAGAATTTCTACGCGTGTGGCTTCGGCAAAGGAGGAAAGGCCTGGTGGACCATCGGTGAGACTTCTCGCCGGAGGAAGGCTCTGGTGGGCCCTCGGTGAGAGCCCTCGACGAAGGAATGCCCTGGTGGGCGGGCGTCGGTGAAAGGTTTCTTTATACAAAGTCTGATACTATCGTGGACATTTCTACTAGGGCATCTACAACTACCCCCAAAGGACCTTACTTTGTCTCCGTCCTTAGGCAATAGTTTTAGTCAAGCTACTTACCCTGTCATTCCCCTATGACGGTCTGGACTGGCACTTTTATTTAAATCCCTATTAAGTAATGTACAAAGAAGCTCTTAAAGCCTTAGCCCACAGTAGCGGGAAAAAATCATGTGCGAATTTAACAATTTTTTTCGAATGAAAAAGTAATTCACTCATAAAATTAATTACACATCTATTTAGTATGAATATCAAGCTGTTAGAAAAAAAATATATATTTTTTTTCGATGTACAAAATGGCCGACTACTCGAAACTTCTCTAAATAGCTTTTTTCCAATTGGCGTGACAAAGAACTTCAACAATATTCACTCGATTTACTTCATATTTAAAAGTTATGTTCCTAGTTGCATTTCGCAGAGAAGTACGTACGGAATTTCTGATTAATCGAAAACTTTTCATTTGATGAGCAGTTTATGAGCAGTTATAACGAAAGGTTTCACTGAAAATTCATTTCTTAAGTTCAAATACCTACAATTTTATACTAAAATAATATTTTTGAATTCCGTACGTACTTCTCTAGGTATTCTAATGTAGATTGGGGAGAATTTTTGTTTTTCGTTCTAGGTAAAAAATTGTAAATGCTAAACGTCACGACGCGGAGCGCCTAAAAAAAATCACAAAAGAAAATATTAGTAGTCGGCCATTTTGGACATCGAAAAAAATTATCTGTATATTTTTTAACAGCTTGATATTCATACTAAATAGATGTGTAATAAATTTTATAAGTGAATCCCTTTTTCATACGAAAAAACCATTGTTAGATTCGCACATGATTTTATACCCGTTACTGTTGCCTGAGGCGTTAAGGCGATCATCCCGTGTGACAGATTAGAAAATGCAAACGTTTTTTTTTGCACATGTTGCAGAGAAACGTGTGCGTGTATATGGACGGATATGCCGGATATCAGACTAATGGTGAGTGAACATTTTCTTTGTGTAAATCGTACTTGACCTTTTAAACGCGTGTTTCTCAAAACCGTATTTTCCTAATTGACTTCCATGATATATTAAAAAATCTTCAACGGATTTTGCTGAAATTTGTATGGTATAGTCAGCACATCTATAGTTCTCACCCGAACTAGAATATTTCTGATATCTGCAATAGTTTTTTCAAGCTGAAAAAGTCAAAAAAATTGACGAAACATGGAACTTAACTTCTAAAACCGTGCCAAAAATTCAATTTTCGATATTATTACTTTACTCTGGTTCCAGCGGTATATATCGGGTAATAACCAGGAACGAACGAGCAAATTAAAAATAACGTTTTAGCGTTTTTGGAATCCTTGAGGAGGTAAAATCGGGAGTGTATTCAATTTAGTAATTCGACAACATATTGTTTGTTGATCATCTACTCTCTAAGGTAGTATATGAGTGTATACATACGCTTGCTCGCATTTCATGATCGGCAAAGAGACAGAAAAACGTACACAGATCACTATCCGAGCGAAAAAGGCCTACATTTCAAAGGGTTATTTCGAAAGTATCACAATATCATGAGCACGCTGTAAGCATAACACTTCTGTAGGTGGTACAACTCACAGGAGGAACTTTTACCTTCGTGAGATAGCGCCTTGCTTACGCGAAGCGCTTCGCTTGTAGCCACCTGGCGGATTGTTGGGGAAATACATGCAGCTAATATCTTCCCGGGCAGAACATTGATATTTCCCAACATGGCGACAAGACGTTTTAAAACCACTAATGACCTGCTTTACTTTTTTCCCTCATAAAATAATTTTGCTATTCTTTATGCTCAAATCATTACTTATCGTGATCCCGGTATGTATGATAAGCATTGTTATCCTCGTCGATCATCATTGATAAAATGAATGCTTTTAATGATGAATAGAATTAAAGCAGACCCATGTACGATTTTAGAGTCGGGCCAACTTTGATGACACGATGATCGCCTGAGTTAGAACTGCGGCCCGACTCTGTTCACCAACGTAGGTTCGGCGTCCAATAAACATCTTGTCGGCGACAAAAAAATCTTCAAATCAAATACTATAGGCATAAAATATTGCATAAATTCAAAATAAAATGAAACACTTAATTGAGAGTTTTACGACAACGATTTTGGATCGTAATTCGACATTCCCTAGCCTTTTGAGATGGTTTTAATCGAAGAAAATATTTCATCCATATGCGAATCGAACCTGGAACCTACATATTCATAGCTACGCATGCTGCCTCTATGCT